>SJYA01001087.1:816816-982093 GCA_006410615.1 Neotragus moschatus | reverse complement strand
GAGGTCCAACCAGTCCATCCTAAAGGAGATCAGTCCTGGGTATTCATTGGAAGGACTGATGCTGAAGCTGAAACTCCAGTACTTTGGCCACCTCATGCAAAGAGTTGACTCATTGGAAAAGACCCTGATGCTGGGAGGGGTTGGGGGCAGGAGGAGAAGGGGAAGATAGAGGATGAGATCGCTGGATGGCATCACCAACTCAGTGGACATGAGTTTGAGTGAACTCTGGCAGTTGTTGATGGACAGGGAGGCCTGGCACCCTGTGATTCATGGAGTCGCAAAGATTTGGAGACGACTGAGCGACTGAACTGAATTGAACTGAACTGAACTGAAACCTGAGTCTACAGGGCAGAATGACAACCTTCGTTTTTATTGTGTTCAGTTCAGTTCAGTTTATTGTGTTAGGAATATCTTAAGGAGGATCTGCCAAGTTACTTGATTATCTTTGCAATTACAGTATTTGTAGTAGAAAAATTAGACTATGATATTGTTTAAAAACATGTCAATCTAATACTCATACAGAAAAAAAACAATAGTTTTTATGGTCCAGATGATAAATTATATACTTATTAAAGCAGTGCCCTGATCAAATAAGCATGATATATCATTATAGACTCAGTTTGATATTGAAACACTGTTATTTTAAGCTGTTGATTTAAACTTGGTATTTTGAAGAGGGGTTGTGTTCTTGTGAACAAGGAGACAGATGCAGGCGGGGATGAATCGGTCAAAGGGAAGATTTAAATTATGTATAGTTGTGGGGGTGGTTAGAAGTAATTCTGCCTGTGATAGAAAACTTAATCAGGAAGACTGTGGGGCAGGGAGACAGCAAATTTCTTCTGACTTTATCTGGGTGTACTAATTAGGTCTTTCGCTGGAGGTGTTTTCTGGAGAAGTGATGTATTGGCAGGGATTTAGTGGAGCTCAGAAATGAATGGACTGGGCAGCCGCTGCCTCCTGGAGAAGTAAATAGAGAGCCTGGGTTCCCATTGTTATCAGGACTCCGACCTCCGAAGGCACAGATGTGAGCTTTCTTTTCAAAGGGAGTCAAGTATTCCCCTTCAAGGAAAAGGAGGTTTGTAACGTAGTAATATCAGTGCTTGTTAAGTGAGAGACCCACCTATGAATACTTATGCCGTTGCTACCCGGGAGGATTATTTATTGGCCTGTGACTCCAGCAGAGCTTCAGCTGTCAGGCGGATATTGCTCATGGGGTCGTGGCACGGCATTTGTCGTTCAAAGGTCACGTTGCGGTGAAGAGATCCCGAATTCATTGAGAGTCCCCTCGCTCCGTGTCTCACGCGCCGATTCTGTGACAGTCTTCATCCCCTGCTTAGCAAACCCAAGCCTGGTAGCTCGAGCCCCAGGAAGTTGTTAAAGCAATTAAAGGCTCCTGTCTCCCAGCACATCGCTTGGTTACCATGGTATCCTCTGCCTCCAAGTCTCTCCTGATGATGTCAGTATGCATACAGGGGTTGTTCAGAGCATCTGCGTGGGGATGAGTCACCCCGCAATAAAGCCCCTCGACCGGCGCTTGGTTTCCAGTTCGATTTCAGACGTCCCTCGACATGGAAGGTAAGTGCCTCGGTGTGCCTGTCGGAATCACCAGACGCCTGTGTTCTTTCAGGTGTGCGCATGGGGTCTTGCTTTCTAAGGTATGCCACTGACCAAGAACGCAGCCAAGTGCCTAGAAGAGACTTACAGTTTGTACTTCAAGTGTGTGTACGTGTGTGTGTGCGTGTGTATGCACACATGGGGTGGGCTCAGAAAAATAACTGAATGCACAATGTAAAGCTGGCTGGCTGCTCTTTGGTAGGCAGCAGTAGCAGACGCAGGAGAGCTTTTTGCTTGAAACGATTCGAAATACATACATTTATTTAAATATTTTGTCAGGTGTCACAGGACAAATGCAGTTTGCTCGGAGTGTGAATTATGTTATTTTTTATTGATACTTCATATATTTTATCCAGTTTTGAATAGCATTAACATTTGAAAGGTCTAAGAGGTTATGGGAAGATATTATTGGAAAGAGGGACCAAGTTACATTGAGAATTTGCATGTGAGAGAAATTAAAACTGAAATTGTAAAACAAAGGTCTGATTACAGGGAGGATATATGAAGTTTAAAGTTTATTGATAGCTATCGTTTCAAACTAATTTCGTACTTTGAGTGCTTTTCAAGATATCTTGCAATTTCATAAGAAATTACGATGCTCCTGTTACTGTGACAAAGAAAATCAGTGCTTCATAAAAGTTCTCCTTCAACACATATCCGTGCTTGTTAAGGATAAGCAGACTGTGTTCGGCTTTATGAAAGAATACTGTAGAACCACTGACAGCATTCAAATAGACGAGCCAGAATGAAGATGCCCCTTGCAAAGTTCGTTTTCTGTTTCAAGTTTTCTGCCACAGTGTGCCCATCAGTAAACACTTAAGTGATGGATTTCTCTCTGCTGCTTATGTCTGAATCTCTCCATCCGGAGAGTTCTGTCCATATGAAGTGTTAGCTGTGCATGTATTTCCTCCTCTTGGTTCCCACAGTGTATTCTGTGACGAATGTAATACTGTGTCTAAGTGGAGGCGTTAAGTAAAGGCAGTTTCTAATTCACTAATGGATAGCTTTGCAGGAGAATAAAGCAAAGTGGAGCGGGCGGGTTGAAGACTCTCCTGTTGCTTTCGGTAGCTGAGTCTTTATTCTCTGTAAGAGGTAGACAGGTGGCTCTTTTGAGAGATCCGTAAACGGTTTAGATTGTCCATTTCCAGAGAAACGCTGATTAAAACTGGCAGCTTTTCTTTCCTGTGCTTTTGGAGTCCTCTGAACTAGACCCTGCTCTCCGCCTTTGCGTTGTTTTTGTGTGATGTTGTGTTAGTGGACGGAGAATGTTCTTCATTCTCCTTTTTTAAAGAATCAATGAAAGACATGGTTGTAAGAGTATCAAGTAAGGTTAAAGATTAAAAACTAAGTTACTGTAAGGGTTTAATCTGTCATCTCAAATATCATAAGTACCTATTTCTGAATTCTTTTCTACCCTAAAATGTGTCAGAATGCTTTGATTTTTAATTTCTTTATTGTTTTGAATATTTAATGCTACTTATGTATTTGATGCCACTTATATATTCTTAGACACATCACCAAACTCTTTCTGGTATAGGAATCAGTGCAACTTCCCTTGTAACTCTGTCGGTAAAGACTCTGCCTGCAATGCAGGAGACCCAGGTTCGATTCCTGGGTGGGGACGATCCCCTGGAGAAGGAAATGGCAACCTACTCCATATTCTTGCCTGAAGAATCCCATGGACAGAAGAGCCTGGCGGGCTGCAGTCCATAGAGTCTCAAGAGTTGAACACAACTTAGGGACTAAACCAACACCGTGTATTTGAAAATTTGCTAGTTAATTAAAAAAATTCCTGAAAAGTGGAGAGAAATTTGTGACACTACCTGTTTTAGATTATGGTAGTTAAATAGTACAGAGAAGGCAATGGCACCCCACTCCAGCACTCTTGCCTGGAAAATCCCATGGGTGGAGGAGCCTGGTGGACTCCAGTCCATGCGGTCACTAAGAGTCNGCTAGTTAATTAAAAAAATTCCTGAAAAGTGGAGAGAAATTTGTGACACTACCTGTTTTAGATTATGGTAGTTAAATAGTACAGAGAAGGCAATGGCACCCCACTCCAGCACTCTTGCCTGGAAAATCCCATGGGTGGAGGAGCCTGGTGGACTCCAGTCCATGCGGTCACTAAGAGTCGGACACAACTGAGCGACTTCCCTTTCACTTTTCACTTTCATACATTGGAGAAGGAAATGGCAACCCACTCCAGTGTTCTTGCCTGGAGAATCCCAGGGACGGGGGAGCCTGGTGGGCTACCGTCTACGGGGTCGCACAGAGTCAGACACGACTGAAGCGACTTAGCAGCAGTAGCAGCAGTTAAATAGTAAAGAAATTAAGCTAATTGAAACTGTTTCTGTATCTTCTGAAACCTTTTCATTGAAATACCTTCATAATGTTTGTGTTGGAAAGAGGACTTTTGTATTCTGAGCTATGTTACATCAGGTTTTTGCTCTTGTATTAATGTTTTGGATAATGTAATCTATCAAGTAGCTAACTCTTTGTAATAAGGAAAGTATTTCTGCAGTTTTGAACCCCTAAAATATGCATATATTGAATATATCTCCATCCTCCTACTGATAACCAGTACGAGTAGCATTTTATATAGAGTGCACTGTAAAGATTACAGTCTCCTTCTTGCTACCATTGGGAAGTGGTTCCAAGCAGTTTTGGGGCAGGGTAATTTTAAAAATTGGTTTAGCAGAGTCTTCATTTTATTTTTATGTCCTGATAAGCCTGTTTTAAGTTTTACACGTAGTTGAACTTGTTTCTGCTGGTGTATGGAAATGACGAGTCTGTGCCCTTTCCCGGTGTGAGACAGTGAAAAATGGCACAAAGGGTTGCTTTGGCTTCCAGCAGAGAGTGAAAGTGTTAGCCACTCAGTTGCGTCCACCTCTTTGCGACCCCATGGGCTGTAGCCCGCCAGGCTCCTCTGTCCATGGAATTCTCCAGGCAAGAGCACTGGAGTGGATTGTCATGCCCTTTTCCAGGGGATCTTCCCCACCCAGGGAGCAAACCCAGGTCTCCTGTGTTGCAGACAGATTCTTACCATCTGAGCCACAGGGAAACCAGGAATCAGACAAAGCTGTCTGAAGTACATGGGCCTGGAAATGAGCAATTTGTCCAGTGAGAGGAGAGGAGCTCAAGTTGTAAGAGGTTGGTTTAAGTGCTTAGCCTGATTTTTTTTGTGTTCGTTTAATGTCCAATCCAGGCTGGGCCTGGATTCCTGCACTTAAACAGGTTGATTTTCATTTACAGGGTCTCACATGCCCCAGGTGGAGGAATACCTTTTCCTAGTCCACTTTTCCTTTCTCTCACAAAAGGAGTGATAAAAATAGTATAATAACCAGGAAAGTGTATCATTTTTCTCCTGTTGCTATAAAAAATTACCACCAACTTGGTGAATAAAATTTGTTGTCTTAGAGCTCTATGGGTTAGAAGTCGATGAGGTCTCGATGGGCTAAGGAAAGGAAGGCTTGGGGCTGTGTTCCCTTCTGGAGGTTCTAGGGGAGAATCCATTTCTTTGTCTTTTTCAGCTTTTAGGGACCTCCTGCATTCCTTGGCTCGTGGCCACCCTCCTTCAATCTCAGCAGCCAGAAAGTACAGACTGAATTCTTACGTGGCTGTCTCTCTGGTTCTTTGAGCCCAAGGAGGGCACTTCGTTTTAAGGGACTCATGTGATGAGACGTGGCCCAGCTGCATAGCACAGGATAATCAGCTCATTTTAGGGTAAGAGCCTTATCCTTAATCACATCCCTGTCATGTAGGGTGATGTACTCACAGGTTCCAGGCATTAGGATTCCAGGGGGTCCTCTTTGAGGACTGTTATTCTGCACCGCCCCCTCAGAGACTGCAGGATATATGGCTGATTTATCAGCATTAAGGGCTTCCTTGGTGGGTCAGCTGGTAAAGAATCTGCCTGCGACGAGGGAGACCTGGGTTTGATCCCTGGGTTGGGAGGGTCATAAATCAGAAATTTTGTACTTAAACTTGTGATTGCCAACACAGGCCATGAAATCTTGACCTCGTTCAGTGAGTGCAGTCATCCCCAAGGATATTAAAACGCCTCATGATCATTAATGAGGGAAAATCACATTAGGAAGAAATGTTTTACCGAGTCAAACGTTCCAGATTCTGAGGGACAGATGTGAGCCTTATAAAGTGGCAGTGTTCTCAGCTTATTTCAGTGAGAGGCTCACATCAGACGAAGTTCATTGAAACAACTGATTTGGGGCTGTGAAAATTCCGTTAGTTAGCTCCTGTGTGAATGAGCCGGGGTTTGTTTAGGAGCTGAAGAGGGTGATGGCTAGGCCACTAGGGACCGAATGTGCGATCTGGTAACCCTGAGTTTTGAATAACACTGTCGTTCATTGATCCAGCATTAAGCCATCTGACTCGCAGGACCCAGCAAATGAGCCTGGCTGGCATGCCCTACTTGATTTCCTAGGAAAGGCACAATCTGTTACCCTAATCAATATTGCTAGACTTGAGGCCAACAAAATAGTCTCTGTAATTGTTTATGTCCTGTATTTATCTCGAGTTTTAGCCAATTCCTGGCATATGAACCCATCTGTACCAAGCACAAGATAATTTATATCTAGTAGTAGTTTTTAAACCTTCTTTGATGAACACTGGTGGTAAAAGACGCAGAGGATAACATACTCAAGCATGTCACTTTGAGACTGGAAACCTGAAATTACATCTTCCTGTGGTTCTCTCAAAGAAAGGAGATGGAAAGAAAACCAATCGTTTTCCTTCTTAGTTCTGGAATAACTTTCTGGAGGAAAACTAAATAGTATCTTAAGAGCCTTATTTAGAAGAAAAGGGCTTGTGGACCACCACACATTTCTTTGCAAGAGGTAATTGTTTTGACATTGATTCTTTTTGGTAGTAGAGAGGTAAAATAAACTTAGGATTCTGCATGAAAGCGAAGTCTGATTTTATGTCATCATGGGCTTTGTCAATCAAAATATCATTAAAGGAAAACTTTTATGTGTCAGTGAAGTTAAGAATTAAAATCAACGTTATACAGTTTGACAAATGATATAAATAAACCCAAATATAAATAAATAAAACCCAGCACCTTTAAACCTTTAAAAAATGTATACAGAATGTTCAAATTAATGCTGAATTTTCCCAGCTAAATTAGATAAGTAGAGATGAAATCTGTTTCTTTAAAGAAAAAAAAAACAACCTACTTCACAGAGCAGCTGCCTTCTCTGTGATAGAAGAGACTGTTTAATCTTTAAATCATTTTGAACTGGCTCGGTTGCTTTACTGATCCTTTAACTTTGTTAAAAATTATCTTTAAAGTTTATCTTTGAAAAAAATCAGAGATAAAGGAACTAATGGAGATGAGAGTTTTGAGGTTCTGAATTGTATTTGGTCAGTGGGTGGTGGATAAGATGGAAGGAGACTTCAGAATCAGACACTTCAAAGGTTGTTATGATTTCTCACTGACTGTTTTGAACACTAGTTCAGGGTTTTATGTCTCGGAGGATTTTCCCGGTAACAGGAGTAAAGGCAATCGGCAAATAAATGATGGAACTGGGAGATCTCCCCAAGTCTTTCCTGCTCTAAAGGCTTTGCAGATCAGAGTAGTGCAGTCTCTGTTCATTTTCCACACTGACCTTGCATTCCCTTGTTTTCCTTTAGTTTTTTTTTTTGCTTTAAATTGACTTCCATTTTTAAAATGGGTCAAACTTGTAAAAAGAAAAGCAATGATTAGAATTATTTGAGGAGAAAATTATGCTATTTTAATTTGTGGAGTGCCTCTATTTCTGCCTGTTTCTGCTCTGGATGTGAGGTCTCTATGACAGGACCAGTTTTTTTCATTAACTCCTCTAAAAGAGCCAGCTTTGGAGTGAGGATTAATAGAAAGAAAGGGTATCGGTTTTGCATGCAGAATCTGTGGCAGGGGCAAATAGGAAGCAGGGCAGCAGGCCTTGAAATGGCACCAGGGAACGATGCTGTCTTCTGCATGCGAGCGGAGGATGGGGGGGATGTGTTACCATGGCCACTGCAGTGTGGGGCCAGCCAGGAGGTGGGGAGGCTTAGTGAGAGTTGTGCCCCGGCCTGGTGCTTCCTGTCTGTCCTAGAGGGCTTTCTCCACAAAGGGTGCGAGACAGGAAAGACATCCGCAGACCCGTCAGGCAGCGTTCAGGATTCATAAGTTTAGGAATGAGCTCACCAACCCCAAGAAAGAAAGAGAAAAAGAAAGTGAAGTCACTCAGTTGTGTCCAGCTCTTTGCGACCTCATGGACTGTAACCCACCAGGCTCCTCCGTCCATGGAATTTTCCAGGCAAGAGTACTGGAGTGGATTGCCATTTCCTTCTCCAGGGGCTCTTCCTGACCCAGGGATCGAACCTGGGTACCACCAGCCCAAAGGCTTCTATACATTCAGACCTTCTATAACAAATACGTATCATAATTTAGAGGAATGTGACTTATCAGTTGGAATACCAGAGCACGCCAGGAGTCAGGTGGCATGGTTTCCCTTACTGGCAAAGGTCAGGCTTGTCCTCTTCAATCAGAATGCAGTCTCAGTAATTACTATTGAATGCCCTCACGTCCTTGATGGTGCACCAAGCGCAATGCACAATTCATCAAAGGGCAGTGGGACCTCAGATTTTAAAGAGTTGCCGGTAAAGAACAGAAAAACATACAATGAGAATAGCTTTCTTATCACTTCATAATTGTTGTTATATTTTCATGTTAATTTTTGCCAAGTGGAAAATTCCAGTTTGCCTGGTTGGGACTTGATAAATTCATTTTATTTGCATTTTACTAAAACGTAAACTTTTCTAAAATTGTATATGTGAACTGATATATTTACTTGATAGCACACTTATTGTTATCCTGTTAAGTTTTGTACTCCCTTACTTATCTTTTAGTCCCACTTGCCTGACTTTAAAACACTTACCTCTCTCTTACATTCTATCATAAAATGTCTTTTTCATACGCACCCACATACGCAGCACACACACCCAGAGTTACTTTACAGTGGATGAGTCCTGACCGAGTCCTTCTCTCTACTCTTGTTTCCATCTTCCTTCAGCCTCTCAATAACATTTGTTGTAAGCACCTCAAATCCTATTTCTTGAAACCCTGCTGAGTATAAAGCATCGTGTACCCAGCGAGGCCTCTGCCCCTCCCTTGCCCCGCTGCAGTCCCTTGCCTGTGTAGTTATCAGTGTTTCCTTCCGATAGGAGGTTGGTAAAATTAAAGGGTACAGTGGGCAGAGGGAAGGGATGTGGTTGCTTATGGTGAGAAGCTGAAGTTGGAATTTCTGTATCAGGAAAAGGAGAACGGAAACAGAGCATTGAGATTGTCCTGGAAAATCAGAGCCTTGTTAGGTCCATCGGACCAAGAAAAGAAGCCGCAGCAGCAGAATTATTTCGTGTCTTATTAGGCCTTTTATGGTGAGCAAAATAGTTTGTAATGTGTACACAAAGAAACTTCTGCACTGAGGTACCAGTTTACCCCTTTCAACAAATGAAAATTTAAGTTTATAAACCTCAGAACTTGACATTTCTTGGACATCACTACAACTATGTCACTGTCCTACCGATACTCTGGCCAGCATTTCACTATCTTGGGTGCTAAATTGTTTAAATAAGTCCCTATATTCTATTTAGAAACAGACTGTGTTTTCTAAATAAATCTTAAAGAGGAAGATGTTCTTATGCCAAGATTCAAATATAGTGAATTTGATAATTATCTAGAGTTCAGTTCAGTCACTCAGTTGAGTCCGACTCTTTAGGACCCCATGAACCACAGCACGCCAGGCCTCCCTGTTCATCACCAACTCCCGGAGCTTACTCAAACTCATGTCCATTGAGTCAATATTGCCATCCAGCCATCTCATCCTCTGTCATCCCCTTCTCCTCCCGCCCTCAATCTTTCCCAGAATCAGGGTCTTTTCCAATGAGTTGGCTCTTCGCATCAGGTGGCCAAAGTATTGGAGCTTCATTTTCAGGATCAGTCCTTCCAATGAACACCCAGGACTGATATCCTTTAGGATGGACTGGTTGTATCTCCTTGTAGTCCAAGAGACTGTCAAGAGTCTTCTCCAACACCACAGTTCAAAAGCATCAATTCTTTGGCACTCAGCTTTCTTTATAGTTCAACTCTCACATCCATACATGACTACTGGAAAAACCATAGCCTTGACTAGATGGACCTTTGTTGGCAAAGTAATGTCTCTGCTTTTCAATATGCTGTCTAGGTTGGTCATAACTTTCCTTCTAAGGAGTAAGCATCTTTTAATTTCATGGCTGCAGTCACCATCGGCAGTGATTTTGGAGCCCCCCAGAATAAAGTCACACCACTGTTTCCACTGTTTCCCCATCTATTTGCTGTGAAGTGATGGGACCAGATGCCATGATCTTCGTTTTCTGAATGTTGATCTTTAAGCCAACTTTTTCACTGTCCTGTTTCGCTTTCATCAAGAGGCTCTTTAGTTCTTCACTTTTTGCCATAAGGGTGGTGTCATCTGCATATCTGAGGTTATTGATATTTCTCCCGGCAATCTTGATTCCAGCTTGTGCTTCATCCAGCCCAGTGTTTCTCATGATGTACTCTGCATATAAGTTAAATAACACAGTGACAATATATGGCCTTGATGTACTCCTTTTCCTATTTGGAACCAGTCTGTTGTTCCATGTCCAGTTCTAACTATTGCTTCCTGACTTGCATACAGATTTCTCAGAAGGCAGATCAGGTGATCTGGTATTCCCATGTCTTTAAGAATTTTCCACAGTTTTTTGTGATCCACACAGTCAAAGGCTTTGGCATAGTCAATAAAGCAGAAATAGATGTTTTTCTGGAACTCTCTTGCTTTTTCTATGGTCCATTAGATGTTGGCAATTTGATCTCTGGCTCCTCGGCCTTTTCTAAAATGAGCTTGAACATCTCGAAGTTCACAGTTCACGTACTGCTGAAGCCTGGCTTGGAAAATTTTGAGCATTACTTTACTAGGGTGTGCTGCTGCTGCTGCTAAGTCGCTTCAGTCGTGGCTTGCTCTGTGCGACCCCATAGACGGCAGCCCACCATGCTCCCCTGTCCCTGGGATTCTCCAGGCAAGAACACTGGAGTGGGTTGCCATTTCCTTCTCCAGTGCATGAAAGTGAAAAGTGAAAGTGAAGTTGCTCAGTCGTGTCCAACTCTTAGTGACCCCATGGACTGCAGCCTACCAGGTTCCTCCGTCCATGGGATTGTCCAGGCAAGAGTGCTGGAGTGGGGTGCCATTGCCTTCTCCTTTACTACCGTGTGAGATGAGTGCAATTGTGCAGTAGTTTGAGCATTACCTTCTAACGTGTTAGTTCTGTGATGATTTTTCCAGGTAGGTTGAACTGTTGTTGAAAGACTGATTGTGCCAAACTAGAGCTTGAAATTTGTCTAGACTTAGTAAAATGTTGAGAACTTGAAGAATAATGGATTTTTCTAGTCAGTCTGTTTTCCACTGTAGCAATCTCCTGTATTGATTTGGTTTGCAGTCTATGGTCTTCTGTGTTATATAGATATTTCACTACTTTATCTGTCTGAGGTTTCAATATTTGGATTTTTTTTTCATCTTTACAGTAATGTCAAAGATACATAGGGCTTAGTGGTTTTTAATCTTGGGATTTGGCAAAAAAGTAAAGATCCTTCTCGAGGAAAGCTTTCACTGAGTTACAAAGAGATGTGTACGTTGCCTCCTTGACAGGCAGTAATTATCAGATTTCGGTTACTTTTCAGAGGTGTTTTTCCTGAGTTGAAGGCTTCCCCTGTTGATGACCTGAATCATGAGTTAACTCTCACGGTCATCCAGTCATTTACTTCAGCAGTCAGTCTGCCAGCCTGCGTAAAATTGCTGTCACTGCTGGACGTACATTTTTTTTTTTTTTTTTTTTTTTGCAAAAGTAGTATGGAGCTCAGAGAATTAAGATGTTGCCCACCTCCAGGGACTTAACTGAGAGTGGGAGAGATGAGAACACAGGAAGTATGTAATCATATTGATTCAAACACTCTTCTTTTTTGCCCCGCTTCACAGCGAAACTGCTCATGTAGGAGTGCAGTTCATCTCCTAACCTGTCTTCGGCGCACTCCTTTCAAAACCCGCCTCTCCAATAAAACTGCTTCGGTCAGGAGCACGAGCGGCTTTAATCACAATTGGGGTCGGTTCTCAGTCCTCTCCGTCTGGGGCTTGTAGGTGTTGTTTGAAGCAGGTGGTCTGTTTCTGCTCTTTCAAGCACCGTCCCCTCTGGTTCTGCTTCAGCTTAACTTGCGGTTCTTTCCAGTCTACTGGCTCTTCCTCTTGCTGAGCTGAAGTCCCCGGTCCTGGTCTCTTCTCTGTTGGAACTCACTCTTCCCGTGAGAGTGGGCAGCTCATCCGGTCTCTTTCTTGGCTTTAAGCTCCATAATACGCTGACAGTTTCCAGATTTACATTTCTGATCTGAATCTCTCTCTTGGACTCGAAACAGCATATTTCACTTGGGATTATCTAATCGGCAACTTAAATATAACACGTCCCACACTCCTGATGATTCCCCTATGTCCAGCCTACGGTCTTTACTGTATCAGTTATCCGACAAATACTCTGTTACCATTTTGAGACACGCCTTTCCAGGTGTGTGTGGGCGCGTATATTTTATTCCTCACTACCACTCATGAGATAGTTTTGTGTGCAGTATTTTCTTTCTCTGACTCCATCTCAGCCCCTTTACTATGAACATGCTTGATATACCCTTATATGTTCTTTGGAAATCTAGTTTTCAGTAGCTACTTGGTTGTACCATCATTTACTAACTAACATTTTCGGTGAACATCGCATTGCCTTCCATGACTTACTACTAAAATTTAAACTGTGACTTGTATGCCTGTTACATTTAGTATCCCTGTTACAAAAAAGAAAGAAAAAATAGCTTCATCATTCTGGTTCTGCACTATCGCAGCATGGTTGCCACAGGCCGCATGTGGCGTTGAGCGCTTAAGCGTGGCTGGCTCAATAACATGTATTATATAAAATGTAAAATATAGATCTCAAAGACTTAGTTTGAAAAAGAAAATCTTAATAATTTTTTGTATTACTTGTTAAAATATTCTCCTTTATTGGACTAAATAAGATACACTTTAAAAATTGACTTCATCTTTGTCTTTCAACTTTTTAAAATGTGACTATCAGAAAATTAAAAATTATATGTGTAGCTCACATTATATTCCTATAGGACAATGCTGTTTCAGTAGCTCAGCTCAAAAACTTTGGAGTCATCCTGTCTTCTCTTCCTCGTATACCCCGTATTCTGTTAGTGCTATGTTCAGAATATATCCAGTCTCTGACCACTTTTCACCACCCACACTGTGCCCATTCAAATCCAGGCCATCGTTAGACTTTGCTTAGATTCTTGCAATAGTCTTTGACTTGGCTTCAGGCTCCTGCTGTCTGACCTCAATATAGTGGCCAAAGTGATTTTTGAACCACACGTCAGGTCATGTCTCTTGTCTCCTCAAAACCTTCCAGTGGCTTCTCATCTTATTCATAGTAAAAGTCAAGTCCTAACAAAGCGGATGCCCGTCTACCCCTGGGACCTTATTTCTGCATAATTCTTCCTGTGGTAAGCCAAACATGTACCCACTTGGATCTTATGTTTCCTCTTCCCCACCTGGAGTGCTCTTCCCCCAGGTAGCTGCCAGGGCCTGTGCTTTTGTTTCCTCCAGGTTTTTGCTTCTCTGTGGAGCATGTGCTGAACCCCTTGTTTAAAATTAAGAGCCTCCTTTGCTCAACAGCACACCAACAATCTCTGACTCCTTTTCTTGCCTTTTCCTTCTTCTTTGCATTTGTTAATATCTAACAATGTATATTTCACTTTGTTGTACTGCAGTTGCTAAGTTGTGCCTGACTCCTTGCAACCTCAAGAACTGCAGCATGCCACCCCCCATCCTCCAATATCTGTCAGAGTTTGCTCAAATTCGTATCCATTGAGGTGGTGATGTTATCTAGCCATCTCATCCTCTGTTTCCCCCGTCTCTTTTTTCCTTCAGTCTTTGCTGGAAGTAGGGTCTTTTCCAGTGAGTCGGCTTTTCACATTAGGTGGCCAAAGTATTAGAGCTTCAGCTTTAGCCTCAGTCCTTCCAATGAATATTCAGGGTTGATTTCCTTTAGGATGGACTGGTTGGATCTCCTTTAGGATGGACTGGTTTGATCTCCTTGCTGTCCAAGGGACTCAAGAGTCTTCTCTAGCATCCCAACTTGAAAGCATCACTTCTTTGGCACTCAGCCTTCTTTATGGTCCAACTCTCACATCTGTACATGACTACTGGAAAAACCATAGTTTTGACTTTCAGACCTTTGGCAGCGAAGTGATCTCTTTGCTTTTTAATATGCGGTCTAGGTTTGTCATCGCTTTCCTTCCAGGGAGCAAGCGTCTTTTAATTTCATGGCTGAAGTTACTATCTACAGTGATTTTGGAGCCCCCCCAAAATAAAGTCTGTCACTGCTTCCACTTTCCCCTCTTCCATTTGCCATGAAGAATACCATGATCTTAGTTTTTTAATCGAATTTGTTTTCTGTCTTTCTCCATTAGAGCATAATTTCCCTGAGGGCAAGAACCTTTGTTTTATTCACTGCTATATCTATAGCTTTAAAAACAATGCTTAGTACATATTAGGTGATAGTATGTATAGGGTGTGTAGCAACTACTTGTTACTATGTATAAGTATGTATCTATAGTATAGTAACTACTTGTTGAATAGATGAGTAATTGAATTTATTAGTACTACAAGCCTTATAGTGATTTGATAAGAATAATGATGGGTGTTTAGGGGCATAAGACCACTACTTCTTCCTAAACTGAAATTAACTGGAAGGAGAAAAGACTTGGATGGTCGGGGTAGAGCACTTTTGAAGAGGGACTTAAATCCTAGGCCAAAGTGTCTATATTTACTTCAGTGGAAAATAAAGTGCCACTGAAATTCTTTAAACTGCACATTGAAGTTTACTCTCATTGCTGAGAGAGTAGACAGATGGACAGACAGTAACAGTGCATGAAAGAATCACTGATCAGATTGTGGAGAGAGCATCTAAAGGGTAATGCAGTCATGCGTTGAGAAAAGGAAAGATCCCACCTCTCCCTCATCCTTCCCCGTCTCCTCTCTTCTCTCCATTGCTGAACTGCTACCAACTTCTTCGCTTCTCACTCAGGTATACTGCTGCCCACTTGTTCACTTTCCATCCTCTCATTCACTCTTTTCAACCCGATCCAAACCTAAAACTGTTGCGTAAAAAGTCACTAATCACCATCAAATGACTCAACATAAAATGCCCTTCTCAGACCACATCCCAAATAAACTCTTGGTAGCATTTGACCCTGTCAATCACCATTCCAAAGAGGTGGGCATTGTGAGAAAGCCTGATGAACTGTGAAGCATCCCTGCCTTTCCACATGCTGGCCCTGTTTGCTGTATTCTTCCCCTCTCTTTATTTGTCCTAGTGAAAGCCCATGTAGCCCTCTCAGAGCCTCCCTCTAAATCCCAACAAGATTAATTCTCCCTCCTTTCTGCCACCAGTCATGCACCTTGTCCCTACCATCTTATTTTATGTGTGACTTTGTGTGGCATTCAGTGACTTATGGGGTTGGACGCTTGGTAAGATCCTAAGATCCTTTAGGGCAGGGACTGCTTTATTCACGTTTATACTCCAACTCTCAACATATAATAAGCACTTAATAAACACTTATTGGAAGAATGAATTAATTTTGTTATGATGCACATTTAGGGTTCAGTTCAGTTCAGTCACTCAGTCGTATCTGACTCTTTGTGACCCCATGGACTGCAGCACGCCAGGCCTCCCTGTCCATCACCAACTCTCGGAGTTTACTCAAACTCATGTCCATTGAGTTGGTGATGCCATCCAACCATCTCATCCACTGTCGTCCCCTTCTCCTCCTGCCTTCAATCTTTCCCAGCATCAGGGTCTTTTCCAATGAGTCAGTTCTTCACATCAGGGGAACAAAGTGTTGGAGTTTTAGCTTCAGCATTGGTCCTTCAAATGAACACTCAGGACTGATCTCCTTTAGGATGGACTGGTTTGATCTCCTTGTAGTCCAAGGGACTCTTAAGGGTCTTCTCCAATACCACAGTTCAAAAGCATCAATTCTTTGATGCTCAGCTTTATGTTNGAACAAAGTGTTGGAGTTTTAGCTTCAGCATTGGTCCTTCAAATGAACACTCAGGACTGATCTCCTTTAGGATGGACTGGTTTGATCTCCTTGTAGTCCAAGGGACTCTTAAGGGTCTTCTCCAATACCACAGTTCAAAAGCATCAATTCTTTGATGCTCAGCTTTATGTTCCAGCACTCACTTCCATACATAACTACTGGAAAAACCATAGCTTTGACTAGATGGACCTTTGTCGGCAAAGTGACGTTTCCCCTTTCGAATATGCTTTCTAGGTTTGTCAGAGCTTTTATTCCAAGGAGCAAGCGTCTTTTAATTTCATGTGTGCAGTCACCATCTGCAGTGATTTTGGAGCCCCCCAAAATAAAGTCTGCCATTGTTTCCATTGTTTCCCCATCTATTTCCCATGAAGTGGTGGGACCAGATGCCGTGATCTTATTGTTCTGAATGTTGAGCTTTAAGCCAGCTTTTTCACTCTCCTCTTTCACTTTCATCAAGAGGCTTTTTAGTTCCTCTTCACTTTCTACCATAAGGGTGGTATCATCTGCATATCTGAGGTTATTGATATTTCTCCCAGCAATCTTGATTCCAGCTTGTGCTTCATCCAGCCAAGTGTTTCTCATGATGTACTCTGCATATAAGTTAAATAAGCAGGGTGACAATGTATAGCCTTGACGTATTTCTTTCCCAATTTGGAGCCAGTCTCCATGTCCACTTTTTTTCCATGTCCACTTCTAACTGTTGCTTCTTGACCTGCATGCAAATTTCTCAGGAGGCAAGTAAGGTGGTCTGGTATTCCCATCTCTTTAAGAATTTTCCACAGTTTGTTGTGATCCACACAGTCAAAGGCTTTGGCATAGTCAATAAAGCAGAAGTAGGTTTTTTTTTTTTTTTTGGAACTCTCTTGCTTTTTCCATGATCCAGCAGATGTTGGCAATTTGATCTCTGGTTCCTCTGCCTTTTCTAAATCCAGCTTGAACATCTGGAATTTCTCGGTTCATGTACTGTTCAAGACTTTCTTGGAGAATTTGAGCATTACTTTACTAGCGTGTAAGATGAGTGCAATTGTGCAGTAGTTTGAGCATTCTTTGGCATTGTTTTTCTTTGGGATTGGAATGAAAACTGACCTTTTCCAGTCCTATGGCCACCACTGAGTTTTCCCAGTTTCCTGGCATTTTGAGTGCAGCACTTTCACAACATCATCTTTTAGGATTTTAAATAGCTCAACTGAATTCCATCACCTCTGCTAGCTTTGTTCATAGTGATGCTTCCTAAGGCCCCTTTGACTTCACATTCTAGGATGTCTGGCTCTAGGTGAGTGATCACACCATCATGATTATCTGGGTCATGAAGATCTTTTTTTGTTCAGTTCTTCTGTGTATTCTTGCCACCTCTTCTTAATATCTTCTTCTTCTGCTAGGTCCATACCATTTCTGTCCTTTATCGAGCCCATCTTTGCATGAAATGGTCCCTTGGTAGCTCTGATTTTCTTGAAGAGATCTCTAGTCTTTCCCATGTTATTGTTTTTAATCTTTCCGATTCTGTTTAGTGCTCATAAATTTTGATATCATCAACATTTGTGTATGCTCATAGCTTTTCTCAAGTTTCAAAACATAACTAAAACGTTGAACTTGGTATGAATCTCTGAACTTACACAGTAATCCTTCCTGCCAGAAATTTGTTGCTGGTGAGAGAGCGAAGACAAAGGAGAGGTTTATTCCCTTCTGCTCACTTGCACGTCCCGGTCATAAGTTCAGTTCAGCTCAGTCGCTCAGACACGTCCAGCTTCTCCCGAAACCTCCAGAGTAGAAGTGCCAACTTTGTTATGTTTCTATTCTTACGTTTTCTGTTTCAGTGATGAAATAAGGTGAGTCTTAGGATAAATTCATTTATGATAACACTAGCAAACAGGGAAACAAAGTAGACCAACAGTAAAACAACCCAGTATCATTTGAGAGAAAATGGAACCGGGTGCCTATTGCTAGAAAAGTTCTGAAGTTCTTTATTCCTTTTAGTGAAATAAGTGTTTATAATGATATAAGAATGTATTGATAAATATAGTACTGTGTGACTATCAAGTAAAATATAAAATCGTATATTTATAAATTTGTAAATTGTTTAACTTTATTAAATTTGTGTGGGATTACTATTGTGCTTAGTCACTCAGTCATGTCTGACTCTTTGCGATCCCATGGACTGTAGCCCACCAGGCTCCTCTCTCCATGGAGATTCTCCAGGCGAGAATACTAGAGTGGTTAGCCATTCTCTTTTCCAGGGGATCTTCCCAGCTCAAAGATCAAACCCAGGTCTCCCACGTTGCAAGCAGATACTTTACCATCTGAGCCATCAGGGAAGCCAAGTATTTAGTTGTCTAAAATATTTAGGTGCCCAAAAATATTTGAATAATATTTCAACTTCAAATTTTCACATCTTAACTTTCATGTTTATAATCCTTTAATATACTAGAACTGCCTTCGAGAAAGAGTATACATAGAACTGTGGCAAAATCATATTTTGGAGAGAATATTCATGTTGTCACTAGATTTTATTCTAAATTGACAGTACTCTTTTTTGATTTGTTTTGTTTTCTGGCCAGTACTGTATATGGAAATTTCTCCTTTCACTTATGAAAGAAAGTACGTGTTATGTCTCTTGTACTCTGTGAAAATGTACAGCTCTGGCAGTTACCCTGGATGATTTTGCTGGAGTAATTAAAACACAGATGGAGCTCATTTCTTTCCCAAGTGTTTGATTGGCAGATACTTTGTGATCAACACTTCTTTCAGCTGAACACATTGGCACCATCTGCCTTCAGTTGACTTAGTGACTGGTCACAGCAGAGTTTCCTAATCATCACATGGGCCACTTTAAATAGTGTATGTTTGTCTTGCTGAAGCCATCAGATGATTTATGAAAAAAGTTACATACAATATATAAGAATTTTCATGAAGTTGGTGTGCAACTTAATGAAATACTCATAAATATTTTTTGAATCTACTATTCCCTTGCTCTGATTAAAATATTTAAAGCATAACATAAACCACTCATCTTAAAAAGTTGACATTTCTAGACGAAGTTAGCTTATAGGGCATAGTGAGATTGTTAGAGATTATTTCAGATCGGGGTCCTGTGTTTTGAACCATCAGTATACTACTGCTGCTGCTGCTAAATCGCTTCAGTCGTGTCCGACTCTGTGCGACCCCAGAGACGGCAGCCCACTAGGCTCCCCCGTCCCTGGGATTCTCCAGGCAAGAACACTGGAGTGGGTTGCCATTTCCTTCTCTAACGCGTGAAAGTGAAAAGTGAAAGCGAAGTCGCTCAGTTGTGTCAGACTCTTCACGACCCCATGGACTGCAGCCCACCAAGCTCCCCTGTCCCTGGGAGTCTCCAGGCAAGAGTACTGGAGTGGGTGCCATTGTCTTCTCCTAGTGCGAGTACTAATTACAAATAAAACATACTGTTCTATGCTGTCCCCAAACCCAACACAAATAGCACAGAAGAATTTGCTAACTTTAAACATTTTTTATATTTATTACTTTTGGAAGTAGTTCTTTATTACTGTTGGAAATTACTTCTTTATTTAAATATCAGGATAAGAATTATATAGAAATTTAGGTTCAATCAGTTTTGTTGCAAGTAAGTGGATGCGGGTTGATTATTTTGTGGAAAAGCATACATCCAGGATATTGGAAACATGGAGAGAATGGCTTTTTAACAGGAAGAAAGATATAATTGTTTTATTTATCCTAGAAGTATGTTTTGAATTGTATACTTGTGCAGACATAGAGTTATGAGGAATACACATTTATTATGCATAAAACATGAATTTTCTATATAATTAATTAATGGAAAACTTTTCTGTCCAAATGGATACATAGTGATGACTGCCAAGATGCAAACCATGCTATGGAGTACTTATGCGGGAGACTGAGTGAATACGACTATTCCTTCCAGAATGTTAGCACAAAGAATGAGGGAATTAGATTCAGAAACATTCTGAAGAACCCTGGAGTACACTCAGTGCCTTTGGTTTCTTTGGAAACACAGTTATGGTAAAGGGCAGGAGCAACTTGGGACTTTGGCAAGAATTTTAAGATAAATTCATGAAGCTTATCATTCCACGTGAAGTGAAAAACAGGATGAATTTTGAAGGTGAACCAACAGCAAAGAAGGAAAATAATTACGAATGTATAGAAATGTATCATCTCCTAGTGCCAGAAGTCTCTAAAGATAAACTTGGAATTAGCTTCTTATTTTGTTTGAATATGTAATCACCTCTATTTAAGCCTGGAACTTTTCAAGGTAAGGAGTGGGGTTGGGAAGAAAGAGTTTTAACTTTATTTGAAATGCATTTCAGTGTATTTGGTAAGCATTTATTCTAAGATGTCTGCATTCTCCTGAGGGGAAGGATATGACTAATTTTCATACAACAGACTAGGATGTGTCCCATCAACAGGGCACTGCAGAAGTTCCAATAAGGGAGTTCCCAAATCAAGAGGAGCCCCTGACCACCAGCACATAAATACATACGCTCATTCGCTTGGTTCTCCTGCTCTAACTTTCTGTGTCTTCTTCCCCAACCTGTTTCTTCTTTCTGTGACAGTTTTATTGTGTCAACATTTGCTGTATAGTTTTGCATTTGTATACACCCTTCTTATATTATGATTGTTTAATATGAATAGAATTGATGCTTTTGAACTGTGGTGTTGGAGAAGACTCTTGAGAGTCCCTTGGACTGCAAGGAGATCCAACCAGTCCATCCTAAAGAACGTCAGTCCTGGGTGTTCATTGAAAGGACTGATTTTGAAGCTGAAACTCCAAAACTTTGGCCACCTGATGCAAAGATTTGATTCATTTGAAAAGACCCTGATGCTGGGAAAGACTGAAGGCAGGAGGAGAAGGGGACGGCAGAGGATGAGATGGTTGGATGGCATCAAGGACATGAGTTTGGGTGGACTCCAGGAGTTGGTGATGGACAGGAAGGCCTGGGGTTCTTGCGGTTCATGGGGTCGAAAGGAGTTGGACACGACTGAGCGACTGAACTGAACTGACATAATATGGATCCCTGGAGAACTTTATCCAATGTCATTTGGATAATAACTAACATTTACTGAATACTTACTATGTGTCTGGGCTTCCCTGGAGGCTCAGCTGGTGAAGAACCCGCCTGCAATGCAGGAGACCTGGGTTTGATCCCTGGGTTGGGAAGATCCCCTGGAGAAGGGAAAGGCTGCTCAGCCCAGTATTCTGGCCTAGAGAATTCCATGGCCTGTATAGTCCATGGGGTTGCAAAGAGTTGGACACGGCTGAGTGACTTTCACTGCACTTCACTATTGTGTGTCTGACGCTTTTCAAAATACATTCTCATGTCCTCCTCAGCTTCTTTTGCAAATGAAGAAACTACCTAAAGTAACTCACTTAAATCAGTGGAAGGATTGGGGCTCCTCTAGACAGACTGGCCCCAGATGAGTGCGGTTCCAGTGCTGTTTCAACCCACGCAGCTCCTAGAATTGCCCTAAGTGTAAAGAGTTAAGTTAACCCTCTACCCCCAACCCCACTGGATTAAACCCAAGAAAGGGGCCACAGAGGGTGAGAAAGACACCCTCCAGGGGAGACATTAAAATGAAAAGGGGTCAAGGAGCTGAGAAGGGCAGTTACAGTCCAGAGAGGCTGGGTGGGGAGAGCCTGTTTATACTCAGCTTCCCTGGCACAGCTCCCACTGCTGGTACACAGACTGCCTGCCAGGCTTGCCCGTCAGCTCCCGCCACCTGATGCCACTCTGTGTCCCCCTAACCTGTGTCTATGGGCTTCCCCGGTGGCTCAGGGGGTAAAGCGTCTGCTCACAATGTGGGAGACCCAGGTTCGATCCCTGGGTCAGGAAGATCCCCTGGAGAAGGCAATGGCAACCCACTCCAGCACTCTTGCCCGGAAAATCCCATGGACAGAGGAGCCTGGCAGGCTACAGTCCTTGGGGTTGCAAAGAGTTGGACATGACTGAGCGACTTCACTTTCTTTCACTTTTTGCCTATGTCTATTCTGAAGGCCAGTGGCCACCTGAGAGACAGGTAAGGAANCAACCCACTCCAGCACTCTTGCCCGGAAAATCCCATGGACAGAGGAGCCTGGCAGGCTACAGTCCTTGGGGTTGCAAAGAGTTGGACATGACTGAGCGACTTCACTTTCTTTCACTTTTTGCCTATGTCTATTCTGAAGGCCAGTGGCCACCTGAGAGACAGGTAAGGAAGAATGTTCCCAGGTGGAACACAAGTTTCCCTTCATTAACTTTTTTTCCAACAAAAGGATTTCTGAACACCTGGACTAGGTATGGAATGAGATGTCCAAAACTGAACCTCCTCCTTCAAATATGATAGAAGGTGCACAGGTCTGAGAGGGCGTTTCCTTGTCTCAGTCCCAGGTCTTACATTAACTTTCTCTGGTTTCTTTATTCCTTGTGGGAAAGGAGGGAACTGCGTTAAAAGTTCTAGAGTCCCTACCAATTCTGAAAACAACATTGCTGGTGATAAGGGGCTAATAGTCTATCTGAGCAGACGTGAGAAATAATGTAAACAGTTAAATATAGGGAAAAGCTGATATATGTTGAAAGAAATAAGAATAGAAGTTGCCCATGCGGATGTGGAGATCGATTGGAGTGGAAGTTGCTTGCTGATACGGTGGTTACTCATCAAACTGTGTATCTAAGGTGCGCATTAAAAATGAAGCACACTCAAAAATAAAGCAAAGCAAAAAAATATATAATGATACATAAGGGCTAAAAGTTCTCAGGAGGTGCTACATTAGGAATCTGGTCTAAGCCCAGTAAAAGAGGCTGGTTTATATGTGTAAACGATTATTTTGCTTCCTTAAATATTTTTGTTTCATGAAATACGTTTGAGATTTTTTCTTTTTCTTTTTCCTTTTAAAAGTCTTTAAAAATTGCATCACATTTTTCTTTGTCCTTCCTTTTTTCTTTTTTTTAAAATTAGCTGCTGCCATTTCTTCAAATGACCCGCAGTTTCTTTCTTTTTTAAAATCTGGTAGTGACTGTGTGAAGCTTACACATCTAGACAGTTCTTGGCACATAGTTAACACTTCATAAATACTAGTTACACAGAACCCTTGAGTTTATTTCACTATTTGTGCTTCAGCATGCTACATGTTTTTCTGTTCAATCAATTAAAAATTCATCTACTTTTTAAAATCTTTTTTGTATAGAGATATGTTAGTATACTTCTGAGTATTCACTAAAAGTTTTCCTTGGTTCTTTCTTATTTAAAATTCTTGTCTTTGTTAAAAATCTTGAATGGTTATTTCACTGCCTCCTGTCACCCTGGTGGTCAGCTAATTTATCCAGGGATGCAGAGAGCAAATTAAGAGTGATGGTGCTTGAAACGGATTCTTTTGTTATATCCTGTCTAAAAGTTAAAAGAGTGATTGGCCATGTGTGATCTGCTGTGTTAGGTGATACCAGTATTGGAATATAATATAATTAAAATGCATTACACTAAAATGTCCTGCATTAAACAAGATGGAAAGATTGAAGGAAGGGGAAGAGATGTAAGAAGTTGGAATAATGCTCATCTTAAAAAGTGAAATATTTGGACTTCCCTAATGGTCCAGTGGCTAAGACTCCATGCTCCCAATGCAGGGGGCCTAGGTTCGATCCCTAATAAGGAAGTTATTCATAGATCCCACATGCTGTAACTTAAGGGTTCTCATGCCCCAACTGAGACCTGGCATAGTCAACTAAATAAATGTTTTTAAAACATGACGTAGTAAGTTTGTTAAGAAGTGTAAGATAAGGCAGGGCTGATCGTTTTCTGCATTGCTTGTGATGTCCCTTCCGTTCTATACTATCCTAGTGCCATTGACATGGTTGACCAATCACAGTTCTGCTTGTTTGAATTCATTTGGGGCCACTCTGACTTAGTGTTGATTATTTTTGGCATTCTTTTTCTCCTCAGTCCCCTAAATTCTTAAAAGTTCATTCTCAGTGTTGCTTACTTCCAAATTCGAAAGGCAGACTGACCCTAGAGAGGGAGGGTAAGAACAGAAACTGAAGCAGTGGTCTGCTCAGTCATGTCTCACTTTCTGCCACCCCATGGACTCCTTCCAGGCTCCTCTGTCCAAGGGATTCTCCAGGCAGGAGTACAAGAGTGGGTTGCCATGCCTTCCTCCAGTGGGTTGCTCCGCCCTCCTCCAGGGGATCTTCCCAATCAGGGATTGAAGCCAGGTCTCCCACATTGCTGGCGGATTCTTTACCATCTGAGCCACCAGGGAAGCCCAAGAGGACTGGAGTGGGCAGCCTATCCTTTCTCCAGGGGATCTTCCTGACCCAGGAATTGAACTGGGGTCTCCTGCACTGCATGCAGACTTTTTTTTTACCTTCTGAGCCACCAGGGAAGCCCAAACAGTGGCATAGGTACGAGGAATTGGGATGTGGCAGATAAAACTGAGGTGGGCAGGGTGGACCGTGGTTTGGTCCTGGAAGGCAGTGCCTGACTTCCCGTTCTCCAGCAGGTAAAGGTAGCCTGGATCCATTTCCTTAGGCAGGCAAGAACGAGGAGGATTGAGGCTCAGTAACTTATGTGATTATAACTCTGGCTCCCAGGAGAGCTAACTTCAAGCTGCACAGAGGGTCAGTGGTTTAAATTGTACTGGTTTTGATAATTAGGGGTGCACACCGAAGAGTGTTAATACAGCACAAATAGGCAGTGGTGGTAGCAGTGTCTCAGAGAAGGCAACGGCACCCCCTCCAGTGCTCTTGCCTGGAGAATCCCATGGACGGAGGAGCCTGGTGGGCTGCAGTCCATGGGGTCGCTNTGATAATTAGGGGTGCACACCGAAGAGTGTTAATACAGCACAAATAGGCAGTGGTGGTAGCAGTGTCTCAGAGAAGGCAACGGCACCCCCTCCAGTGCTCTTGCCTGGAGAATCCCATGGACGGAGGAGCCTGGTGGGCTGCAGTCCATGGGGTCGCTAAGAGTCGGACACGACTGAGCAACTTAGCAGCAGCAGCAGCAGTAGCGGTGTCTAAAGTCATGGGAATAAAGGGATGGGATTAGAAAACTTTATAAAGAAGATAAACATGTTGCCAGTGTCCTTTGTACAGTATGGTTTCAAATTCTCGATTCTTTATAATACAGTTTGATGGGAGGCCAGATTAAGATTCTAAGCCTCAAGATTAATGAATTCCCAAATGGACATTAACACAAGTTCTCTCAAAGGAAGAGAAACAGAGCATCACTTACATTTTTAAAGTATCCTGGACTATTAAAATCTAAATGCCAAAGTTAGATTACAAAACTGCAACATATTATAAATGTTTACATTAAGTTCATTAGACTCTTGTTAACATGGTTACAAAGGATGGTGCCTGGATATGTAATGGAATTTGAGGATAACGCTAGAAATCCAAATTTATGGTTTCCTCCTAGCCAATTGCTTGCTCTTTTCCCACTGCCAATCTTACAAAATTTATGAATAATGAATATTTTAAATATTCTAAATAGATGTGATAGAAGTTATTTTTATAGAATTGTACAATATTTAGAACCAAAACGTTCTCAAAAGTTATCTCTTTGAAATAGAAAGATTGAGGAAGAGAAGAATTGAATGAAGGTTAGAGTCACAGAGAAGACAGAGAAAATATTTTTAAAAAGCTACTCAGAATTCCTAGATCCTCCACATTTAAAAATTTTACCACTAAAGTGGAGAATTTTAACAGTATCACAGTTTGTTATAGACACGAATAAAATAACAATGTTTGCTTAGCAATGCTGAGTTGAAATAGAGTCACAAATTGCTATAAAGTCTTACTACACTGGAAGGAAGAAAAGTTACAAGAAAATTAAAATAATTTTTTAAAGAAAGTAGGGATGAATGGTATATTACTCCCCCAATATTAAAAAGTACTAATCTGAGGTTAAAATATTTTTTCTCCTTAATAGGTTTCATTTTGAGTATCTGATTGTCATGTTGACCTTGGGTGGGAAGTAATTAGATACGCAAGACTGAGCAACAGATTGGTTCAGCCTTCTTGCATCTGTGACTTGCTTCCTGGAAGGAACACTGGAGCAGATGTCAAACTACAGTCAGGGTGAGCAGTTAAAATCAAGTAATCTTAGGGCACCCTGGACTAAGATTTATAGAGTTTGGATCCTCTCTTTCCCATGGGCGTGTTTTCCGAAAAATGGGTATGAAGGAAATGAAATGGAAAATAACCTGGAAGGAGTCTCTGAACTCTGGTGGTCCTGAGGTTAAGTTTACTATAAACCCTGAGGTCCCATGCTTACTCACTTTTAATGGACCTGTCCTCATGTTTAATTTGTAAAGCAGTTTCTGGCCTCGTGATAACACAGCCTCAGGAAGGGGCTGACTGTATCTGGGATAGACTCTGACCATGCAAAAGATACCAGTTCCACCTCCTTCTCTCTTAAGGAGGAATGAGCTTTCATTATTCTCTCTCTTGTGTGTGTGTTTCTAGTTTACTAAGCCTTAAGTTAATTTTACTTAACAGTTATTTTATTGTGGTTAGGAGCACTGGAAACATTTAAGATGACATTTGGTTTGTTAAAAACCCCACACAGCTAGCAGATGGCTGAGGGAAGCAGCAGGCAGGAAGCCACTTGACCCTTAATTCAAGACCGTACTGGACGCTGCATCTGGAAGCGAAGCTGTGCCAAGAACATTGCTGTCGAATGAGAAACTCTGTTATTCATGCATATTTAGGGAAAATCAGAAGCAAGCGTGCACGAGCATAGTTCAGTTCAGTTCAGTCGCTCAGTCGTGTCCGACTCTGCGACGCCATGGACTGCAGCACACCAGGCCTCCCTGTCCATCACCAACTCCCAGAGTTCACTCAAACTCCTGTCCATCAAGTCGGTGATGCCATCCAACCATCTCATCCTCTGTCGTCCCCGTCTCCTCCCGCCTTCAATCTTTCCCAGCATCAGGGTCTTTTCTAATAAGTCAGTTCTTTGAATCAGGTGGCCAAAGGATTGGAGTTTCAGCTTCAGCATCAGTCTTTCCGAAGAATATTCAGGACTAATTTCCTTTTGGATGGACAAGTTGGATCTCCTTTAGCAGTCCTGGGGACACTCAAGAGTCTTCTCCAACACCACAGTTCAAAAGCATCAATTCTTTGGTGCTCAGCTTTCTTTATAATCCAACTCTCACATCCATACATGACTACTGGAAAAACCATAGCCTTTACTAGATGAACCTTTGTTGGCAAAGTGATGTCTCTGCTTTTTAATATGCTGTCTAGGTTGGTCTAGCTTGGTATATGAAATGAAAGAGATAACTCATTGGAGGAGGATTCTGCAAACACTTCCAAATCTGTAGTATTTGGCTCTGATGGTAAAAAAAAAAAAAAAAAAAAAAAAAAATCTGCCTGCAATGCAGGAGACCTGGGTTCAATCCCTGGGTTGGGAAGATCCCCTGGAGAAGGGCATGGCAGCCCACTCCAATATTCTTCACTGGAGAATTCCATGGACAGAGGAGCCTGGGGTATATAGTCCATGGGGTCTCAAAAGAGTCAGACACAACTGAGCGGCTAAGCATAGCACAGTATTTATTCATGTAACATTTTAATAAACCTATGGAGAATAGGCTTTTATAATGTAAATTTTATAGCTCTGTGGCTTTATTTTATTCATTTGGTGTACAAATGGCAGTTTTCATTTGTAATAGTCCCTGAAATAGTCATTATGTGTTTAAACCCCTCACACCAAATGTAGAATCTCCAAGTTTTTGTCTTTAAATATTTCCCCAGTGCTTACAATATTAAAAAGCTTAGTATAATTAATTGGGAGCATGTATAACTGTGATAGCTGGCATCTGGTGACTTTTCCTGTTATTCTTTTTGTTCTTTTTTTATAACCACTCCATTTGTGAAATTTTTTATGCTTTCTGCTTAATACTTGCTAAGAATTATTTTTTTCCCCCAGTGAGGTAAAGAAAGAGGCTTCAAAGCAAAGTTAAATACAGGTGACAGCGTTTCCTAATTAGTTTTATGAGCGCAGAAATAAATCACTTAAAAATTCATGTGCTCCTTTGACCTCATTTTTTTCATCTTAAGGAATGTAAACTTTCCGGAGTAAGGATTCTCTCTAGACATTTTTGTGTTTTAACCCATGTAGTTAGCATATTGTTGCAAGATCTAAAGACCCATGTCTAGATGCCAAATTAGACTTCAGGAGACCCTGAAGGATACTGAATGGTCAGGAAATAGGAAGTCATCCACTCCTGAGGTCGGTCCCCAGTTTGAGGACCGGCCTGTGAGGATGTTCTAAGATGGAAAAGACTTGCAACTGGAGAGGAAATGCCTTTTTACTGAGTATCAGTGCTCAGTGGCAGACCTGCTGACTCCTGACCTGTAATGTGTCAGTCTTGTGTGGAAATGACCAGAAAGAAACAGAACCTTAATTTAAGCCATTTTCATATGTGTGCATTGATTGGCTTATGGTTTTATTCTCATCATCAAACATTTCCTTTCAGAACTCCTTAGAAGAAATTTTGGGTAGTGGATCTCCCTGGACATAAGTGGTTTTGGATTCTCTAATAAAGTCATCTTTCCTTCAGGATTTCAAGTTTTAGATCTATGGCTGGGGTGGGAGAGTAAATCAGATCAACTGTGGAAAACTCTGAAAGAGATGGGGATACCAGATCACCTGACCTGCCTCTTGAGAAACCTGTATGCAGGTCAGGAAGCAACAGTTAGAACTGGACATGGAACAACAGACTGGTTCCAAAGAGGAAATGGAGTACACCAAGGCTGTATATTGTCACCCTGCTTATTTAACTTATATGCAGAGTACATCATGAGAAATGCTGGGCTAGAGGAAGCACAAGCTGGAATCAAGATTGCTGGAAGAAATATCAGTAACCTCAGATGTGCAGATGACACCACCTTTATGGCAGAAAGTGAAGAAGAACTAAAGACCCTCTTGATGAAAGTGAAAGAGGAGAGTGGAAAAGTTGGCTGAAAGCTCAGTGTTCAGAAAACCAAGATCATGGCATCCGGTCCCATCAGTTCATGCAAATAGAAGGGGAAACAGTGGAAACAGTGTCAGACTTTATTTTGGGGGGCTCCAAAATCACTGCAGAGGTGATTGCAGCCATGAAATTAAAAGACGCTTACTCCTTGCAAGGAAAGTTATGACCAACCTAGATAGCACATTCAAAAGCAGAGACATTACTTTGCCAACAAAGGTCCATCTAGTCAAGGCTATGGTTTTTCCAGTGGTCATGTATGGATGTGAGAGTTGAACTGTGAAGAAAGCTGAATGCTGAAGAACTGATACTTTTGAACTGTGGTTTTGGAGAAGACTCTTGAGAGTCCCTTGGACTGCAAGGAGATCCAACCAGTCCATTCTAAAGGAGATCAGTCCTGAGTGTTCTTTGGAAGGATTCATGCTAAAGCTGAAACTTCAGTAGTTTGGCCACCTCATATGAAGAATTGACTCATTGGAAAAGACCCTGATGCTGGGAGGGATTGGGGGCAGGCGGAGAAGGGGCCGACAGAGGATGAGATGACTGGATGGCATCACCGACTTGATGGACATGAATATGAGTGAACTCGGAGAGTTGGTGATGGACAGGGAGGTCTGGCGTGCTGTGGTTCACGGGGTCACAAAGAGTCAGACACGACTGAGCAACTGAACTGAACTGAACTGAGGGATTTAAAATAATAACACAGAATTTTGTTTAAAGTTATTCTAAGTCTATCCCAACAGATATTTATTTTTACTTGAAAACCTAGTTCTCTTCATACTTTCCCATAAATTTCCCATATTCAACTGTATGTAGAATGAGAAATTTGCTTCCTAAACAAATCATGTCCCCTCTACATGTAGTGTTTTAACTTAATGATATAAAGGACTAAGAAGAAATAGGTGTCTAGGGTACTCTCGGGTTTGGGTTTTTTTGTTTGTTTGTTTTTTTGGTTTTTGTTTTTTAGTTTTGAGAGGAGAAAACCTTTGAGGGCTCTGTGGGTTGCTCATGCTCTCTCTAGAGAACGTATTTGAGGTTCACCAGTGATTGCTTTACCTCTTACAATCCATTTAAAGAGTCAGCCTCAAGCCTTTTTCCCGAGGTAATGGGGTTAGCACTCTGTTGGGACTGCAGTCCTTGAGGATACAAATTTGTTTCTAAATGTTCTAGCTAGTAATCCTATGCTCCTGAACAAGTTTTACCGTGTACCTGACACTCTTGGAATGGAAAACACAGACCTTGGACCTCTTTCTGTCGGCCTGATTAGAAACTCCCAAGGCTGCAGCCGGAAGTATTCAGTCTTGAAATACTTCAGCTGCTCCTCATCTTTTTTCTTTGATGATGGTGTCATTGAGGGAACATGATGGTACCAGAATTTAAGAGTACAGTAATAATGCTTTCCTAACCCATCAACAGTACATGAAAAATTCTCCTTTTAATGTCCTTAACTTTTTTTCCTACTTTTAAAAGAAAAATGTGCTGAGATATTTTCAGTTTAAGTATATCCCTTGATAATTAAAAATGTTCTGAGGCAATTTGTTTGGTTGGAATTCATTACAAAAGGCATGAAAGTCAAGAACCAGCCTGTTCTTTTCTTTTCTGTCCTCTCTCAACAAGCCAGCTGTTAATCCCTGGAACAATGATATAGGTAGGTTGAAACGTTATGAGCCTTAGAAAATAAAAAGAGATAAAATATTAGTCAACTTGTTTTCTGACACCTTCCTGATCATATTCTATTTACTCATATTCTTATAAGATACTCTTATTCTCTTATTTTAAATTATATCCTAATATCAATAATGAACATTTTGAATAAATACGACTAATTTTAGAAAATGTCTGTAAATTTGAAATATCCCGAGTCCGTTTTTATGAAGCATACTTTTCTACAGCTAGGAGTCAATGGAATGTAAAATATAAATTACATATCTTTTGAAGGTCACTATGAGTTTAATATAAAAACTGCTCAGACTCCACTGAATAATTTAGAAAAACTTCTCAATTTTTTTTTCTAAAGTGTTCTATTTATCGCCCTTTTTTCTTGGATGTATTTTCTGACTCTACATTTACCTTGTCTTGGTGGTGTCTGGTCATATCTTTGAATGTCGATTGTGTCTGTGCTGTGGAAACCACGGAGTGCACCCTAGGGAACACTGGTTTCAGCACTGGAGCTCTGATTTACTATCCACTCCCTGACTGTCTAGGGTAAGTTAATACTTAGCCTTTCTGAGCCTCAGTTTTCTCATCTGTGAAATGGGGCTAGAAATACCCTTCTTACAGTGGTGGTGAGGATTACATGAGACTGAATGGTGTCTAATGATGTCTGGCATATGGAAAACTCTCAGTAAGTCCAGTTCCCTAGCTCATGGTGGATGAAAATAAAAATGCATATGGTTGGGTTTGGACTTCAGCTTTGACCTCAGCTGTTGACTGTTGTTCATTTCTTTGTTTGCTTTTTACTTAAAAAGTGAATGAAGCTATGTAATTTCCAAAGTAGATATGGCTTACACTCTAGGCTTGAAATATGTATGAGTAAATCAACTGCATTTACAAATGATAAACTCTTACCTCATAGAGTTATTTTAGAGACTCCAAGATATATAACAGTCCAGAGACCAAAGCACATGCTATGTTTTTTCTAACAGAAAGATGAGAACTCTATGGTAGAGGTTGGGTACTCCAAACTTGGCTAAAAGTCATGTGTACAAAGCATTTTCCAGGTATTCCAATTTTGGTTGATCTTTATGTATTTCATTAGAAAAAACTAAGCTTTAAATGATTACTATTAATAATCAAATTAGCTGGACTTAGAAAATATATTTGAGAATATATTCATATAAACAGCTGCCCCTTTTGGATCTTTACTATGTAGCCTTTAAAGAGCAAAAAATTAGCAGTTAGGAGTTTTTAGCTTTTAGAAAATTGTACTTGTGAGAAATAATTCTGAATATACCATATCTTTTTTTCCAGTGTAGACAGATTGTTCATGTATATTTTACCTTTAGAAATCTCAGAATCCAGAGAAGAGTAATGAGTCCTTCTTCCTGGGCTCTGGCATTGTACCAGCTCAAGATTCTGCAATATGTACAAAATTCTTCTTATATATCTAACAATGTATGTAAACTTCTTTCAGTCTACTCGGTCCATATTTCTGTGTATAATCAGAGCTTATATCTAGCTGGCACGCACTGGTGTGACTGTCATAGTTGTGTGGCTGGCTTTCATTCTGATTGATCAGTACCTATGTAGTAGCTGTTGTACAATGTTTTGAATATTACCCCTGCCCAGAACTATTTATACCTACATCCCTGTTTTCTCATGTAAGACTAATATAATCTCGTTACGGATTCTTTCTTTGTCTTTTACTCCAGGAAGGTTGAAGTCACCAGAGTGAGATGGTTTTTAGCTTTTGGCTAGATCTTTCTGTTGAAGGGCTGCAGTATCTGCTGGCTTGTGGCTGAATTTGTCACTGTCCTGAACTTCAGGACTTCATACAGGGGGTGGTATGCCAGCTCTGAAATGTGTTATTAGGCCACCTTCGTCATGGTTTATTGACTTCTTCAGAGTATTTTTAGATACAGACTCATAACTACTCATCTGTCCTTCTCCATGACTTGCCTATTACCGGAAATTCCTCTGATGAAAAGACACATTGGGAAGTCCATCATTGAGCAGAGGTCTTTGTAGGGGATTTGCTAATGCTAGAAGTCAGGTTCACATCAGAAGGAGCGTTTACGTCATTTTAGGGCCCATCCTAGCTGGTCATTTGACACCATCGAATGCCAGGGTTGCCAAGATTGTGGCCCAGCCTGTTGCCCCTGTTGTGTTGCCTGTTTTACGGAATGATATTCTCCTTCTGTTAACTTAAGAGTATTGCAGTACATGGCAACTTAAGCATTTTTGCTTTGAAAAAGATGGAGGCTGAGGCTAAAAGAGTCTCACCGATTTAATAGGAACAGTGCTTTTAACAGGGCTTCCCAGGTGGGCTAGCGGTAAAGGACCCGTCTGGCAATGCAGGAGACGTAAGAGACACAGGTTCGATCTCTGGGTCAGGAAGATCTCGTGGAGGAGGGCATGGCAACCCACCCCAGGATATTTGACTGGAGAATCTCATGGATAGAGGAGCCTGACGAACTATTCTTTGTGACCAACTATAGTCCATAGGGTCACAAAGAGCCGTACACGACTGAGAGACTGAACTGAGCTGAACTGATAGTTCATAGGCTTGCAAAGAGTCAGACACAACTGAAGTGACTTAGCAGGCAGGCAGGTGCTTTTAACAGATATTAGATCTCTAACTCTGACTTTTTGGTAATCTGAGAGGGTTTGCAAAGTAACTCAGATGCAAGTAACTCTCTTGATTTATAGTTTAGAGAAGGTTCAGCCCAGGTAACTTACTAACCCAGGGATGGGTAAGTTTCAACGTCCATGTCAGATATAATCAGGTGGGATTTGGACTTTTGGAAGCGATAGGCTTGATATTCTTCAATTGTATCAAGGTCACATAACTGATCTGTGGTAGTGTCTTGACTGAAATCTAGTTCTTTTGGTTTCTAGTCTCGTTTTCATTTCTCCTAGTCATTTTATTATAAACCTCATGAAAACCTCTATATTGAATACATTTTTATAACCTTGTAATCCATTGTGTAGGCATGAAAAGTTAAGACTGACATTTTTATTAATGCAAAGAAAGTGAAAATTATCTTGTTAAAAATATCATGGTTATTATTCAATTTGGAAAATGCAGAATTAATGTGAGAAAGAAAAATACAGTTTCATATGCACATCTTTTTAAGCATGACCCTTCATTATTAAGCTCTTTTTTTTTTTTACAAAGTGTGCCATCAGCTTTTTAAAGGACACATTTCAACAAGGATTAAATCTTTGGGGAATTAGCCTGAATTATTTATAAGCACAGACATACCTCAGAGATACTGCGGATTCAGTTCCAGACCACCACAGTAAAGTGAATACCACAATAAAGGGAGTCACACAAACTTTTTTTGTTTCCCAGCACATAAAAAGATGTTTATACTTTACTGAAGTCTGTTAAGTGTGTGATAGCATTATGTCTTTAAAAAGTACATACTTAATTTAAAAAGTACTGTATTGCTAAAATATGGTAACCGTTATCTGAGTCTTCAATGAGTCTTGATCTTTTTGCAATGGTAACTTAAGGATCACTGAGTGAGTGAAGTAAGTCAGAAAGAGAAAACAAAATGTCTATGAATGCATACCTATAGAATGCAGAAAAATGGTACTGAGGAACCTACTTGCTGGGGAGGAACAGAGACACGGACAGACGGCAGACTTGTAGGCACAGCCTGGGAAGGAGAGGGTGCGATGAACTGAAGTGCGTAGCATGTGTAAAATAGCTAGCTAGTGGGGATTTTCTTCATAACATAAGGAGCTCAGTCTGTTGCTCTGTGACAAACGAGAGGGGTAGGGTGGGGTGGAGGTGGGAGGTCGGTTCAAGAAGGAGGGGACACGTATACCTATGGCTGATTTGTGCTGATGTACGGCAGAAACCAACGCAGCATTGTAAAGCGAGTGTCTTCCAATTAAAAATAAATTTTAAAAAATTGACAAGGATAACAATTTAAATTTGAATTAAAGTTTTAAAGAACCTAATTCTCGCATCTTAAATAATAATAAAAACATAAGTTTGATATGCTAAAGAAGATTACTGATCATAGATCATCATAACAAATGCAATAATTGATAATGAAAACCTTGAAATATTACAAGAATGCTTGAAATGTGATACAGACATGCAAAGTGAGCAAAGGCTGTCGGAAAAATGGTGCTGATAGGTTTGCTGGATACAGGGTTGCCACAAGCTTTCAATCTGTAAAAAATTATCTGCAGATCATGGTAAAACAAGGTAAGCCTATGATTGCCAAAACATGCACACATATATGTGTGTGGATAGAAATACAGTTATCAATACAGAAGAGAAATGTTTGTATTGTGATGTTAGGGATAATACAACTGTATTTCATACCATTTTTAACCCTGTGGATGTGGTTTGTGTGTTTCCCTGGATATCATTGTTGGCACACAGCAAATATCTAACAAAATGATAACTCTTTTCCCATATCGTACTTCCCTTAAGCAGAAAAAATTTACTGCAGTGCTCACGTGGTAGAATGTTTAAAACCTGTTAAGGTGCTAAGTGAATTTCATGGCATTCCGCTATGGTATTATCCTTCTTAAAACAGATCTAGTCTCTTCCTCACTGTCTCCCTCTCATGTACACTACACCTTCCTCCAGCCATTTGCCTTTCCTGAGACGTGCTCTGTTTTCATTTATCAGTTTAGTAACCAGAGGTACCGAAGTCCTACATCCCACTGAAACCCAGGCTTTAAAGATTATCAGCAGCTGTTCCCTCTTTTTTTGCAGTTTTCTATAGCTTGAAAGATTGGGAAGTGTCCAAATTAACCATGATCACGACTTTGCAAACTTTTCTGTGTCCTGGCATTTAAGTTCTACTTTGTGTCTAGCCCTGTGTTAATTATTTCAGGGATGTACAGTAATGCCTTTTAAACAGGAATACTAAGATATTATTGTAGCTAGCATCCTCTTAAGGCAGGCTTGACACTCACCCTTGCTCACACCTAGGCCGAAGTCTAGCTGCTGCTGCTAAGTCACTTCAGTCGTGTCCGACTCTGTGCGACCCCATAGACGGCAGCCCCCCAGGCTCCTCCGTCCCTGGGATTCTCCAGGTGAGAACACTGGAGTGGGTGGCCATTTCCTTCTCCCAAAGTCAAGCTAATCCAGTGTATTTTCAGGTGCTTTCATGTTCTCTTTGTTTCCAAGTATTATCTCCATTTTCTTTTATTCTTATATACTGCCCTTTATTCTGCAATTATATGCCAGCTTTCTTTGTACGAACTGGTTGGAGTGCTAAGTCATGGAAAGCTCAGTCACATAAAAGTGTGTAAGCTGGACTATAACCAACTCTAGACAGGCAGGAGGCGGAACAGGTGCGGGACCAGGGCCGTAGGCTTTGCACCAGTCGGTCCTGACATGAAGCCTTTTCTTGGAGACGCTGCGTCACTGAACAAGTTAAAGTTACATCACTTCACTTAGGCCACTGTTTTCTCATCCATACAATGGAGGTAATATGGTCCTATCAACTGTATCGTCAGATTAAAACAAAAGCCTGTGAAAAAAATTGAGCTACTTGGTTAGTTTTTAGTCAATGAGAATGCCAGTCAGTGTAACAACAAAATGGCAGCACAGTGGACAACAGGAGGCGGGAAGGTGAAGGGAGGAGCAGATGAGGACTCTGAAGGCAGATGTGACGGGATCGCATCTTTACGCGAAGTCCTTCCTGTTCACCTGCTGTTAGCGGAGGGAGCCGAGCAGCTTTGCCTGCTATTACACCCTGCTGGTGCCTGCAGCTTCGCTTCCCATTATTGATAAACACTTTAGCTTGTTTTTCTTTGATGATATTATAAACAGGGATTCATCCTTGTCAAATTAAGTGTTTATTAATTGATGGTTTCTTCCCTGAAGGAGCTCTTAAGTTGCTAAGTCACTTTAGTCGTGTCAGACTCTGTGTGACCCCATAGACGGCAGCCCAGTAGGCTCCGCTGTCCCTAGGATTCCCCAAGCAGGAACACTGGAGTGGGTTGCCATTTCCTTCTCCATCAAGGAGCTCTTAGGTAGAAATAATATGGACACACAGGAAATGAAGTACAGAGCTTGTTCTCCAAAGATTATCAGTGCTACAGGCTACTGGGGAAGGGAATGAACACATTGTGGAGATCAAACCTTGTACGAATGACAACTCCTCTTTTCTTGATGTATCCATGGAAAGAAAATGGCATAAAAGTATTTTTCACATAAGGATTCAGTAAGTTTAATTCTGGAACAGCTACTATAGAAGTCATAATTTTGTCAGATCTTGTTTGTGAGATTTTGGTTTCATAGAAAAAAAAATTTTTTTTTAAGTATTTGACTCATTTGCCATCAGTACTTGAAAGGCAGCTAGAGACTTGGCTTCTTCACATTCCAGTGAGTGGAACCCAGAACTACCAAGGTAAAGGCCTCCTGCTCTGGTCCCCCAGAAACCCACGTTTTCTGGCAGCAGTTCCTGCGCAGAGCTATTTGTGATCATCTGAAAGTGAAGTCGCTCAGTCCTGTCTGACTCTTTGCAACCCCGTGGACGGTAACCTACCAGGCTCCACGGTCCATAGGATTTTCCAGGCAAGAATAGTGGAGTGGGCTGCCATTCTCTTCTCCAGGTGATCTTCCCAACCCAGGGATCAAACCCGGGTCTCCTGCATTGCAGACAGACGCTTTACCATCTACTAAGCAGTTATAATACAAAGGCTAAAGTACAGTATGTATATGTGTAGGTGTTCGTGGGGCCAAAATGAAGAGGTAGTGGTATGTCCTTATTTTCATGACAATTCTGACTCCATAGAGAAGAGAATCAAAGGTCTATATAAAATTCTGACTCCACAGAGAAGAGAATCAAAGGTGGAAGAAATGGACAAATTCTTGGACAAGGACAACTTTCCAAAACTGAACCAGGAAGAAATAGAAAATCTTAACAGACCCATTACAAGCACGGAAATTGAAACTGTAATCAGAAATCTTCCAGCAAACAAAAGCCCAGGTCCAGACGGCTTCACAGCTGAATTCTACCAAAAATTTAGAGAAGAGCTGACACCTATCCTACTCAAACTCTTCCAGAAAATTGCAGAGGAAGGTAAACTTCCAAACACATTCTATGAGGCCACCATCACTCTAATACCAAAACCTGACAAAGATGCCACAAAAAAAGAAAACTACAGGCCAATATCACTGATGAATATAGATGCAAAAATCCTCAACAAAATTCTAGCAATCAGAATCCAACAACACATTAAAAAGATCATACACCATGACCAAGTGGGTTTTACCCCAGGGATGCAAGGATTCTTCAATATCCACAAATCAATCAATGTAATTCATCACATTAACAAATTGAAAAAAAAAGAGAATCAAATGTCTATATAACTAATTTAATTACTGAATGTGTTTGACATTAAAGACTTCTTATTTTTGTTTTTGAAATTTTTGGTCAAAGACGGATTTGAAATGTATTCTTTAATTTCACATTGAGCATTTGGTTAAACAAAAGATTTTTTGAATATGTGGAAACTCTCCTGAGTTTAATAAACTTACTGATTCACTAGGCATGTGATGATTTTTAAAAAAGAGAAAATTCTCATTTCCATTCTACATTATTTAGGCAATCTTTTCCCCTTCGTTTAGGAACATTTGGCTTGAACCTGAGTTTAATAGAGTTTGCCATAACATCATAGTGTTACTGACGTCCTGCTGTGTCCTGTGCTAAGTTTTAGAGGTATAATAGTGAATGAAACACAAAAAATCCCTGCTTGCATAGAGCTTATAGTCAGAAATTAAGCCCTGTTTTTAAAATACTGCAATGAGACTAAGTATTTTGGAGCAGTAACGGGAGATGGGGAGGCTAGAAGCACAGGGAGGTTGCAGTTTAAGATGTGGAGGTTAGCGAAGACCTCGCAGAGACGGTGACAGTTGAACAAAGACCTGAAGGTGAACAAGAGAGGAAACCACTGTGTGGTGAAAGTCCACGTGCGTGTGAAAGTCCCTCAGTCGTGTCCGACTCTTTGCGACCCCATGAACTATACAGTTCATGGAATTCTCCAGGCCAGAATACTGGGGTGGGTAGCCTTTCGCTTCTCTGGGGGATCTTCCCAACCCAGGGATCAAACCCAGGTCTCCCACATTGCAGGTGGATTCTTTACCAGCTGCCCCACCAGGAAGCCCAAGAATACTGGAGCGAGTAGCCTTTCCCTTCTCCAGGGGAGTCTTCCCAACTCGGGGATCAAACCCAGGTCTTCCGCATTGCAGGTGGATTCTTTACCAGCTGTGCCACCAGGGAAGCCCACTTGGCTCCGTGCAGCAAGAATATTCTAGGCAGAGGAAGCAGCGAGTGCAGAGACCCTGAGCGTGACAGAACAGCAAGGGACCAGCAAGTGTGGAGGCTGGTGGAGGAGAACCTGGTTTTGCAAGGCCCTGCATGCCAGTGGCAACCCACTCCAATGCTCTTGCCTGGAGAATCCCGGGGACAGGGGAGCCTGGTGGGCTGCCGTCTATGGGGTCGCACAGAGTCGGACACAACTGAAGTGACTTGGCAGCAGCAGCAGCAGCAGCATGCCAGTGGAAGCGTGCTGGCTCTTACTCTGGCCCGAATGAGAGGCTCTGGGGGGTGTTGGGCGAAGGAGTGCTATGGACTGCTTTAGGTTCAAAGGCTTACTGTGATTGCTGTGTGCTGAGAACAGATTGCAAGGTGGCAAGGGCAAAAGCAGTGAGATGAGTTACAAGGCAGTTACAGTAACCGGGCACCAGAAGATGGTATCCGTCTACTCACCGTGCATTTCCTGCTGTGGGCATTGTGTACAGACACTGGGGCAAGAGGCCAGTTTGGTTTACTTTTCAGCCTGTGTCTTTTTTTCCCCCTTGTAGTTCAGATCTTAAATAGAAGGGAAAGAGAGAAATCAATGGCTTCTTTTTTTTTTGGCCATTACTGGTAGTAATAGGAATCTTGCATGTTTACGGCAATTGATCATTTCCAAGCCATCCTTATGAGTCTGGTGCTCCCTGTGGCCTGCTGAATGGATGCCAGTTTCCAGGTTTATAAGACATCTCAGGATCACCCGGCTGTCCCTTCTCTTTGGGGTGTGCCTGTTGACCTCAGTGAATACATACAAGCCAAGCAATGCCCAATAATCATCTATTCCAGCAGGATGGGACTCGGGTACACTTAATGAAATTCGCTCAGCTGCTGCCTCATTAAAGAGTATCCCTGTCATTGGTGGTGGCTGGGTTGTCAAGCTAAAAAAAGCTTTTTTGTTATTGGAAATGAATCTATAAATTCTTCAAAGGAGATTCTTTATCAATGAAAACATTGATTTTAATTTTTTCCTTTTAAGTGTATTGTTTCCTTTAATAGGATTCACATCTCTAAAGATGAAATAGAAGTATAAGTGTACCCAACAGGAAGAATATCCCCCCAATGCAGGGGGAATTATAATGCCAAAAGATATTTAATTTTTGCTGACTAGCAACACTGGGTACAGGGTTTCCTTGTATATGTTAAAATACTTCAAGTGAAGATGGTTTTCTTATATGAAATTTAAATAATGAGGCTCATGACATTTTACTTTAACCCACATTGGGTACAATTAAAATATTCAAGTTATATCATAGAAAATGATATAGATAACTTTCCTGTAATTTAAATTTAAAATGTGTTTTAAGTGTTTCAGAGAAGATGGAAGATTGTAGAAATTGCTGTATGTTATAACAGTTGAGAAAGCAGAGTCTGTATTTTGCATTCAGAAATATATCATGTAGCAGCTGTTGCAAAATTTGGATGGAAAAAAAATTATATGGGCAAATATACCTTTGTAGTCAAAGGGAATAATATATCACTTGAATTGTGTTCTTGAATTACCATTTGTCTACAAGATTGAATTTTTGAATGCAACAGCAGTAAAATGCAAAAAAGGCAGGTTAATACGGCGATGTTTATGGAAAAAATTTAAGTGCTCAGGATAGGAATTTGAACTTATGGTTCACACAATAGTTCTCTGTTCCTTTCTAACAAATATGATTATTGAACAGATTAACAGTTTATGTTGAAAACCCTACTTTTTGAATGAGTTCTCAATCATAATATTCCCCATTAAACATGTATTTATTTTTATTTTTTCGGTTGAAATAGCAGTATGCATACAGTACAGTTGATGTTCTGGCTTTCAATCTGACAAGCTTTTGCAGTATGTAGACTACGTGGCAGCATAGTGCTTTCAAAATATTCTTTTTAAACTTTTGGTTGGGAATGATTTCTGGGGCATCTGAGGGATTGGTACCATGGGGAACGTTTGAGACGCTGGTTTATTGTTATTATTCTCTATTCCTGTTCATTTATTTGTGGACCCCACTTCCTGCCCTCCTCTGTACTTTCCCTTTCTCTTTCCTTGCTGATTTAATTCCTCCTCTCAACTATATTATCGAGTGCCCATCATATGCCGAGCATTATTCTAGGAGCTAGAAATACACCTCTCCACTCTCTAGAAACTTACTGTCTCGTGAGGAGGCTGAACAATGTACAGCTTAAATGAGGGAATGTGTTCGTTGTGAATAGCTCAAGGCTCGGAGTGGTGACAGAGAAGTGCCATATTGTAGTGTGTGTGTGTGTGTGTGTGTGTATGTGTGTGTGCATACGTGCATGCTCATTCATGTCCAACTCTTTGTGACCTCATGGACTGTAGCCCGCCAAGCTCCTCTGTCCATGGGATTTCCCAGACAAGAATACTGGAGTGGGTTGCCATTTCCTTCTCCAGTTGTACTGGGGGTGCTGGGGGCAGCACAAAGGGGACCACTGACTCCACACGGAAGCGGAATCCTGAATGATAAGGAAGAGCGAGCTATTTTTTCCTTCTTGTGTTTTTTTTTTCCTTCACTCTGGCCCATAGATAGATGGGGAAACAGTGGAAACAGCGACAGACTTTATTTTCTTGGGCTCCAAAACCACTGCAGATGGTGACTAAAGCCATGAAATTAAAAGATACTTGCTCTTTGGAAGAAAAGCTATGACAAACCTAGATAGCATATTAAAAAGCAGAGACATTACTTTACCAACAAAGGTCCGTCTAGTCAAGGCTGTGGTTTATCCAACAGTCATGTGTGGATGTGAGAGTTGGACCGTAAAGAAGGCTGGGCACCAAAGAATTGATGCTTTTGAACTGTGGTGTTGGAGAAGACTCTTGAGAGTCCCTTGGACTGCAAGGAGATCCAACCAGTCCATTCTAAAGGAGATTAGTCCTGGGTGTTCATTGGAAGGACTGATGCTGAAGCTGAAACTCCAATACTTTGGCCACCTGATGCGAAGAACTGATTCATTAGAAAAGACCCTGATGCTGGGAAAGAATGAAGGCAGGAGGAGAAGGGGACGACAGAGGATGAGATGGTTGGATGGCATCACTGGCTCGATGGACATGAGTTTGAGTAAACTCCGGGAGTTGGTGATGGACAGGGAGGCCTGGCGTGTTGCAGTTCATGGGGTCTCGGAGAGTCGGACACGACTGAGCAACTGAACTGAACTGAACTGAAACAGACTCGCGATAGCCTGGCCTCATCCACAGCTTTCCATGTACCCAGAGTTGAGGCCAGTGGCAAGCCAGCGCTCTTCTCTCTCCTCAGGGATGTGCTGTGGGTACAGATGACTGACTGTCCTTCCTTTATACACCTTCACGTTCTTACTCCCTGTTAAGAATTCGCTGATTATTCTGTATTTTAGAAGGTTGCTTTTGTCCTCTCCTTCCACTAGCCCCTTGCTTGATCCCCCTAGCAACCACGCAGCATGTTGAATTTGCCTCTGTTGTAGGCCTTCTCACGTTGCCTTGTAATATTTGTTTTCCAACCCTTTCTAAAATGCCATCGCCCCTTGCTCCATTAAAAACAAGGTAAGCATCATTTCTGTTCATCTTTGTGTTTTCAGAGGCTTACACAGTGTCTGAAACAAGTAACTTTCAAAAAGTGTTGTGTTTTTTAACCAAATTAATAGTTTAATTTTATAGTGCTTGCTCTTATAACTTTAACCCACATATATATGTCTTTCCTTCCTAATACCTTGGTGATTAAATGAAAACAAAATGTAAGGGGCTAATTTAAGTAACTTCATGTATTCTTGTCAATTACATAAAATGCAAATGTGGCACTCGTTTCCTGTCGTTTGCTATTTATATTTTCCTCAAAGAGAGTAGGATGCTGAACCACATTTAGAGTTAGTCAGAACAAACATTAGAGACATGTAGAAAACAGTGTGACTAAGATGCAGTTTAGACTGCACAGGTGAAATTAGGTAAGCCGTTGCAAGGTTTGTACGATTCATTATAAGGCAGTTGATTATGTGGCTTACCTTAAGTTACAGTGTAACACTGAGAAGCATGCCCTGAGCCAAAGAAATACTTTATGTGGATAATGTCATCATGCATGTACAACAATCAGTATAGATATTTTCACAGAAACATTTTGAAGTATTTTAAAGCACCATTTAAAAAGAAAAGACGTTTTGAATATTTAGTTGACCGTGCTTTTGTTTGTCTACTCCTAAGATGGAAAGGAATGAAATCACAAGTTCATCCTTACTTGCCATCTTTTTCGTTACTTTAAAAAAGTACATGAGTACCATCGGTTTACAGATTAGCAGTGGTTGCCTTTAAGCAACATGGTGTTTTCCCAGTGTTTCTGGTAAAAATCTTATTACATTCATGTTTCATTTCACTATTTTTAGCCATATAAGTCTTAAAGATGGACTAGTATGTTCTTTGGACCTGAATTGCTCCCTCAGAGGGGGGAGATACAGACAACACATAGGTTTAAGTTTGTTTTTGTGTGAAAATTGCTACATTTAAAGACCATTTTCATATTGTTCTAAAATGTCAGTTATTATTACTAGATACTAAAACATTGAATTCAAATGAATGTAATAGAAAAAAGGGAAGGAAGTATATGAATATGATTTAATAATTTCCATTTTCTTCATATATGACAACAAAGGTTACTTAAACACCTAAGGTTTTGGTTGAAAATAATTCTTATTATTTAAAAGAGAAACAACACTATTGTAACTGTACTCTCAAGGTAAGTGTCTGGTTTTCTTTTGTTTTTATTTCATTGTTACTTCAAAGAGAATGTTTGCTTAATAGTGAATTTCTGTCTGTAAATAAGAGCAGTAAAGAAGAGGAAAATAGTTTGGAGAGGCAGAGACTTGCAGTTTTTACCTCCTACTCTAATTCTGTAGTGATAATACATATATCATGCTGCTGCTGCTGCTGCTAAGTTGCTTCAGTCGTGTCCAACTCTGTGCGACCCCATAGACAGCAGCCCACCAGGCTCCCCCGTCCCTGGGATTCTCCAGGCAAGAACACTGGAGTGGGGTGCCATTTCCTTCTGAATGTCCTTTATTCGTGATTTAAAAATCTTGATTAAGATGGAATACTTTCTGAGCTTTTACATTTAAGTATTCTTTAATATGAAAAGTTGACAGTGATGGATTGACTAATATGTAATAAATATAGAATCAGACGTCTAGAATAATCCTTGAAATAATCACCTTCAACTCCTTGAATCTCAGAAAAAGTACACCTGAGAATTGGAATTCCTAAAGATCTTTAAAGAAAATTCCATTACTTTTTAATTGTGATATTTATCACACATACAGATGCACACAGAGGGCCTGGACATTTTAAAGAATAGCTATAAACACCTATGGAACCACCATCCAGGCCAATAAACGAAACTTTGCTAGTATCCCAGATACCTGCTCCATGGGAAATGTCACTCATTTTCTATCAAAACTGGTTCCAGTTGTTTTCAGAGTTTATATTCAAGGATTCCACATAGAACCATTGGGTTTTTTCCCCTCTCCCCACTTTCAGAGATTTATCACTGAAAAGAGTTAAATGCCATAGAAAGCTTGTCTAGGCAAGAGGTATTTCCACTCCTGGTTCTTTTGAAATGCGTGTGGCTAAAAGTAAAACCGGGTCAGTTAGGTAACTGTGCTGGTTGATGCATTTGGTTGGATAAGGTGGGAGAGAGCCTCTTTTTTTCAGTCTTTAAAATGCAGAGGCTGCAGATGAAAAGCTACAGATGTTTGGGTGGATGGGGTGGAGAAGAGAGTCTTGGATTGACATGAATTAAATCCAAATTTCATGGTGATTTAACAAACCCTGTAGAACTACTATCAGTTGTTGAAATTGCAGAGAGGAAGACAACTATACACTAGAAGGCAGTTTTCAATTAATCAGACATCAGACAAATGATGTCACAGTAACGCAATCAGTAACGCAATCCTTCCTTTTAGAAGGAAAAAATGCCCACTGCCCTTCTTGACTAGACACTGGATCTTTAAATATACAGCTCAGTTGCTCAGTGCTCTGCCCATAAAGCATGTTGCTTTTGACAAATATTGCATTGTGTTCAAAACTTATTTCTTATTCTGCTTTCTTACACTGGGCCATTTGTTTGGTTTTCTTTTACTGTATTTTGAATTATTAATCACTGAGCAGATACTTTATTCCCGTAAAAGGAATTATAAACATCATCGAAATGGTGCTAGAGATGAAAGAGCAGATGGGTGCTGGTTTTGCAGTTAAAAAAAAATAGTGATTCCCCCAGGGAGAGCTGTTGGCAAAGTATAACAGTCTGTAATTAGATTACTGGAACAGAAAGAGAAAAGGAAGGAGAGAAGTAAATTAGTCATATGCAGGTCTATGAAAATTTTTCTACCAAGAGGAAAAAGCATTGCTTTTAAATATATGCATTTATTAAAATTACAGTGTAATGAGTACTTCCCCTGTTAAATTTAAAATTATGCCACCCCCACGTCGTTCTTTGTTTCCACTCTCCCTTGCTCACTTCTCTGACTCTGTAGCGGATCTATTTAATAATCATTGCTGCCAGGATAAACCTGTCATCAGCCAGCGAGGCGACAATTCACTAAGAGAGATGTATCGGCATTCCAAGACTTAGAGGACATTAAATATGGTATAAGGCACAACAGGCCTTCTTTCTTTTGACCTATAAAACATAGATGTTATTGTGAAAAATAACGCTTCACAAAATATCCACAGCCAGGAGTTCTGGATAGTATCCATCCTCAAGGCTGGTACTGTATTTTATTGCTGTATTTTTTGCCTCCTGTTCTTTATGTTTGGAAAAGAGAACCAGGGGGATTCACTGGACTGTATATCAATTTTGAAACAACTTGTCTGGCTTCGCAGGGTGCTGAACGGGGTGCTCCATTTTATTGTTGGAGTTTAGTTGTTAACATGTTCAATAAAGGGTCAGGGGCTCTGTCATCACTTTGTCATCACATGGGGCGAAGAACAAGAACTAACCAGTATTTTTTCCTGGTTCCCTCCCTGTATGTCTTACAACCCCATCTGTGTTTCTCTGCTTTAGTTTTCTTGGGTGAGGTCTTTGGTTGTTAAATTCTCCCCCATCTCATACACAATCTGTTAGCATATCCTATTGCTTCTATCTTCAAAATATATCAAGGTTTCAACCACTTGTTATTTTAACCATTCAGCTCTGACCACCTGGATTGCAGCAGAAAGCAATAATTTTATATACTTTCCTTGTCTAAGCAAGAAGGGTGTAAACCCTTCCCCTGGCCCTTCCTTTGGATCTATTCTCAATAAAGGGGCCATTCAGTTCAGTCCAGTCGCTCAGTCGTGTCCAGCTCTTTGCAACCCCATGGACCACAGCACGCCTTCCTGTCCATCACCAACTCCTGGAGTTTACTCAAACTCATGTCCATAGAGTCAGTGATGCCTTCCAACCATCTCATCCTCTGTCGTTCCCTTCTCCTCCTGCCTTAATCTTTCCCAGCATCAGGGTCTTTTCGAATGTCGGTTCTTCAAATCAGGTAGCCAAAGGATTAGAGTTTCAGCTTCAGCATCAGTCCTTCCAATGAATATTCAGGACTGATTTCCTTTAGGATGGACTGGTTGGATCTGCTTGCAGTCCAAGGGACTCTCAAGAGTCTTCTCCAACACCGCAGTTTAAAAGCATCAATTCTTCAGTGCTCAGCTTTCTTTATAATCCAACTCTCACATCCATACTGTGTTTCCAGCACATTTTTACTGCTGGAAAAACCATAGCTTTGACTAGACAGACCTTAGTGGCCTTAGATGGACCTTAGGGGTCATAGTGAGCCTTTTAAAATGGAAATCCAGTCATGCCATTCTTCCCAGACTCTGCGATGACTCTCCATTTGACCCAGGGAACAAACTGAGGTCCTTGCAGAGTGGGTGACCCATGGGGACCTACAATACCTTCTCCATACCTGTCCCCTTTCTTCTTTGACCGGAGTCGCCTCCTTGTAGCTGCTTAGCTCCAGCTCTTTTATCTACCTGGAGACACCTGCAGATGTCCACCACGTGCATCCCTTGCCCGCCTTTGAGTCTCAGACCGATGCCCCCCTTACCAGCCTGCAGTTTCCTCCTCACCCAGCGGTCCCTCGCTCCATTACCCTTCTTCCCGTTTTCTTTCTCCCATGGAGGAGAGTCACCTTTTCGCACACCGTGTTAGTGACGTGTTTATTGTCCGTTTTCCTGCTGGACTGTAAGCCGCACAAGGTCCAAAATCTTTATCCGTTTTGCCACTGATAGAGTTTTGTTGTTGTTTAGTCGCTAAGTATTGCCAGATGCTTTTGCGACCCCGTGGACTGTAGCCCGCCCAGCTCCTCTGTCCGTGGAGTTTTTCAGGCAAGAATACTGGAGTGGGTTGCCATTTCCTTCTCCAGGGGATCTTCCGGACCCAGGGATCAAACCCACATCTCCTGCATCTGCAGGTGGATTCGTTACCACTGAGCCACTGGGAAGCCCTTGGTATATTGTAAACCCCTATAAGTTATTTATTGCATAAATGAACATGTATAGAATAAGTGATGTCCTTCCCACTTCTGATGACTTTTCTACCTTCCAGAGTCTCACAGCCAGCCTTCTCTGTAACTGGACAAATGAATCCACTGTCTTAGATGCAGCATCCTAAACCACACACTGGACTGAAACTTGGAAAGTGAGCCTCAAGCACAAGGATCTTTTAAATATTTTAAGTGATCATGACAGCCTTGTTTCTGTCTGTCAGAATATCCACAAATCCTTCATTATCTCTTTTAGCTCCAAAAAGGAATTGCTAAAGGACAAGAAACATTTTCAGTTTAGACTTAATAGCCTTCTTGGTTTGTGTGCAACTCTTGCTTGGAAAATCCCATGGACGGAGGAGCCTGGTGGGCTGCACTCCATGGGGTCGCTAAGGGTCAGACACGACTGAGCGACTTCCCTTTCCCTTTTCACTTTCATGCGTTGGAGAAGGAAATGGCAACCCACTCCAGTGTTCTTGCCTGGAGAATCAGAGACGGGGAGCCTGGTGGGCTGCCGGCTATGGAGTTGCACAGAGTCGGACCCGACTGAAGCGACTCAGCAGCAGCAGCAGCAGTATAATACAGGTCTCCTTTAAATTATAGATGGGAATGAGGAATGAGAATTTCAGAATAAATGCAAATAGTATAAGAAAATGGACCATAATCCTCTTGTTTCAGTCCAGTTGGGCTGCTACAATGTAATATCATTGATTATGTGGCTTACAAACAACAGAAATTTGTTTCTTACTGTTCTGGAGGCAAGAAGTCCAAGATCAAGGCTCCAGAAGATTTGCTGAGAACCAACTTCCTGATTTATAGATGGCCCTCCTCACATTGCAGCTCACCTGGAGGAAGGGGGGCGGGAGCTCTCTAGGGAGACTCTTTTATAAAAGAGCACTAGTCTCATTCTGGGGGGCTCTGCTCTCAGTTCAGTCCAGTCGCTCAGTTGTGTCCGACTGTTTGCAACCCCATGGACTGCAGCACGCCAGGCCTCCCTGTCCATCACCAACTCCTGGAGTTTACTCAAACAGGCCTCCCTGTCCATCACCAACTCCTGGAGTTTACTCAAACTCATGTCCATTGAGTCGGTGATGCCACCCAGCCATCTCATCCTCTGTTGTCCCCTTTTCCTCTTGCCTTCAATCTTTCCCAGCATCAGGGTCTTTTCAAATGAGTCAGTTCCTCCCATCAGGTAGCCAAAGTATTGGAGCTTCAGCTTCGGCATCAGTCCTTTCAATGAATACCCAGGACTGATCTCTTTTAGGATGGATTGGTTGGATCTCCTTGCAGTCCAAGGGACTCTTAGAGTGTTCTCCAACACCACAGTTCAAAAGCACCAATTCTTTGGCGCTCAGCTTTCTTTATAGTCCAACTCCCAAATCTGTACATGACTACTGGAAAAACCATAGCCTTGACTAGACGAACCTTTGTTGGCAAAGTAATATCCCTGCTTTTTAATATGCTGTCTAGGTTGGTCATAACTTTTCATCCTTTACTTTCATGACTGCAATCACCATTAGCAGTGATTTTGAATCCCTAAAAAATAAAGTCGGTCATTGTTTCCACTGTTTCCCCATCTATTTGCCATGAAGTGATAGAACCAGATGCCATGATCTTAGTTTTCTGAATGTTGAGTTTTAAGCCAACTTTTCACTCTCCTGTTTCACTTTCATCAAGAGGCTTTTTAGTTCTTCTTCACTTTCTGCCAGAAGTGTGGTGTCATCTGCATATCTGAGGTTATTGATATTTCTCCCAGCAATCTTGACTCCAGCTTGTGCTTCATCCAGCCCAGCATTTCTCATGATGTTCTCTGCATATAAGTTAAATAAGCAGGGTGACAATATACAGCCTTGACATACTCCTTTCCCTATTGGAACCAGTCTGTTGTTCTATGTCCAGTTCTAACTATTGCTCCCTGACCTGCATACAGATTTCTCAAGAGGCAGGTCAGGTGGTCTGATATTCCCATCTCTTTCAGAATTTTCCACAGTTTTCTTTTTGTGATCCACACAGTCAAAGGCTTTGGCAGAGTTTAGAAAGCAGAAGTAGATGTTTTTCTGGAACTCTGTTGTTTTTTCTGTGATCCAGCAGACGCTGGCAAATTGTTCTCTGGTTTCTCTGCCTTTTCTAACTCCAGCTTGAACATGTCGAAGTTATTTACCTAGGGCCTCACCTCCAAATACCATCACATTGGAGATTAGGATTAAAATATGAATTTTGAGGGAGAAAGAAGTTTTCTGTGTATAGTACCTTTCTATTTCATAGATTTGAAAATAAGGTAGCAGGATTAAAGAATGAAGGTTTTTAGGAGAGAGTTTGACATTAAGTAATGACCACGAAAATATGGAAAACTGGCCATTATGACAATATTTTTAAGAAAGCACAGTTCTGTATATCATGGCATAGTTAAGAAGTGTTATTATTTGGGTCAGTATACCAGAAGATTTTAAGTGAATTTGTATGATAACATTTGAAAACTGTAAGGATTCTAAATGAGTAAAGATCTCATAAATTAATGAAAAGATATAGATCAACAGAAAAAATAGTGGATGTATATGTTCGTATCCATGGGGGTCCTGAACCAATCCCCCATGGATTCTGAGGGACGACTGGATATTCTTTGTGTTCAGAAGTGTTGATATTGATCGATAAAACAAAGTCTAGAGAAAATATTTTGTTGGAAATTTTAGACATAAGGTGTATTGACTTGAACATAGTGAATTTTTAAAACTGACAATTGAAGAAGAAATTTCTGTACAAAGTAGTTTAGTACCTGGGGTCTTTGATCTTACTGGGCAGCGGTAGTGCTGTGTAATTTGGGATAGGGTTCAGCTGCATATAACAAAGCATATGAACTGTCTTGAATAAGATAGAACTTAATTGCTATCACAAATGAAAGAATTTGGGGGATAGAGTGGTATGGCTTTTCCTTCTGTTTATCAAGGCCCCAGACTCCTTCTTGCTTAGCACTCTAATCTTTACATTATAAACCCTGTCGTTTTGGTCCAGAACAACTGTTAAGCCTCCAGTCAGCACATGCTGCTTCTAACCAGCAAGAGTGGAGAAGGGGCCAAAAAAGGGCAGGCAACCAGCAGTCTGCCACATGGCTTTACCCATCTGTAGCTGAGGCTGGGACATGCTGTCCTTTAATTGAGCATCAATACGGCAACTAAAAATTAGATTCTTGTGATGAAGGCGGCAGGGAGAAATGGATATTGTTAGGTTAGTGGTCTTTGTTACAGGAGGACATTTTCACTAAATAATTAAACTGGTTTAGTTGTTGGAAAGTTAGAAGAAACACCTTCTTTGCTTGATTTTGCCTTGTCTCTTTCAGTATAGGAATAGTGTGTCATTGAGCTGGGTTTTTTTCATTATTTTTTAATTGAAGGATAATTGCTTTACAGAATTTTGTTATTTTCTGCCAAATATCAACATGAATCAGTCTTGGGTATACATACGACCCCTCCCTCTTAAACCTCCCTCTCATCTCCCTCCCCATCCCACCCCCGCCCCAGGTTGTTTCAGAGAACTTTGTTTGAGACAATTTTGTCATTGTGAATAGTAAACAAACTAGGATAGAAATAAGAAATAACACACATAATAAGCTTCATTAAAATTCAGTTATTTAGAGTGAAATTACCTAATTCTTTCAGGCAACTCATGCTAGCAAATTGTACTTAGCATAATTGCAAGGTTAATACTATCTCTTTTTTTCTGGATTAAATGGCTTCAATTTGCATTTATTATGGCAGTTGTCCTCTGCACTTGGAGTAATAGCACACTACTTATTTATATATTCTACGGCCCAGAATCGAGCCTTGTTTTTTCACTCTCCACCTGCTCACCATCAACTCTTGCATGTGCACACACATACACACACATACACACACACACACATGTTGTTGTGTATGTGTGTGTATGTGTGTTCATAATTGGAAACTCACTGGGATTGTGTTTTTGAACCTGAAAATATAGACTTAGTAATTTGTCTTGAAAAATAAACAAAAATAATAGTATCCAACAAAATATTAGCAAATAAGACAAGGAGAACTTGAACTGTCAGATATCTAAAGTTAAAATCTGACGTTAGAAAGGAGAGTTAAGTCAATGGAAAAGAATAAACATCTGGAAAATATGTCTAAATCTATATAGATACATAGCATATGTCAAGACTGTCTAGAAGGGATTTCATTCAGTTATACTCATAACTGAGTAATTATTTGTGATAAATAAAACTTGCCTCCTATTGCATGCAATACAGAAAAATATATTTCTGATGGATTCAAAAGTTATTGACAGAAATTAAATCACGATTCAACTAACCTCAAGATGGAGGAAGGACTTAAAAATGAGAGGAAAAACACGAAGGCTAAAATATTGATAATTTGATTTCACAAAATACAACTGAAATTTTTCTATATGTATATATCCATGTACATAAATGCATAGAAAGGAGATTGATGCACATTTGTTAATAGAAATTATTTAAGTAAATGAGATTGATGTGGAATGTTGGGCATGTGGTCTTTCACAGTTTACTCCAAGTATTGCTATGTTAAGTCAGCAACAGTGTAATGAATTAATGCATTATTTATTAAATCAAAACAGTTACAAATGTGAGAAAAAGCAAGCAATTAATTCACAGGCTTGTTGAATGACTTTTATGTCTGAGCCAGACATAATTTCCGCCTCAGATCTGCACAGTGTTACCAGGTTTTTTAGTGGCTCTGGTTTCTCGAACTGTGGTTGCTTACATTTGACATGTATATTTAATGTAATGACTTGATTTTTTTCTCTTTGCAAAGTTACTATTAAGTTGAGGGTGCATCTGAAAATGAATGGTCCAGGCCAATAGGCATTCAAAATCAGTAAAATTCAAAATCTAAACCGCACAGCTTATACAAAAATTAACTCAAAATGGATCACAGAGTTAAACAAAAAACATAAAACTATTAAACTTGGAAAAAAACATAGGAGAAAATCTTCAGCACCTAGGGCTAGGCCAAAAGTTCTTAGACTTGACATTAAAATCAGCATGGATAAAAGAAAAAAGTTAATACATTAGACCTCATCAAATCAAAAGACTTTTACTCCACATAAGTCCCTGTGAAGATGTAAAGACATACTAGAGACTGGAAGAAAATATCCGTAAACCACATTATCTGACAAGCTCTCACAGTTGACAAAAGCTCACAAGATTGTTTGTGGTAAAACCAAGCAATCCAGTTAGAGAATGGACAAGAAGGTGTGAATGGACATTTCACTGAAAAAGATAGATACCCAGTTACCACATGAAGAGATACTTAACAGCACCACCTACTTGGGAAATGCAAATTAAAAGCACAATGATAATTTTTTTAAAAAGGAATAAAAATTTCTACCTTTTGGGGAAAAAAAAGCACAATGAGATAATATTACATACCTATTGCACTGGCTAAAACTAAAAATGACTGATAACACCAAATGTTGGCAGAAATGTACACAACCAGATCCCTCAAACTGCTGGGGCAAACGCAGAGAGGTGTAGCCACTCTGGAAGAGAGCAGGCCATTTGCTCAGCACTATCTTGTGACCCTGTCGTTACATTCTTGAGCAGTTATTCCAGAGAAATGGAAATTTATGTTCACACAAAACCCTGTACATGCCTGTTCATAACAGCATTATTTGCAGAAGTCTGAAATGGAAGACCACGCAGATGTCCTTCAAAAAGTGAATAGTTGTACACACTGTGGTACATCTGTACTATGAATTAAGACTCAGCAGTTCCGAAGAATGAACTGTTGATACTTGAAACAGCTTGGATGAATCCCAAGGGAATTATGCTAAGTGAAAAGCCCATCTCAGAAAATTACCCGCTATAAGATTCTGCTTTTATAACATGCTTGAAATAACAGACTTACAAGAGAGAGAGAACAGATTTCCTTGTTGTACTATCAGACTAGAGTTCTGCCACTTCTCCAGACTAGCAAACAACGATTGAGATCAGATCTTAGATTGTAGTCAAACTTCTCAACTGTGTTTTACAAAAAATTTCTGGCAGTGCCTCTCAACACAAGGCCACCTGGAGATCTTGATAAAACGCAGATTCTAATTCGGTCAGGCTTGGGTGGGACCTGAGACTGCCCATTTCTAATTGGCTCCCAGGTGATGCTTGAACTGTAATCCATGTTGTGATCCATGGACCACTCGCTGAACAGCAGGGATGAAAGGAGCTTCCATCATACCTATTTGTCACTAAAAGGATGTCTGACAACAAACAGCATTTCAGATGGGGTTAGGATGCTGCGTTCCAGTGGCACATGAGTGAGAGAGGAAAGAATCCATTGTCTGGTGTAGCTTAAGCCTGGGGATCTCATCCATAAATGAAGACAGTTGACAGGCGTTTTGCATGGGAAGAGAAAAACTCAAGTCAAAGTCACCCAAAGCGGTGCTTTGTGGTCAGCTGCAAGAATGACAGCTGTTTATTGTGCATGAGGTGTCTACTTTTTTCATTCACGTGGAAGAGAAATTACTGATAAGGTAGGCAGTTTATTGTGTCCACAGCCTAGACTGTCATCCGACCTGACAGCTCCATTTCCATCCGTTTAAGTATTTGGGGATTTGATTTGTTCCGTTATCTAAACTAATTAAGATCAGAACAGCCACAGCTTCCGTTTATTCAGGGGTATGCAGGTTTCCCTTTTGTATTACTGAATAGAAGAAAAACATTGTACCAAAGAGGTTTCGATGCGATGCCCTTCTTTCAAAGTCGTCCTTTAATTATTAATGCTTTCATCAGGCTTTATGAAAGGTGCCATGTTTCCTGAAGTAACTAAAGCTTGATAGGGCCTTATGTTATGATGGGAAATTAATAAATGAGTGATGAGAATGGGGGAAATGAGGTGTGAAATTGCGTGGTATTTCACAGGGTGAGCTGCTTTTGTGATCTGTATTTTAGCATGTCCTGGGTCCCATTTGGTGGAGGATTTGCTCCTGGATCAACGAGCCCTTGGGCTGTCATTGTTTCTTTAAAACAACAGGCATGAAGGGTGGAACACCGTCCCGCCCAGCCTCTGGCCAAACTCTCCTTTCTCAGAGGGCTGTGCTGCCTTGCTTCTTAAAGCCAAGTGGTTGCTGTTTGCCTTTTCCTTCCCTTTGAGTCGTCTCTGAGGGTGGAACGGAAGATACACAAAGCTCTCCTTGAGAAGCTCGCTTTCTTACTAGCCTCCGCCCTCCAATCTTGCCCCCAGCCTCCTCCTTGTAGCCTCCACTATCACAGCCGGAATGATCTCCTACGACACACCTCTGATCCCATTAGCTACAGGATAAGGGCTAAACATGGAGAATGCAATGGCACCCCACTCCAGTACTCTTGCCTGGAAAATCCCATGGATGGAGGAGCCTGGTAGGCTGCGGTCCATGGGGTCGCTAAGAGTCACGACTGAGCGACTTCTCTTTCTTTTTTCACTTTCATGCATCGGAGAAGGAATCCCAGGGATGGCAGAGCCTGGTGGGCTGCTGTCTATGGGTTCACACAGAGTCGGACACGACTGAAGCGACTTAGCAGCAGCTTAGCAGCAAGGGCTAAACAGCTTGCAGAGACTACATGTCCTTAGCATCCTCTTTTCAGCCTCATTCCCACCTCTTCCCCTTCTGGTGTTCCTGGCTGTCCTTGTAGTCCTTGGAGCTCAGCTTTCTCCTGCCTCAAGATCGACCTGTAAGCTGCTTCCTCTGCTTGAGATGCTTCCTCTCCATTGGCCACCTGGCAAACACCTGAGGTTGCTCAGTTATCACTTCCGTGAAGCTGCCTTAGTCAGAGCTGTTGGGTTTCAGGGGATGGGAACCCACTAAAATGATCACAAATAAAACATTTACAGAAACGAAAGAGCAGGCCACTCCATGGACATTCCCGAATAAGGCAGTCAGTATAGCTAGGATTTGAGGGCTTAAAAGAGGACAGTCAGGAACCAAGGGTGCCCATGCCTAGCTGCCTCCCGTGTCTGCTCTGTTCTCTTGATTTGCAAAGTGATGTTTTGGCTTCTCTACCCTATGCCGCTTTGGGTCTGATGCTACGTGAATTCCAACTCAGGGAACTTCTCCTTTTCCCAGTTTCAAATTTCCAGGGAGATTTGGATTGGCCCCGGTAGGTCAAGGGGCCAATTAGCTATAGCTTGGGAGTGGGGTCCCACCTCACACAGGGCTCATCTTTCAAAGGTGAGAGGTTGTGTTTGGTTTTGCTACTCTGATTCCACCACGAGTGGAAACCTCTTTCTACCAAGGCCCACTTTACTGAGCTTGTACCTACACTTTTGCTCATCCTTCACTCAAAAGGTACAAGGTTCCTGGATTGAAGGGCACAGCATGAGGAAGCCCTTCTCCAGATTCTGGGGTGGTTTTCCCTCGCAAGATTTCCTTGCCGAGTAAGAAGAGCAAGTTGGAATCCCTGCTCTCACCGGGATTATTGTAAAATCTTTTTTTTTCCCCCCTTTTGGTTGGTGCAGGGAGCTCAATTCTTTGTTTATCTGGGGGAACCTTGCAATAAAATTTAAAGGGAAATTGGATTTTTTTTTATCCCTTGTGCTGTGAAATTTTATCTACTTGAGTAAGCTAAAGATAGTAAAATTACATTTAGGCTAATATCATTCTACTCTCTAAACTACTTCCTAAGACTATTCCAGTGAGAGTGCCTCAGATGATAAGGGGCCAGATTTTTCTAGGAAAACTTATTTAAGTAGAAATCCTAAAGAAACTCAATTAAAGCTGAAATCTGTCGGAGAATTATGGAGTTTTTTTTTCTTTTTCTTTAAATACATACCACATCCTACAAATTCTCTCATGATGCCCTATTTTAAGAATTTATCCTGGAGAATACCAGTTCTGTAATGGGGAGAAGAAAACACAGTGAAGGTTTTTATTGATTATTACCAACGAAAAATACCATTTTTGAGGGGCCTAGTCCAAATAACCTGCACGGTCCTCTCAACAAACCTCTTATTTCATGCTGGGATTTCCATAATATATAGAGTGATTTCCTGCTGTGGGTGTCAAAAGAAAGCTATATTGGAAAAAAAGAAGAGCGGGATAGATTTTTTGAATTATCATCTCTCTTTCTCCACATAAGCTTTTCTCCTTTTTTAATCTTTAACCAAGAGCCACAGAAGTTGATTATGCTTTACTTTTCCTGCTACAAGAAGATAATACTGATATGTGTTATGCTTGCTGCTTATGATTATTTTGGGGAGTCATGTGAATATACTTTATAAACTGTGGCATGTTAGAAAGATGAGAAACTTTTGAGGCCTTGTATGTGCAGTAAAGGAAACAAAGGTGCCTGCCTAACACATGGGTCCCGCCCTAAAGGGTTAACCCTTAGCCTGATCCAAGCTCTTGGAGTAGGGATTGCTACTGTTTTAAGCACCCCACACCCTTCCCCAATTAGTACTGGGCAAACTTGGGATATACTGACCAAAGATTTTACTTTCATTTTCTTCATTTGTGAAATGGGGGATGAAACAAAATATGCTTATAGCCAGTAGATCATGACAGGGTATGAGTAAGGCAATATTCCTGAAAGTACTCACGTGGAACTTGGAACTCAAAGTGTAATTAATAAACGATAGGTCTCCTTCCTTTCAATAAAATGAAGAAGGCATTGACCAGACCCCAAGGGAAGTACTGGAGAAGGAAATGGCAACCCACTCCAGTGTTCTTACCTAGAGAATGCTGTGGACAGAGAAGCCTGGTGGGCTGCTGTCCATGGGGTTGCACACAGTCGGACACGACTGAAGCGACTTAGCATGCATGCATGCATTGGAGATGGAAATGGCAACCCACTCCAGTGTTCTTGCCTGGAGGATCCCAGAGACGGGGGAGCCTGGTGGGCTGCCATCTATGGGGTTGAACAGGGTCAGGCAAGACTGAAGCAACTTAGCAGCAGCAGCAGCAAGGGAAGTACAAATAGTGTCCTGGGTGTTCAGAGCAGTAGGAAGAGGGCTTTCATTTGAGATGAGGAGAAGAGGCGTCCCCTCTGCTGGTCCATCCATGAGAAGTGGAGTGTATGGTGGGTTTAGGGGACTGACGCTGGCATTCTATAGAATTTGATCTGGCTTTTTCATTTAATAGCCAAGTAACCTGGAAACACATCAGTTAGCCATGTATGCATCCATTTTCTCACTTAGATAATAAGGATGATAATCAAACCTAACTGATAGGATGTTGTCAGGCAATAAAGCACTCATCCATCCATCCATCCATTCAACAAATATTTCTGAGGACCTGCTCTCTGTCTGACATTGTTCTGGATGCTGTGGATATAGCAGCGAATAAAGCAGCAGCAGAGTATTACCATGTGATCAGTGCTCAATAAGTGAGAGGTGTTGTTACACTAATGAAAGTCTTCCAGTCCTGTAGTGTGATGTGTATGTTATAACTATGACAGAGATAGACATTTCTAGAGCTTTCGTTGTCTGACTGGAGCCACAGAATCATCACCAACTCAATGGACCTGAGTTTGAGCAAACTCCAGGAGATAGGAGGGGACAGAGGAGCCTGAAGGACTGGAGACCATGGGTCACAAAGAGTCAGACACAACTTAGGGACCGCACAGCAACAAGAACAACAGAATGAAAGTCCTAGGTCTTAGTTGGAAGGGACCCCAGGGCTCTTAGAGGATATTGTTGATGTTTCCCATTGTTTGCACATTTGGTAGCTGTTCATACACAGTGTGTGCCTTTATTTGACTTTCTAGGCCATGGCTTTTAAATTGATCTTCACCCAACCTGCAACAGAATTCATGTATTCTAGAGTCTTCACCAAAGTTACTAAATCTGAATCTAACTATGTCCACTAAATGTGAACCCTGGAATCTGCATTTTAAAATTTGAGTGATTCTAGAGTTGCAACAACATTGTGTTATGGGATTTCAGGAATTAAACTCTGATTTAGGAAGACCCAACTGGAGCTTCCCTGATAGCTCAGTAGGTAAAGAATCTGCCTGCAATGCAGGAGACCCCAGTTCAATTCCTGGGTGGGGAAGATCTGCTGGAGAAGGGATAGGCAACCCACTCCAGTATTCATGGGCTTCCCTTGTGGCCCAGCTGGTAAAGAATCTGACTGCAATGTGGGAGACCTGAGTTCAACCCCTGGGAAGATCCCCTGGAGAAGGGAAAGGCTACTCACTCCAGTCTTCTGGTCTGGAGAATTCCATGGACTGTGTAGTCCATGGGGTCACAAAAGGTCAGATATGACCCAGTGGCTTTCACTTTCACTTTTTACTTTCAAAGTAACCTGAATCCTGAAGACTTTCTGCTATCAACAGCTTCCTGATTTTGCATCTGACCTGGCCTGTCTAGACGTGAGCAGAGAGGCTTCAGAGGGAACAGTGACTTGGAGAGCAGAGGTTCTTCAACCTGAAAAGCCTTAAAATCATTTCTTGTCTTAATCCCAGAGTTGAAGTGAGAAGGTCTGGACTCAAGCGTTGATATAAGATCTAGGTCAGAGGATTCTTGGGCTAAGCAAGCTTTTGAATTTGCTTACCTAGTCTAATTTTGCTTCAAAAACATCCTCCGAGATATTCCCATCTCCTAGTTTGCTTTTCAACCTTTCAAAAATGCTTTGGAGTAGCTCACCAGGTTCCGATACTGCAAGATTGCAGTATGATGTGAGCTCAGTTGTATCTGACTCTTTGCAACCCCCTGGGAGGTAGCCCTGCCAGACTCCTCTGTCCATGGATTCTCCAGCTATGAATACTGGAGTGGGTTGCCATTTTCTTCTTCAGGGGATCTTTCTGACCCAGGAATCAAACCAGCATCTCCTGCACCGGCAGGTGGATTGATGCTACAGTATATTGGACTTTTTAGAGCAGTTTTTTTCTGATTGATCCTCACGGGACTAAGTTTTTGAATATGCAGGGCCCTTTCATGGTTATTGTCTTCCGTTGTCCTCCCAGAATCCCTTTGAGGTAAAGAGGACAAGGATAGATTTTGTTGTTCTCCTTTAAAAATTTGTAATCAGAGTGGGTCCTGGAAAATCTGTGTCAGAACAAGCTTCAACATGATACACAGACTTGAATTAGCATGCTTCAAGGGGAAATTGAAGAATGTTTCTCTTTTTTTAATATAAATTTATTTATTTTAATTGGAGGTTAATTACCTTACAATATTGTATTGGTTTTGCCATACATCGACATGAATCCGCCACAGGTATACACGTGTTCCCCATCCTGAACCCCTCTCCCTTCTCCCTCCCCGTACCATCCCTCTGGGTCGTCCCAGTGCACCAGCCCCAAGCATCCAGTATCGTGCATCAAACCTGGACTGGCAAGTCATTTCATATATGATATTATACGTGTTTCAATGCCATTCTCCCAAATCATCCCACCCTCTCCCTCTCCCACAGAGTCCAAAAGACTCTGCTATACATCTCTGTCTCTACTGCTGTCTCGCGTACAGGGTTATCATTACCATCTTTCTAAATTCCATATATATGTGTTAGTATACTGTATTGGTGTTTTTCTTTCTGGCTTACTTCACTCTGTATAATAGGCTCCATTTTCATCCACCTCATTAGAACTGATTCAAATGTATTCTTTTTAATGGCTGAGTAATACTCCATTGTGTATATGTACCACAGCTTTCTTATCCATTCATCTGCTGATTGACATCTAGGTTGCTTCCATGTCCTGGCTATTATAAACAGTGTTGCGATGAACATTGGGGTACACATANTGTATTCTTTTTAATGGCTGAGTAATACTCCACCATGTATATGTACCACAGCTTTCTTATCCATTCATCTGCTGATTGACATCTAGGTTGCTTCCATGTCCTGGCTATTATAAACAGTGTTGCGATGAACATTGGGGTACACATATCTCTTTCAGTTCTGGTTTCCTCGGTGTGTATGCCCAGCAGTGGAATTTCTGGGTCATAAGGCAGATCTATTTCCAGTTTTTAAAGGAATCTCCACACTGTTCTCCATAATGGCTGTACTAGTTTGTATTCCCACCAACAGTGTAAGAGGGTTCCCTTTTCTCCACCCTGTCTCCAGCATTTATTGCTTGTAGACTTTTGGATCGCAGCCATTCTGACTGGCGTGAAATGGTACTTCATCGTGGTTTTGATTTGCATTTCTCTGATAATGAGTGATGTTGAGCATCTTTTCATGTGTTTGTTAGCCATCCATATGTCTTCTTTGGAGAAATGTCTATTTAGTTCTTTGGCCCATTTTTTGATTGGGTCATTTATTTTTCTGGAATTGAGCTACAGGAGTTGCTTGTATATTTTTGAGATTAGTTGTTTGTCAGTTGCTTTATTTGCTATTATTTTCTCCCATTCAGAAGGCTGTCTTTTCACCTTGCTTATAGTTTCCTTTGTTGTGCAGAAGCTTTTAAGTTTAATTAGGTCCCATTTGTTTATTTTTGCTTTTATTTCCAGTATTCTGGGAGGTGGGTCATAGAGGATCCTGCTGTGATTTATGTCCGAGAGTGTTTTGCCTATGTTCTCCTCTAGGAGTTTTATAGTTTCTTACATTTAGATCTTTAATCCATTTTGAGTTTATTTTTGTGTATGGTGTTAGAAAGTGTTCTAGTTTAATTCTTTCACAAGTGGTTGACCTGTTTTCCCAGCACCACTTGTTAAAGAGATTGTCTTTTCTCCATTGTATATTCTTGCTTTTAAAAAATAAGGTCTTTTTTTTGTTTTGTTCTGTTTTTTGTTTTTGTTTTTGCAAAGTAATAGTAGGTTATAAAAGTGAAAATTAAAGGAGTAATAGAGGACTTAAAATTTAAAAAAAACTTAAAAAGAGAATGATGGTAAAAATATATCTAGGACTTTCTCCGGTGTTCTTGTGGGTATTGTGGGGTCAGTTCATTTTCGGCTAGTTCTTTGGTCCGGCTTATATTTCTCAAGATCTATAGGCCCCTTCCTATGTAGTCGGTACTAATGACAGGATGTTAATCTATTGCACCTGTCACTTCCAAGGCGGTTCCCTCTGTTTTAGCTTATTCTGTTTGCTGGTCTCTTCAGTGTCTGATTTCCGCCCTGACACAAGGAGGGTGGTGGTGGACACTTTTTTTTTAGGCTCACTTGTTCAGTCGTGCTGTGGGGAGGGAGGGACGCTGCAAACAAATAACACTGGCGTGTGCCCGAAGTGCCTCAGCCACACTGGGCCTGCCCCCATCACCGCGCATGTGCCCTTCCTGCCCACACTGCTCAGGCTCTAGGTTGCTCCACCGGGAGCCGTCCGAGGCCGGCCCTGGGCTGCATGCACCTCCCAGGTCTAAGCCACTCAGGTTCAGGCACTCAGGCAGTCCTCAGAAGTGCAGACTCGGTTGGGCCTGTGTTTTGTGCCCTTCCCAGGTCTGAGCAGCTCAGTTGATGAGGTGTTTGGCGAGCGTGGTCGCTGTGACTTATCACCTTCCCTGTCCCTGCCGCTAGGTTTTCTGGGTGTACAACCAGCACACCTTCTCAGGAGGATGTTGACTGTCCAGAACCCCAAGAAGTCTTAGTTAGCAAAGAAGCCTGCTTGCAGTTTGGTAGATAATGTCACTCTGGGGCTGCGATTGCCCCCTTCCAGCTCAAGCTGCCTGTCACTGGAGGGGGATGGTCTGCAGCCAGCTAGTTCTGTTCAGTCCTTTGTTCTGTGCATGGGCCTGGCAGTGTCTTAGGGCTTTTCGCATGGTAGCTATCCCACAGTCTGGTTTGCTAGCCCAAGTTAGTTCGCTCAGATTGCCCTCGGGGCATTCAGGCCTTGTCCTTACTCTGAGCACTGCAGCCCGCGCCTCCCTGCCCAGCCCCCGCTTGCTAGTGGCGAGTGCAGGCGTCTGCACGGCTTCTCCACTGGGGGAGTTACCGTTGGGCTTGTAATCTGTGGGGTTTAATTATTTATTTATTTTTCCTCCCTTGTTATGTTGCCCTCTGTGCTTCCAAGGCTCACCACAGACTCGGCAGCGAGAGTGTTTCCTGGTGTTGGGAAACTTCTCTCTTTTTAAGACTCCCTTCCTGGGACGGGGCTCTGTCCCTACCTCTTTTGTCTCTTTTTTTGTCTTTTACATTTTTTCCTACCTCCTTTCGAAGACAATGGGCTGCTTTTCTGGGTGCCTGATGTCCTCTGCCGGCATTCAGAAGTTGTTTTGTGGAATCTACTCAGCCTTGAAATGTTCTTTTGCTGAATTTGTGAGGGAGAAAGTGGTCTCCCCATCCTATTCCTCCACCATCTCAGGACCGCCCCCCCTGAAGAATGTTTCTTGACCACTAGTTGAATCCACAGATATGGGATACTCAGGTCTACTGCTATTACTAAAGCTAAAGGGATGTGAAAAATCTACCCCTTTCCTCCTCTCAATTAAATTATAGTTTCATCAAAATACAGTCTGATTGTATTCTGGGTAACAGGGATTCCCACTGCAATTCTGAAAGTCAGTTAAAGCACACATGTTTAAGTCTCTAAACATTCCTACAAGTTCAATGGATTTAGATAAGCAAAAATCTAGAAGAGGGTGTATGGAAATATTTTGCCAAAGGTTAAGTGGTTTTTGTTTATGCCTCACTAATCGAAAGCATTCTGTTTTCAAATATCCAGTGACACCTTTATACTTAGGTTGACACAATTAAACAGAAACTAGCCCTTTTCCATCGAAAGAGATAGTGTATATGCCAAGGTCAGAAGCGGTGGCGCTTTACTGATACTGTACCTACAAAAGCTGCCCTGAAACACCACCAACAAAAATACGTGGTGCTGCCTTTTACCACCATCATACTATTTATTGTTAAACATTTAGTTGTTTTCCTAAGAAAGATGAGTATTGAAAACATTATTTTAAGCCTTTATTTTATATTAAAAAGTATTCCTTCCTGCCTTCTGCTTTCTTTTGGCAGATGACATGAAAGAAAAGTACCCAAATTGTGGGTGTTCTGGTGCCTTTCAGTTGAATTTTTAAAACTCTACCTCCCCTACTCCTATTTTTGACCTCTCATTCCTGAGTTCTTAAACACAGTGTCCTCCCTAGAAATATTGAAGCTGAGTCATAAATTTCAAGTTGTATAGTCTGAAAATGGCCATCAGATAATATGGCTGTAATAAAAAACAAACAAGAAAAAAACCTATCCGTTGATTCTACAATACAAACTTCAGAGAGTAAGAGTCAATGTATTTTATTGACTCATACGGATGGCAGAATCCAGAAGGGCGAGCACTGATTCTGGTGGGCTGTGTGTCTGGGGCTCTTGTCAGAAGACGGGGTGGGAGAGGAACTCATCACAGAGGGGTTTCTGCCTTTCATCAGAGCAGCCCTGGGGAAGGTCTCTGAGGGGCCAGTGCCTCATGGTTCCCAATACAGGTCCCCTGCCATCACTGCCCTTCATCACCCCTTGTCTTGGGCTCCTGCCACAAGACCACATACAGATCTCAGCTGCTCATGGCGCCTTATGAAGCCATCCTAACCTTCAGGGACCTCCCCTTCTCTCAGCACTTGCTGCTTATTATTTCCGACACACAGCCTTCAGCGTGTGTGCCTTTGGTTGACTTCTTCTTCAGTTATGTTATTCGTGGATGGCTCAGTGGTGTATTTCTAGACTCTTATCCAGGACACCAACAAAATGCTTTTCTCAGAAAGAGGTTATGTTGAGGGGATGTCCCTGGAGTTTCCAGTGGTTAGGACTTCACCTTTCAATGCAGGGGGTGTGAGTTCAATCCCTGACCCGGGAGCGATGATCTCATAAGTCTCACAAAAAAAAAAAAAAAAAAAACATAAACAATATGGTAACAAATTCAACAAAGCCTTTTAAAATGGCCCACATTAAAAAAAAAATCTTAAAAGACATTATGTTGGGAGTCAAAGAAACACCTGACTGGTAGACAGGAGATGTGTTACCCCTGGTTCCGCTCTGAATTTGGAGAAGGAACTCTTGAGTGAAGCATTTAACCTAGCTTCATTTCTTTCTTTGGCTGTGAAATAAGGAAACTGAACTAGATAATCTCCACGTAATCTACTTTGAAATTGTATTTCTGGGACTTCAGTTTCAACGCAGCAGGTCGAGAACATGATTTTTCATCTTCTTGGCCTCACCAAATCCCTCCAAAAAGGATGGTAAAATAGTTTTATAAGTTATATACCCCTGGGAAGATAAAGGGAAGGGAAAGACTCCACAGCGAGTGAGAGATTAATACATTTTGGGAAAGCGGAGAGGAGAGGATTGATAACAAGCTTAGTATAAGAGAAGCTGTTTCACTTAAGTGCCCTGGAGAGGCAAGACTGTGAGAAGCAAGCGGATCAACTTCAGCCACCACGTGAAGGGCTCAAGCCTTAGTGATTCCAGTGCCATGGAAAGTAGGGATACCACGTGGGGCTAAAACCAGGGCTTTAGTATGAGAGTTTGCTCCAGCCTCCTCTTCCTGCCTTGCTCCCAGAACATTCACAATGTATTTCATTCTCCCAGAAGATGGCTGACTCTGCTCTAGAAAGTTGAAACCCTCAGGGTTGATGGGGAGTTAGGGACATGTCTCACTGGAAAGGGAGAATTTTAAAGAAAAGGAATAAAAGGAAGTCAACTGGAACAGTGTAGAAAGGAATAGAAAGCAGAAAGAGCAAAACTAGAAAGTAGAAGTTGAAACTTGAGGAAATCTCTAAGAAGGACAGAAACAGACAATAGAAAGGAAATGGTAGGAAAATTTGAGGGGTGTTCCATCAGGTCCAATATCCAAATAGAGGAATTCTAAAAAAAAAAAAAAGAGAGAGAGAGAGAGAGAGAAAGAAATCAGATAATTTAAGAAAAGAGATGATCAAAGAATATTTAAGAATATGTATCAATAGAGTAGTTCATAAGTCTTCAGGTTAAAATGACCTAGCAAGATGAATGAGGAGCACCCAGGAAAATGAATGAGAAAAAGACTCACTGTACTAGGGAACATCAATAACATTTCAGAATAGAAAGGTAAAGAGAAAAATTTTAAAGCTCCCAGACTGGGAAGTTATTTAGAGAGATTATTGATGTTAATAAAGTACGAAAGATCAGAATGTTACTTGGTTTCTCAACAATAAGATTATAAGAAAGAAGATAGAGAGGTAATATCTTTTAAATTTTTAGAAAAAGTAATTTTCATCTTGTAAATCTATATTCAGCCAAACACAATGAAGGATGAAGCTAAAATTAAGATACTCCAACCATGCTGTAGTTCCTGCACTGCATAAAAATAAAAAGATATACGAGAAAGTTAACAATCATAAAATAGTTACTTGGTTCAGTGGAGGAGAGTGTTTATATAGCTTTAGCAATTTAAATATTGATTTTACCAAAAATTACAATATGTGTGGAATGAGAAGGGGGCTATAATACCCCCTTCAATCCGTATCTTCAAAAGTAGAAAGTCAATAGATAATGAATAGATGTCTCTGTGAATTGGTAAATGAGAACATCAGCACATTTGGAAAAATGAAGATAAATACCAGAATAGTCTGCTAAAAGAGTCCCAAAGTGTTAAGGCTGATGAGTAGGGCTTGTGGTGGCTGGGCCAAAGATTGCTGTTATATTGCAGGGTTTTAGTACCATTTGACTCTTAACTATGTGTGCATACTACTTTGATTTGAAATTTCCTCTTTAAAAGTTTATATTCTTTTTCTAAAACTTGATGTATATCCCAGTTTGGTGTATAAAATTTTTCTTAAACTTTACCTAATGAGACCCTGGAGAACTGAGTGATGTATTTCTTCGTATCCCCTGTTCACATTCATTTCCTTCATATGCATTATGTCATGTTGAAACGGGTAGGACGATGCTTCAGCCTCACTGATTTATTTTAAGACTTTTCCTTATGTATTTTTGCCTGTGCTGAGTCTCTGTTGCTGTGCACAGGCCGTTCCCTAGTTGCGGTGCACAGACTTCTCGTGGTGGTGGTTTCTCTTCCTGTGGAGCCCAGGCCCTAGTGCACGCAGGCTTCAGGAGCTGTGTACAGGGGCTTAGATGTCTCTTGGCATGTGGGATCTTCCTGCACCAGGGATTGAACCTGTGTCCTCTGCATTTGAGGTGGATTCTTAACCACTGGACCACCAGGGAAGCCCTGGATATGAATAAAAAGTACAAAAGAGCTTTTTACCTAGGTGGAAATGAAATGAACATAACGCCTTGAGTAGAAATAGACATTGGAGTGTATGTTGAAATGCACAACCTTTGTTCTCTGTAACTCATATAAATTTCTTCATTGCCCCCCATCCTGCTGGGTAGCTGGGAAGTAACTAAATTTGCCCATGAGAGTTATGTGATTCTTCTGCTTTAACATTGTCTTTTCATGTACATCTTTGGGCAAAAAAGATGAGCTTGAGCTTCTAAACTCAAGTCCCTATGAAGCAGACTGTTCCTTCTTTTGCCTTCTGCCTTCTTCAGGGAGTGTCTGGATTCAGATGGATGGAAATAGTCTGTCCAAACATCACAGGTCACTGAGTAGAAGGCATAAGGGTAACATAGAAGGAAAATATGGAAATAGTGTGGTTGAATTAGCAAATGGCTTTCGAAATGTCAGTTTGGATTGATTGACCTAACTCACTTCTGTTCTTTCATTGGTTAAAGGAAGACACAGGGCCATTGGGTGCATAGTACTTCTGTACTACCCAGCTTGGGCAAGTGAGCTGTGTTTCTTCCACAGCAGATACTGTGCCCTACATGAATCATACTCATGCAAAATTTTGATACGAAGAATAGAGAAAAGAGAAATGTATGGGTAGAAAGAAAAGCAAAAGTAACCATTGAATACCATTAGTTCTCAGATTCAAATAAATTAGTTTGTGGGGGAAATGTGAGGGGACAGAAAGCTCAAAATACTTGATTTCATTTGGGGAAAGCAAAAAGCAGAATAATATACTGACTGCATTGGTGTGAAGCAGTTGGAATGTAGGACTGAGAGAAATTGAATCAATGTGTGGGGAGAATTAATTCCCAGTAATCAGATGCTCTCTCCAGTTAGTTTAGTAAATACTACTTTCTGTATATAAAAGTGTGATTTCCTCTCCTTAAGGCTCACTTTCTCATCAGGAAGAAAATTCAGAAGGTTTCAGGAGTAAAATGCTTAGGTTGTGTGCATATATATTTTGATTATGTATTAGAACACATTGCATAATTAAACTTAAATATTTTAATGATATCTCATTTGCTATATCCTTGGAGGATAATTGTAACTCAGAAAAGAATTTCCCCTCTAGTGTGTTCTGTTTTTACATAACAAAGGCTGCCTTAATGAACTTTTATCTCATTACAATGTAATACCAATGGTAGTGTTTTAAATATCAAAATGAAAGGGAGGATTTATCACAGTTTTATTCTCTTTTAGGCAAATTAATACTACTTAGTCCACTTGTTTTTCTGATTTTATGTTATTTATTTTTTCTTATTTTTAAAAAATTTTTATTGAGGTATAGTTAATTTACAGTGTTGTGTTAGTTTCTACTATACAGTAAGGTGAACCTGCCATACTTACACATATATCCAATCCTTCTTGACATTTGGTTAAAGATAAAACTTACTGGTAAAAGTTGATAGCAAACAATTTTTTTGATATTTTGTTAAAAGAAGATGATACAATTACAAAGTTTCAGAAATAAAAATAGACCATCTTAAAGTCTAAATCAGAATGAAACAGTTAAAAGTATGTTTTTTAAATATCTTAAAACAACTCTGTGGTCTTATGCAAAACAAAGAGCATATGTGCGTACTCTACTGTTATTTATGGAGGAAAAAGTTTTATTTATTTATTTTTACCTTTATTGATCAAAGAATTTAAAGCATATTTTTCTATTATATTGGTGGCTCAGATGGTAAAGAATCCACCTGCGATGGAGGAGACCTGGGTTCAGTCCCTTAGTTGGGAAGCTCCCCTGGAGAAGGAAATGGCATGCAACTCCAGTGTTCTTGCCTGGAGAATCCCAGGGACAGAGAAGCCTGGCAGGTTACAGTCCTGGAGTCACAAAGTCAGATATGACTGAGCAACTAACATTTCTTCACTTAACTTGTATTGAACAATATCATTCTTTCATCCCTGCCATTCAACTTTTCTTTTATCATAGATGAAGAAATCGTGAAATAAAATACAACATCCACCATGCCAAAAGAGCAGTAATTAGTCCAGTATTTTGCTAGACGTGAGCCAGGGTGACCCGTCTAGAAGCTGCCTTCCCGGGTGATATCCATCCCTGAATCAACCGAGTGCGCGTGTGTCGACCATTATGATACTGAAAATGACCAGCCAGTCAAGCAAGGGCCATTAATTTTGAATGCATTGATAGAGACATAAATTTCCCCCAATCATTTTGAAAGATAAAACAGTCAGGTTCCTTAAGGATGTTGTTATGGGATCCACTGACAATTTTATAATTTTATTTTATCAAAGGAATTTTAGAAGGCTTAGTGATGACCTTGATGTATTTTTAAGTAACAATGAATATGATCACTACTAAATCTACACCTTAGTATTTTTATAAATAGTATATTTGAAGGCTTATGGTCCCATTTTTTCCTATTTTTACCAAATCTTTAGGAATATGTCATTTCAAAAGAGGCAACAGTCCTTTGGTAGAATTACGGGACTGGAAGGACATTGTTTGCTTTATCCACAGAATTTTGCATGTTGTCATGAAATTCTTGTATCATGACCCAAGTTTTTGTATCTTTATGACTTCTTCACTGTTTGAGAGATGCAATCTTATGATAATAGAAAGTTGTCAAAATGTGAAAGAAAAATTTTAAAAATTAATGCATATACACTGACTTAAAAATTCCATTTCAAAAGTTAAACAAATTGCATTTCAAAAGAATCACCTTTCAATAAGGTAATTCACATGATCTCTATTTAGAAATAAATATTAAATTCAGCCGAATCAAGCAAATAGCAGTAAAATTGATTACTCATTTAGCAGTTAGTACTTCTGTAACACTAAGTAGTCATATAGCCTATTTCATCTTTAAAATGCTTTAGCAGCAATTAGTTAATTTTCTTGTCAATACTAATAAGAATCTCTTTGTCTCATTTAAGTCCCAGGCACCATATTGGGTCTGCCATTTTATATTTGTTTGTTCTCAGAAAATGCCTAACTGCTTCTGGAATATAAATAGCCTGTTATTTACCACCACTGCCTGGTTTCTTTGGGCTGTTGGTTCTACAGATCTGCCTCTGTGTAGTTTCCTTAAATCCTGCTACACAAACTCGAGCTATGACATAAAACACCCGTCAGTGTCAGAGTTCAGTAAATATTTCTTAATAATCTTGACGTATCAGGGGTAATTCCCTTGAAATATAAATTGTTATTCCTGATTAGTAGTGTACATTTCAAATGATTTAGGTTAAGAGTTTAGTTCTGTTTTTGCCAAATGACAGAGTTTCTGTCTTTGCTCTTACTTTCAGTATTAGAAAAAGTAAATTTGGGGCTTTTAGCTCTTTGTTGTTGTTTGTTGTTGTTCCTTATCTCTGGCTCAGTGGCACAGAATCTGCCTTCTCATGCAAGAGATGCCGGTTTGATCCCTGGATCAAGAAGATGCCTTGCAAAAGGCAATGGGCCCCCACTCCAGTGTTCTTGCCTGGAGAATCCCAGGGACGGCGGAGCCTGGTGGGCTGCCGTCTATGGGGTCGCACAGGGTCGGGCAAGACTGAAGCGACGTAGCAGCAGCAGCAGCCAGTATTTTTGCCTGGAAAATTACATGAACAAAGAAGCAGGGGCTACAGTCAGTAGGGTTGCAAAGAGTTGGGCATGACTGAGCATGAATTCTTTCTTTTTTTTTTCTTGCTTTTCTTAACTCTTCAATAATTGTTATTAAAAATTCAACTTTTTGTTATGGTATAAAGCAAGGTCAGGGCATCTAATTTCAGTAATGGAAACAGAGGCGAATAAGATCAACTGGGCTTGCTTGGGCCTCACTTCCTTGGAGTGATACCCCTGGGATGCCACCCAGTGTGTCTCCCATGCCCAGAGGATCAGGGCCTCATCTTTTTTTCAGGTCTTATTTCATTTCCAGGGTGTAGTGCAAATCACTGTGGGAAACCTTGTAAAGAAGATTAAAAACTGAGGAAGAGCAAGCTAGTCTGTAAGCACCTTGTTAAAATAAACCACTTCTTCCTAACCTCAAGACAGCAAGAAACAGTTTAATAGCAGTGAAACAAATTCACCACCTGTTTGTGCAGCAGTATCAAAGACTTCTAGCAAACATAAGAATGCTTTGATCCTTTTCAGCCAGAAGAAAATTATGAAGCTCGGCATTGATAGTTCATGGGGAGTTTGGGGACACTGATCAAAGAAAATTGTTATTATTATAGATGAGAAATTAAAATATCTGAATTTAAGCTACTTCAGTACATCATACTTCTTTCAATGGTGAATTTCATATTTAGAAATTCAAATAGTCTTATGATTAAGCTTTATTTTATTGTGGCTTCTATACCCCAAAAGAAAAGACATTAAAATGTTTTTAAGCAATTGTGTTTCTTTTGTTAATGGCTTTCAAATTATATAGTTGAGATGGATTGAGGGGGCAATCGATAGTGTATATTTTATAGAAGCCCTCTAGATTACTATAAGCTCAACTGAGCAGAATTATATAAATGAGAGAAGGTTTTGACATTCTTTCATGATCTTTAAGAAAATTTTCTGTAAGTTTTTCGATTATATAATAGTATTATATGATTATAGATTCCACTTTAAGTATTATAATTGTATAGCTGAGAGGCTTAAAGGCAAAGATAACAAAACTTTTATAATAGCAAGGGGTAATTAATTGTAAGGATTTTAACATTTGAAGTGGAAAACATAAGAATCATTTGAAAATTTGACTCTGCTGTGGGAGAAAAAAATGCTTCTGTGTAAATAACACAAGAAGCAAAAGATAAAGTTAAGTGTTGTTTTTGAATGAAAACGTAGACATTTCCTGTAGCTTTTTTACTTATCAAGAATGAGAATATGGATTGTGTAACTGCATGTTTTGGATCTGTGCCAGGTTCGTGTGCAGTTAATAACCCCTGCCTCTGAAGTCATAGGGAGGCATTTAGCAAAATATGTATTGAAATGCTGCAGGAAAAACTGTGGCTGAGGACGTGGAGGCATAAACAGGAAAAAAAAATCCCTACAAAAAGAGGACATCTCATTTTTCAAATTTATGTTGATTAGTTGCAAGAAAAACCAAAGGAAAGATGGCTCTGCGCCTTCTGACCACATCCCTCTAAGCCCAGTGCCTGGCACCGAATATTTGCACTTAAATGTGACACCCTCCCACCCTTCATTCTATAGCAACTTCCTCTTAAAAGCAGGAAAAAATAATAATGCAAAGACCCACAAAGGAAGCATTAACAAAGTAACGGAAAGATCTTTCAGTTTTTACATTGGCCAATGATTCATACTTTACTGGAAAAAAAAAAAAAAAAAAAAAAACTTTTGAAATCTGGTAATGTCTTGGATATTTCAAACTAGTTCCTTAAAACCTTCTCTGAAGAGGAGGGTTTATTAGTTTTTGAATTGGCATGTTATGGAGACAGCCGATAAGTCCAGGGCCTCCTCTCTTGCTGTGAGTTAGGACAGAAATCCCCACCTTGCTCAGTGACTGCGGGACCAGGTTCCTGATCTCCCCAGCTGAACAGGAACGTTTAAAGAAGTGTTTTGTGCTCTGCTTCTTACGCTGAATTCTTTGTTGCATTCTGAGCTTATAAATAAATATCTGGTGGGCAAATGAACCTCGTGAAAGAGCCCCTCTACCGCTCTGACATCGTGGGTTATGCTCTCCTGTGCTGCGTGATAGTCTCTTGCAAACTTCCAAAGTGCATCCTTAGAATGAGAGGGTGAGGGCTGCTGGGAACACAGGGATCTGTTTTCTCTTACATTAAAATATGCCAGCGCTGAATTTAGATACATGTGCTATGAAGTAATACTTGAATTAGTCAAAGCTGAGAAACTTAATTAAGAATAATGTCTCTTGTTTTTTTCCCCACGGAAATATTTACAGGCCTGAGGGCATCTGGTACAGATCATGGCAACCAAGAAATAAATAAATAAGTAGAATTCGTTCCTGTTGGCAAGTTCTTATTGTAGTAGAATCATATGCTGAGTGGCGCCCTTGAGCCCGTTTAACATGTGTATTCTAATAGGGACCCAGCCAATTTTGACTGGCTGGAGAAGGATACTTCAAATTGGCTCACATCTTAGAAGAGATGAATTCCAAACAAACCCACAGGCAGAGAATGCCATTCAGTTTCGTGTGTCTTGTTAACGAAGCTGGTGCTGTTTAGTCGCTCAGTCGTGTCTGACTCTGTGACCCCATGGACTGCAGCCCGCCAGGCTCCTCTGTCCATGGGATTCTCCAGGCAAGAATCCTGGAGGGGGTTGCCAAGAGGGCCTTAAAAAGAAAAATGAAGAGAACCTTAACAAAGAAGGAAAAAGACAATTAAGAAAAGAAGAAGGAAGAGGAAAGCAAAAAGAAAGGAAGAAAGGAAAGAACCAGTAACTTGGTATATCTAAGTGCGGCAAGTGTTATGCTATGTTATGGTATGTGAGGGTGAAGTTGATTTTCTTACGTGAAGAAAGGGTATACCTCTGGGGTCACAACACAGATGACTCTAGGGTAGTTAGTAATGTTAATGAGAAAAATTGGCCAGGTGTTAAAACAAAAAAAAACAAATGGACAGGCAACAAGGTTGCACCTCAGGGTTGAGTGGCGGTTAAAACAGCTACTCTTGGCCTTAGGATCTGAGAATAAAGAGGGCGCCGTGGGGACTGTGGAGGAGACTCAGATCGCTGACCCTGCCGGGAAGGGAAGACGCTGGGTTCAGCTAATTGTTCCCGTGTGGAAGCGCGGGTCCAGGGATGCCGGATTTTGCAACTCTTCAAGAGACACGCTTTATGTGGAATCTTTTCATTTTGAAACGTTTACTCAGAATTCCAATTCAGGGGAAGAGTTAGGATAAATTCGCTCAAGCCAAACAAAACCTCTTTAGGCACTAGATTTGGACCCTTTTCACAGATCTTCTGTTTGTCCTTTCTGAGTTAGCTAAATGAAGTATGTTTGTAAAGTTGTAGAGGAAATATTCCTGCTTCCTAACATCTGAATTAAAAAAAAAAAAAAAAAAAAGGCTAGGTAACATTTATAGCTGAATGGCTGCAACTGTGGCGTCAGATTGCCTGTGGGTTATATTTTGGCTGTGTACCCTGGACAAGTTTACCAGTTTTCCCCATCTCTAGTTTTCACTTTAGCAAAATGGGAATGATAATGGTACAGATTTAATGGAGCTTCTGTCAGGATTCAGATAAGCTCATCTTTATATAGTGCTTATTAGTACAGTGCCTGGCATATAGTAATGGCTTGATAATCATTATTATTATGTCACAATAAAATGATATTCAGAGGATGTGCTTCTTGCTGTACTTGAATAAAGCATCCTCTAGGAATGTGGAGAGTTAGTTTTATGTTAAAGAATATGAGTTAACTCTGACATAAATCACAGCAAGATCCTCTATGACCCACCTCCCAGAGTAATGGAAATAAAAACAAAAATAAACAAATGGGACCTAATTAAACTTAGGAAGCTTATGCACAATGAAGGAAACTATAAGCAAGGTGAAAAGGCAGCCTTCAGAATGGGAGAAAATAATAGCAAATGAAACAACTGACAATTGATCTCTAAAATATATAAGTAGCTCATGCAACTCAATACCAGGAAAATGAACAGCCCAATCAAAAAGTGGGCCAAAGAACTAAACAGACATTTCTCCAAAGAAGACATACAAATGGCTAACAAACACATGAAAAGATGCTTAGCATCACTTGTTATCAGAGAAATACAAATCAAAGCCACAATGATGTACCATCTCGTGCCGATCAGAATGCCTGCTATCAAAAAGTCTACAAACAGTAAATGCTGGAGAGAGTGCAGAGAAGAGGAAACTCTTACACTGTTGGTGGGAATGCGAACTAGTATAGCCACTATGGAGAACAGTGTGGAGATTCCTTAAAAAACTGGAAATAGAACTGCCTTATGACCCAGCAATCCCACTGCTGGGCATACACACCGAGGAAACCAGAATTGAAAGAGACACATGTACCCCAATGTTCATCGCAGCACTGTTTATAATAGGCAGGACATGGAAGCAACCTAGATGTCCATCAGCAGAGGAATGGATAAGAAAGCTGTGGTACATATACACAATGGAGTATTACTCAGCTATTAAATAAAAATGCATTTGAGTCTGTTCTAATGAAGTGGATGAAACTGGAGCCGATTATACAGAGTGCAGTAAGTCAGAAAGAAAAACACCAATACAGTATATTAATGCATAGATATGGAATTTAGAAAGACGGTAATGACGACCCTGTATGCGAGACAGTGAAAGAAACATAGATGTAAAGAACAGACTTTTGGACTCTCTAAGAGAAGGCGAGGGTGGGATGATTTGAGAGAGTAGCATTGAAACATGTATACTACCATATGTGAAACAGATGAGGAGTGCAAGTTGAATGCATGAAGCAGGGCACCCAAGGCTGGTGCTCTGGGACAACCCAGAGGGATGGGGTGGGGAGGGAGGTGGGAGGGGACTCAGGACGAGGGGACACGTGCACCTGTGGCTGATTCATGTCGATGTATGGCAAAAACCACCACAATATTACAATACTGTAAAGTAATTAGCCCCCAATTAAAATAAATCAATTTTTTTTTAAAAGATGTGAGTTAAGAAGATAGATTCTGGAGTCTGCCAGCCAGGATTTGAATCCTTGTTCTACTGCAGTGTAACCAGAGCAAGTTAATTAATTTTCCTAAAGCTTTAGATCTCTTATCTATAAAATGGGAATAATAATTGGTACTTAAAAGTTATAAGAATTCATTGAGATAATATGCATAAGGTCAATGCCTAGTGTGTAATCAATAAATGTTACTTTCTGTTATGATTATTCTTTTCCCATTCTTTAGAAGTTCCATATTTGCAGGCACATTTAAAAATCAGTTTATGAAAAAGATTATTGTATGAAAGGAAATGTATCACTTAAAAAAAATTGAGGTGTAGTTGGAGAAGGCAATGGCAACCCACTCCAGTACTCTTGCCTGGAAAATCCCACGGATGGGGGAGTCTGGTAGGCTGCAGTCCATGAGGTCGTGAAGAGTCGGGCACGACTGAGCGACTTCACTTTCACTTTTCACGTTCATGCACTGGAGAAGGACATGGCAACCCACTCCAGTGTTCTTGCCTGGAGAATCCCAGGGACGGGGAGCCTGGTGGGCTGCCGTCTATGGGGTTGCACAGAGTCGGACATGACTGAAGTGACTTAGCAATAGCAGCAGCAGTTGATTTACAATGATTCAGGTGTAATTCTATCATTTTATTTAAAATTAAGCTTTATCTTAATGAACCATTTTATAGCAAGGTGCTTTTTGATTTGACCTTCCAGAAGACATTTGGCAATGTCTGGAGACATTTTTGGTTGTCAATACTGCAGGAAGTGCAACTGGAATCTAGTGGTAGAGTTGGGTAGAGTCCTGAAATGCTACTAAATGTCTCAGGATGCACATGACAGTCCCCTGCCACAAACAGTTATTCATTCTGAAATGTTGCTAATGCTGAGCTTGAGAAACTACATTACAGCTGTAACTATCATAAAATTTAGTTTGTAAAGTTCTTGCCAAGCAAAAGGAGTGCTAGTTGTATTTCAAAATATGGCCTAAACTCAGCAATTGACACATAAATTGAAATCTGTAGAATTACATTCAATATTTTAAATATAAATTTGTATGTATATAAATATCCTTATTTTCTTCTGGTTACAAAAATGATACAATCTTGTGAAAGTTAAAAGAATGCAAAAGCATATAAATGGGTAGTGAACAACCCCTCCTTGCCTTTTTTTTTTTTAAGTATGGTTAAAAGAAAAACCTATGGGTGAAAACCATCAGAAATCTAATTGAGATATTTTATCTTTAACTTTTTATTTTGTATTGGGGTATAACTGATTAGCAATGTTGTGATAGTTTCAGGTGAACAGTGAAGGGACTGAGCCATACATATGCATGTATCCATTTCCCCCCAAAGTCCCCTCCTATCCAGGCTGCCAAGTAGCACTGAGCAGAGTTCCATGTGCTATACTGTAGGCCCTTGCTGGTTATCCATTTTAGATGTAGTGATGTGTACACGTCCATCCCAGACTCCCTAACTATCCCTTCCCCCTCTTTAAGTCTGCTTCAGCATTTTAAATACATGTGTATACTGTTCTATAATTCGATTTTTTTAAGGTAATATTTTACTTTTCTCTTCCTGAAAAATTCAATCCTACAGCTGTTATGTGGGGCAGGCAAAGTAGGCATTCAGGACAGGTGACCTGGCATGGGGTATAGAGTTCACCTGAAATAAGGAGGAAGTCAGTGTGTTGGGGCTGATGGCCTGGTTGGAGTGCCATAGCCCAACAGGCTGAGGAGGGCACCCATGTGTGTAGGCAGTCCAGTGTAAAGTGTCAGCAAAGGCCAAGTGGAATGAAAAACACAAGGAGCTAGCCTAAAGGGTCACAACTGAAGTAATTCAGGCATCCAAGTAAGTGATGTAAATAAAGTTAGTAACAGATTAAAACTCATTGAATAAAATAAGAAACTTTGTGTCCATTATGATATAACAAATAAATGAATATAATGAAAGTCTAATGAGAAATGGAATATTTGTAAGTCAAAAAATAACCTCTCCATCAAAAAAGTATTAATTCAAAAGGGAAAAATGGTAACTTGATAGTGGAAAAGCCTGGAAGCCATCGCCTTAATTATATGATCAAAGTTAACATGATCAGTAATGGGACAAATCAGAATTGCAAGCCACATAATAAGATGCTCCTCTCCTAGTACTCATGCCCTGGAGTAGTCTTCATCCACACTGAGGTTGGCAGACTTGTAGAATGGATAGCATATTACAGATGTGGAGGTATGTGCCTTCTGATGCTAAGTCTCAAAAGGTATTGCTTACTTTGGGAGAAGTCATTGTAAAGGCACTCTAGTAGCCCTAGAGAGGGCCACATGGTGAGGAGATGTTGTTTTTACCATCATGCAAGCAAATCCCCTCCATCCCCACTCAAGCCTTCAGATGACTGCAATCTGTGCTAACATCTTGCTTGCATCCTCGTGAGAGAACTACCCAGCTAAGCTACTTCTTCACCCAATGCACAGAAACTTTGCAAAAGAATGTTAATTGTTTTCAATGATTAAGGTTTGGGGTAATTTGATAATGCCACAATGGGCAACTAATATAGATGCAGTGAGAAGAGTATAGCGTCACTTCTGTGAGATTCCTGCCAGAGATGCACAACCCGAATCTAGTCCTAATAAGCAGAAAACAAACACTGATTGAAAGACCTTTTGCAAAATAACTACCCTGCAATCTTCAGTAGAGTCACACACACGAAAGTTAAAAGACAAAAACTGTCCTGGAGTGAAGGAGACTGTATAGAGACTTGACAACGTTACATGCAATGCTTGATTCTGAACTTGATTCTTTCCCTATGAAAGTGAAAACGACCCCATGGACTGTAGCCTATCAGGCTCCTCTGTCCATGGGATTTTCCAGACAAGAGTGCTAGAGTGGATTGCTATTTCCTTCTCCAGGGGACCTTCCCTACCCAGGAGTCGAACCTGGGTCTCCTGCATTGCAGGCAGACGCTTTACTGTCTAAGCCACCAGGGAAGCTCATTGTTGGGACAAAGTTGGGACACAGTTGACAAAGTTTGGAGGTAGAAGAATAGAAGATAGTAATATGTCACTGTGAATATTTTGATGACTATTGTGGTTATACAGAGGATGTACTTTAGGAAATGTAGACACTAGAGAATTCAGGAGTGATGAGGCCTCAGGTTAGCAATTGATTACTCCCAAATGGTTAAAGAAAAAAAAAAGCTTTTGTACTGTATTTGCAACATTTCTGTAAGTTTGAGATTGCTTAAACATTTTTTATTATGTAGAAAGAAAACAGTGTCATAGAACGTGACCTTGCCTATAAAAAAATAAGCTCATCTGTCCTTTTCAAAGGGATGTTACAACCCACCCCTCAAATTTTACCAATGTCCTATTGATGGACATTTAAATTGATTCCCATTCTTTGCTGTTATAAACATCCAGTTATCTGTTATTATAAACAATGCTAGTAAATATCCTTATAAATATATTTGTGCCCTTGGTTCAATATTTGCCCAAGAATAAATCCCTGGAGTTGAATTCCTAAGTAATGGAGTTTAATGATAAGTCATTGTAGGAAACCACATAAAATCTCCTTAAAAGAAAACAAAATTTATAATTTGGTCATTATTTTCATTTGTTCTTCCCCCCACTAGAAAGTAATCTCTATTGGAGTGGAAACTTTATCTGTCTTGATTATCACCATTCCCAGCATTAAGATAGTCCTAGGCATTAAATAAGTGTTAGTATTTGTTCCAACAAGAACAATTGCAAACATTTATTGTGTGTCTGGTGTTATTCTAAGGACGCAAATTCATTTATTCCTTGTAACAAGCCTATGAGATAAATGGTAGGAGTATTCCCATTTTGCAGATGAGGAAACTGAGGCAAACAGAGGCTAAATACTTGCCCAGTTTCACTGGGCTAGTCAACAGTGGAGGCAAGAGTCCAGGCCGTGTTTCTGCAGTTTACAAGTTGTTGTTGTTGAGTCACTAGGTTGTGTCTGACTCTCTGTGACCCGATTGACTGCAGCACGCCCGTCCCATCCTTCACTGTCTCCCAGAGTTAGCTCGGATTCCTGTCTATTGAGTTGATGATACTATCTGTTAGAGGCTGTTGGCCTCTATGCTGTAATGGTTCTCTCTAGTTGATAAATGAATCAATAAATGAGTGGCCAATAGTTTTATTTGATTCTTTGAATAATTACTCATTTAAACTATTGTTTTGGATTTTCTTTTCTTCGTTTCAAATAAAACTGGAAAAGAATGGACTGCTTACTTTGTAAAAGCCAAATTAGCCTTATGGTCCTCTGTGTTAGGCTGTACTTACCACATAACAGTACTGTTCCTGGAATTAATATTTGTAGAAGTACAAACTATACATCATTCTTACTAAGAATTTATTTATAATGTGCAAACAGAATATTTGCTTTGTATTACAAATAAGATAGTAAATCTGGGTCTGCAGCTCAAGTCTAGGAGGCAGAACCTTTACTACTTGCTTGTCAAATATTCCTGGCTCCCCATTGGAGCTCTGTGCACTGTCCATGAAATACACACTCCCCATCTCCCATGGCATAAACCCAAACTCACTCCAAGTGCTTGGTCAGAACCACCCTCTTCCACTGAAGACTCTTTTACCTACCTATCTCTTTTCTCCTACCATCCTCTTGAAGGTTGAATTGATCTTTCCTTCCTCAAAATTCCCTGAGTCTCTATTATTGTAGAGATTCTCTGGTGGCTCAGATGGTAAAGCATCTGCCTGTAACTCAGGACACCCAGCTTTGATGCCTGGGTTGGGAAGATCCTCTGGAGAAGGGAATGGCAACTCATTCCAGTATTCTTACCTGGAGAATTCCATGGACAGAAGAGCATGGGGGGCTAGAGTCCATGGAGTTGCAAAGAGTTAGACACAACTGAGCGACAAACACTTTCACTTTTGTACTACTCTCACAGGAATACTACATTCTAACTATACCTTATATTATTTGTGTCAAGTTCCCATCTCCTTTCACATAAGTTCAGTCGCTCAGTCATGTCTGACTCTTTGTAACACCATGGACTGCAGCATGCCAGGCCTCCCTGTCCATCACCAACTCCCAGAGTTCACTCAAACTCATGTCCACTGAGCCGGTGATGCCATCCAACCATCTCATCCTGTGTCATCCCCTTCTACTCCCGCCTTCAATTTTTCCCAGCATCAGGGTCTTTTCCAATGAGTCACTTCTTCACATCAGGTGGCCAAAACATTGGAGTTTCAGCTTCAGCATCAGTCCTTCCAATGAACATTCAGAATTGATTTCCTTTAGGATGGACTGGTTGGATCTCCTTGCAGTCCAAGGGACTCTCAAGAGTCTTCTCCAACACCACAGTTCAAAAGCATCAATTTTTCAGTGCTCAACTTTCTTTATTGTCCAACATCCGTACATGATGACTGGAAAAACCATAGTTTTGATTGGACAGACCTTTGTCAGCAAAGTAACGTCTCTGCTATTTAATATGCTGTCTAGGTTGGTCATAGCTTTTCTTATAAGGAGCAAGCGTGGTTTAATTTCATGGCTGCAGTCACCATCTGCAGTGATTTTGAAGCCCAAGAAAACAAAGGCTGTCACTGTTTCCATTGTTTCCCATCTATTTGCCATGAAGTGATGGGGCTGGATACCATGATCTTAGTTTTTTGAATGTTGAGTTTTAAGCCATCTTTTTCACTCTCCTCTTTCACTTTCATTAAGAGGCTCTTTAGTTCATCTTCACTTTCTGCCATAAGGGTGGTGTCATCTGCGTATCTGAGGTTATTGATATTTCACCCAGCAATCTTGATTCCAGCTTGTGCTTCATCCAGCCTGGCATTTCGCATGATGTACTCTGCATATATGTTAAATAAGCAGGGTGACAATATACAGCCTTGACATACTCTTTTCCCGATTTGGAACCAGTCTGTTGTTCCATGTCCAGTTCTAACTGTTGCTTCTTGACCTACATACACATTTCTCAGGAGACAAGTCAGGTGGTTTGGTATTTCCATCTCTTGAAGAATTTTCCAGTTTGTTGTCATCCACACAGTCAAAGGCTTTAGCATAATCAGTGAAGCAGAAGTAGATGTAATTCTGGAATTCTCTTGCCTTTTCTATGATCCAAGCGATGTTGGCAACTTGAATTTTGGTTCCTCTGCCTTTCATAAATCCAGCTTGATCATTTGCAAGTCCTTGGTTCATATACTATTGAAGCCTGGCTTGAAGAATTTTGAGCATTGCTTTGCTAGTGTGTGACAACAGAGGATGAGATGGTTGGATGGCATCACCGATTCATTGGACATGAGTTTGAGTAAACTCCGGGAGTTGGTGATGGACAGGGAGGCCTGGTGTACTGCAGTACATGGGGTCGCAAAGGGCTGGACACAAGTGAGCAACTGAACTGAACTGAACTAAGTGTAGTTGTACAGTAGTTTGAAGATTTTTGCTTTTCTTTGCGATTGGAATGAAAACTGACCTTTTCCAGTCCTGTGGCCACTGCTGACTTTTCCAAATTTGCTGGTATATTGAGCACAGCACTTTCACAGCATCATCTTTTAGGATTTGAAATAGCTCAGTTGGAATTACATCACCTTCACTAGTTTTGTTTGTAGTGATACTTCCTAAGGCCCACTTGACTTCACACTCCAGGATGTCTGGCTCTAGGTGAGTGATCACACCACTGTGGTTATCTGGGTCATTAAAATCTTTTTTGTATAGCTCTTCTGTGTATTTTTGCCACCTCCTCTAATATCTTCTGATTCTTTTAGGTCCATACCATTTCTGTCCTTTATTGTGCCCATCTTTGCATGAAATATTCCCTTGATGACTGATTTTCTTCAAGAGATCTCTGGCCTTCCCCATTCTATTATTTTCCTCTATTTCTTTGCATTGATCACTGAGGAAGGCTTTCTTATCTCTCTTTGCTATTCTTTGGAACTTTGCATTCAGATGCTTTTATCTTTCCTTTTCTCCGTTGCCTTTCACTTCTCTTTTCTCAGCTGTTTGTAAGGCCTTCTCAGACAACCATTTTGCTTTTTTGCATTTCTTTTTCTTGGGGTTGGTTTTGATCACTGCCGCCTGTACAATGTTATGAACCTCCGTCCATAGTTCTTCAGGCACTCTGTCTATCAGATCTAATCCCTTTTGAATCTGTTTGTCACTTCCACTGTGTAATCGTCAGGGATTTGATTTAGGTCATACCTGAATGGTCTAGTAGTTTTCCCTATTTTCTTCAATTTAAGTCTGAATTTTGTAATAAAGAGTTCATGATTTGAGCCACAGTCAGCTCCTGGTCTTGTTTTTGCTGACTTTAGAGAACTTCTTCACCTTCTGCTGCAAGGAATACAATCAATCTAACTTTGGTATTGACCATCTGGTGATATCCATATGTAGAGTCATCTCTTCTGTTGTTGGAAGAGGGTGTTTGCTATGACCAGTGCATTCTCTTGGGAAAACTCTGTTAGTCTTTGCCCTGCTTACCTGTTATTCCATGTATCTCTTGACTTCTTACTTTTGCATTCCAGTCCCTTTTGATGAAGAAGACATCTTTTGGGGGTGTTAGTTCTAAAAGGTCTTGTAGTTCATCATAGAACCATCCAGCTGCAGCTTCTTCAGCATTACTGGTCAGGGCATAGACTTGGATTACCGTGATGTTGAATGGTTGACAAACCATTCTGGAAATGAACAGAGATCATTTTGCCTTTTTGAGATTGCACCCAAGTACTGCATTTTGGACTCTTTTGTTGACTATAAGGGCTACTCCATTTCTTCTAAGAGATTCTTGCCTGCAGTAGTAAATATAGTGGTCACCTGAATGAAATCCACCCATTCCCATCCATTTTAGTTCACTGATTCCTACAATATCAATGTTCAGTCTTGCTATCTCCTGTTTGACCACTTCCAATTTACGTTGAGTCATGGACATAACATTCCAGGTTCCTATGCACTACTGTTCTTTACAATATGTGACTACTTCCATCACCAGTCACATCCACAACTGGGTGTTGCTTTTGCTTTGGCTCTGTCTCTTCATTCTTTCTGGAGTTATTTCTCCACTGATATCCAGTAGCATGTTGGGCACCTTCCAACCTGGGGAGTTCATCTTTCAGTGTCATATCTTTTTGCCTTTTCATACAGTTCATGGGGTTCTCAAGGCAAGAATGCTGAAGTGAATCATCTCCGTTAATAGAATATATTCTCCTGTAGTTTTATTCATTTTCGAAAACCCCAACATATAATATTTTGTACAAAAAGTGAAATTAAAAGCATTTTTTAGTTGTTATTTCTTAAGTCACGTCCATCTCTTTTGAGAACTGATAGACTGTAGCCCACTAGGCTCCTCTGTCCATGAGATATCCCAGGCAAGAATACTGGATTGCCATTTCCTTTTCCAATGGGTCTTCTGGACCCAGCAATCATACCCAAGTCTCCTGCATTGGCAGGCAAGTTCTTTTCCAGTAAAGAATAAATTATATCAAAGAACTCTATTTTGAATTTTTTAATCCTAAAAAAGAATACTTGGATTTGAATATTATGTATACATATATATATATATGTTGTTGTTGATGATACATGCATACACACACACATACATTTCACAGTCATCAGGCATTGTAAAATAACAAATGGAAAGATTAGAAATGATGTTTTTCATACGATGATTTGTATTTTGTCTTTAGTTTACAAAGTGTCAAGAACCAAGAAGCATAATTAGCTTTCATTTCTATAAGACCTTTTTTCCCATTCATGGCTGCCAATACCAACTTTGCTTTTACCCACAACTTCAGTTCCCTTTTCTTTCAGTGGGTGGTTCAGGGACATCAAAGGTAATAAAATCAAAGAGATAAGTGGAATCTTTTTTCAAACACTAGTAGTTAAGGATGTGTTCCTGTTAAAGAATGTTAATACTAAATTTGTTTTCAAGTGTTTGTATAATTCTATATCTCCCTGCCAACTAGAAGAAGGACTGTCCTTGAATCCTGTTCTGCATGAAACAGAAAAAATATAATCCCTTCTTCACCTATATTTAAAGAGGAAAAGAACTTGGGGAATGTTAAGCATTGTCATTTTATAGGACTATATTTTGTTGTAAACAAAAGCAATTGCATAGCCTTCAGGCAGTTGTTTTTCTTTTCACACAAGGAGTTCTTTCCTTTACCCACAGGATCGGACAAAGCTAAAGGCTTTTGTTCCGAAAGCTCACACAGCAAGCCAAAGAGAAAGTTCAAACAAATATCATCAGTCTTTTAAAAATGTCATTGCTTATGTAAATTAACTGTGGTCCTTGGTTGCTGGGGAGCCTCAAGCATCCTTGCATAGGTTGGATAGTCAATCATGTTTTATTTATGGTTTATGTAACCTATGTTTCTTCTAGAAAGCAATGACCGTGAACTCTTCTAATTTCAAGTTTAGGCCATACTTTCTGTTTGTCTTAGTTTAGTTTTTGTTTGACTTTTTTTGGTTTTGTTTAGATTAGATTCACTCTCTTGTGATTTCCAGGAATGATTTAGATGCTAATTTATTATTGTGGAGCACTTCTATATGATCTTACTGATTTTTTTTTTTTTACCATTATTCATCTGGCCAGTGGATTTATTTGTGACTCAGAACTTTAAGAAATCGTTTCCTTTATTTTCCCATAAAGTATTTTTATATTGTGAATGATACACTGTAACACCTTGCTAAAATATATATAGTTGATACACAATCTGAAATATATTCAGAATAAGAGTAAAGTCAAAACACACACCTTTTAAAATTTAGCCTAATTGAGTCCTCTTCACAAAATGTTGAGATGTTGCATTAGTTCTGTATGGCCCGATGTTTATATTAATGTTAAGTTTTAGATCATACCCTCTGTATATAAAATTCATGTGGGGGTCAGCTGAGATTCTTCTTACTGCTTCTAATTGCATTGCGCTGTAAGTCTCCATACTTTATTCAGGAATGAATATCTTTTGGGAGGCATGCCTTCTAAGTAAGGAATTACTATTTGTATGCTAGATGCAGGATTTTTAAATAGGTGCTTACATTTCATATTTGGTGTTAGCTATAGATATTTCATTTGTTTTAAAAATGATTCTGAGAACTTCAGTGATTACTTCTGTGATGATCATTCTTGGCAGGGGTTATCTTTCTCCTCAGATCTGTGATGTGTGTGTGTGTGTGTGTGTGTGTGTGTGTGTGTATCACACATCACAGATATATATATATATATATATATATATATATACACACACTTTGAGAACATCCCTTTGTTCTCAAAGTCTTTTCCTATCTGATTACTCTCGTATATAAACTCTGCTTTAGTTTTTTTTTTTTCCTTTTCTTTTGCCTTAGCCTGTCATGTGTATGAAAAACTTTGTTACATTCAAGAACCAAAAAGCATAATTAGCTTTCATGTCTATAAGACCCTTTTCTCCATTCATGGCTGCCAATAGCAACTTTGCTTTTACCCACAACTTCAGTTCCCTTTTCTTTTAGTGGGTGGTTCAGGGGCATCAAAAGTAATACAATGAAAGACGTATTAAGTGCAGATATTAAAACCAGCAGAGGTATCATGTGCATTTTCCATTCTAGAAGGGAGTGACATAGCAAGTGAGGAGAAGAAATCCGGAGGCAGGGGCGAATGTGAGGGGAAAGGGGGAGAACGAAGTCGCAGAGAAGAGAAGAGCGGGTGTGAGAGAGGAGAAAGCAGGAAAAGGCAGAACTGGGGGGCTAAGGGGGTTTGTGAAATCTGAGGGGGGCCGGGTTTGGGGGCGGGGGGAGGTCAAGAGCCCGCATTTTCACCAGGCGTGGGCTCAAGCTTGCGGAGCGACGAACGGATGAAAGCACCTCAGCTGGGATTTGCTGAGGGGACGCACGCCGTCATGTGTTTAGTCATCCATTATCTGCTTCTATTTTCTGCAGGTTCCGGACGATGACTGACGCGGGTTTGTGTGGGCGCCCTCCCCGCCCCTGTCCCGCCGGAGCGATAAGCATCCCGCGCGTCTAGCCCGCCGCCCCCCGCCGCCGGCTCCGAGGGGAGGCGCGCTTCCGCTCGCGGACCTGACAGAAGTCCCGGCTTCCCGCGGGCGCTGAGCGCGCCGCGCTGCTGTGTGGCTGCCGCGGGGACGCCCGCCGCGCCCCGGGCCATGAAGTAGTGGCTGCCGGCGGCGCCGCGGCCCGGTCCTCCCGGCGCCCCTCCCGCCCGCCCGGCCCCGCGCCGTCCGGTCCTCCCGGCCGGGCCGGAGCGCCGAGGACATGGCTGGCTTTCGGAGCCTGCTGGTTCTCCTCCTCGTGTTTCCCAGCGGCTGTGTGGGCTTCCGAAGCCCACTTTCTGTCTTTAAGAGGTGGGTGTTTGTTTTTATGTTTTTGTTTGTTTATTTCTAAACAGGCGACATGTGGTTTGGATGGTTTCTGTGCATGCTGTTGAAAAAAAAAAAAAAGGAAGAGTGCTGGAGAAGTAAACGTGGTTGATTCACTTGGCCGCAATCCTTGGGAATTTTAACACAGTTAAACTTCTTGTAAAAGTTCCCCCTTACAGAAAAAAAAAAAAAAAAAGCCCCTCGCCTCCACCCCCCTGTCCTGTATAGCCAAACTGTCCTGGCTTTCAGAACTCCCAATTAGAAGTTGTGATTTCCAATACTCATCACTCCCTCTTGGGGAGACAATTTGAGAAAGTACAATATCGTCGTTTAGGCTGGAATGCCTTCTCGTTTTTAACAGCCTGAAGAATAAGATATAAAGGTAGGTAACTGGTGGGGAGAAGCAGATCACAGACTGTAAGAGCGCACAAGAAAGCATTGAGCTGTATATACTCTTCATAATTACCATGTTAAATATTTATGCACTTGTACATTTGTAATTCACATCACAGGCTCCCCCCCAGCATCCCCCCTCCCCCCCCCATTAGCGGTGTTATTGGTTTTTTTTTTTGTTTCTGACTAGTAATATCGGACACTCATAAAGGAGTCATAAAAATTTTTACTGGCTTGTAGTAATATTTCTGCCTTGAGAGGGTTGACAGGCCTATGATAATTCTGATTGATTAATACTGTACTTTCATGAACAGAAACATATATATTTTGACAGGTTTATATTGAATCAAGTTTTGAATGTAGCCTGCTTGGTTGCTTTGATTATGTTTTGCTCACAAGCTGGGTGCATGTTGCTCTTGGACTATATGATGCAATTCTGAGAATGTTATAGAATATTATATGGTAATTACATCTTTTCATTGTGTCTAAGCCAACAATATTTAGTCTTAAAGTCATAGAATTCCTTTTTTTTCCTCTTCCCATGTCCAGTTAAAATCCTATTATGTTCAAGGATATTGAAATTGTCTTCTTTTTTTAAGGTTTAAGGAGACTACCAGATCGTTTTCCAATGAATGTCTTGGTACCACCAGACCAGTAATTCCTATCGATTCATCAGATTTTGCATTGGATATTCGCATGCCTGGGGTCACACCCAAACAGGTGAGAGGAATTCTGTATTTCATTATTTGTGTGTTCTATATACAGTCTGTAATTAAAACAAAGAAACTGCATTTACAGCAGGAGTAACTTCTTTGAAAAGTAGGCATTTTCTTTCAAGACTCCTCAAATAGGGCTAGAATAATTAAGTATTGTAAAGAGGACTAAATTTTTTAAGGTAAACCTTTCAGTTAAATTTCTTTTTAAAAATTTTACCTGTATTATTTGTGTTTTGAAATGGAACCTTGAAAATTTAAGTCTCAATGGAGTAATCGCCTTGGTAATGCAGCATGTAAGTATGTATTAAAATATGAAAAAATTCTAATAAAGGGAAATGATATTGAGCAGCTGCATCTAAGAGATGAAGTTGTTTAAATACCCCTCTATTGCAGCCACAAATTGAGAAATGAAAGCATGTGTTTACTGCCAAGAATTTGGAAAATACATATTCCACACTTTTAAAAGTTAAGGAAAAAAAAAAAGCTGTTCATACAGGTGGCTGATAGTGAGTTTTCTTTAGTTTAATCTGCTTGTCATAGGAGAGATATTTGACAAAGTAGAAGCAAAACTACCATGGTGACTTACAGAGCATTTTGAGTAGAACTGGATTGTGGCTGTGGCTTTCCCTGTTTGGGGGATACAGAGGATTCTCAAACCCACTGCTGTCATGTGTGCAAAGTGTTTCAGTAGGCATGAAAAGGCCAGAATTAATTACGCTTTTCAGCCAGGCAGCGCTGGGATTTATGTGTGTCATTAAAAGGTAGTCTTCGTTTATAAAGGGCTGCAGAGAAAGGGGAAGACCTGGGTATTATAGAGCTGCCATGGCTGGTGACTCATTGCTGCAGATAACATTCTGGTTTTAAAATTTTTCTTTCTATTTTAAAGTACAGAGAAAATAAAAGTATTCTACAGATTGGGGAGAATTCTTTTGAAATTGATGTTTGGAAGCTCTAAGAAAATACAGGAGGTCTTTTTTGGAGGACTGAGGATTAACATTCATTTATTTGAATACCTGTGTATGGTTTAAGTATCTGTAAATAACTGCTGTTGTCAAATTGGCCCTCACCCTTCACCCCTGTCCATGCACAAATGACCAGGCAGGTGACTTTTCTGTATGTTTAGTTATTAGCATCCTGGCCTTTAATTTGGTACGGTCTTTATTTAGTTAGTACTTAATAAAAAGAGATATCATCAGATTGGGAATAGGAGAAAACGGTGATATTTACTCACTTATGAAGTGTGCTTCTTCATGTCTGTTCTCACTTTCAAAAGTGATTTTCCCCCTATATTTGCTTACAATGACTTTATAATACTTTTTTAAAATACTCACTAATTAGTCTTTAAGCACTCTTTTCCTACAGGAATATCATTATTTTCTCAAATAATCATTTGTTGTAGTTCATTATTATTCTGTGTTTTTTTTCCTTCTCATTATTTTACAGTAAAAACATTTAAATTATTTAGCAGTAATAAAAATAGGTAACTGTTTGGGGTGAACATCCTTAGAAAGAGTTCCTAGAGGAATTGATTATAAAAGAATGAAAAGGAACTCGATTTGCATAAGATAAAATGTGTTATCTCAGTTTTTATAATCTTACAGTTATCAAAATAACTGGAAAAAAGAACATATATTAATAAGTAGAGTACAGCTTGTTATTTTGCACTGTCTGCATTCAGCTTTGCTGTCAGTGTGCAGTGAACATTTGCTGGTTGCCTTTCCAGCATACCATCCCACATTGCTTCTTCTCTGAAACCAGAGAAGAACCTACCTACCCAGAATCCAGAGATGGAGCACCTGGACTGGGATTAGCAGATCACTGCATTCCAGTTCCCCTTCCACAGTGACTGATTCAGAAGAAAGTGTGGGACCTAGACCAATCCAGTGAAATCTTAGGACTTTGGCTAGGAATGCATTTTTTTGTTGTTGTTGCATGTAATCAAAAGGCATCTATCTAGTCTTAGGGTCTGCTGAGTTCTTGAGAGGAGCCAGGTTTAGAGTAAAACTAACACCATAGATGGCAATGCAGGTTCTCAGGGACATTGCTACTTACAAAGTTATCCCTTGTCTTAGCCTTTTTCCTTTCAACCTGACTGAGTTCGATTTTCTGTGACACCTAGCTGGGCAACTGATTTGATTGTTCTGTTTGGTCAGCTCAGAACTGGTTGTTAACTGTTTCTTCTACTTTCCCTGGCCCTCTCTATTGATCACATGCCACAAGTATTTACTGACTCGATCTGGCTGATATATATATAGGTTATATGCCTCATACACCTTCGTGCATGTGTGCATGTTAAGTTTTTTCAGTCATATCTGACTCTTTGTGACCCTATGAACTGTAGCCCTCCTCTGTTTATGGTGTTCTCCACGCAAGAACACTGGAGTGGGTTGCCATTTCCTTCTCATGGGATCTTCCTGACCCAGGGATCGAGCCCTTATCTCTTATGTCTCCTGCATTGGCAGGCAGGTTCTGTACCACTAGTGCCAGAAATGATAATTATGCCCATATTGAGTATACCCAAGGAGAGATGGAAACAGAAACGCTTTTCTCTTGAACTTTGTGTTCTTAGTGAGAAAGATCTAGAACTGTGATGAGTACTTTTGGTGAAGGAGGTATTCTTTTCTTAAAATGCAAATGAAACTTAAGTTTAATACAGATCCTTAAGAGGAAAGAGATAAGAAGGCGAAGAAAGAAAAAAAAAAAGAAAAGAAAAACTACTAGAGTATGGAAATAAACTACGAAAGGGAATAAGAACAATTGGCCAAAATACATGGAGAAAATGATAAAGGACAAAAATGAAAGGAGAAAGAAATCAAGAAAAACCATAATATGAAGACTAGAACATTAAAAGAATCATGTAAGAAAAAAGAAGTAAGAAAAACATGGAAACAAAGAAGGGACTTGAGAAGTTAAAATATCTGTTTTTTTTTTTTTTTTTTAATGGCAGAAGATCAAGAAGAGCAACAAATGTTAAGGAAAGAAGGAACTGAGAAGCTAGAAACTGAGTTGGTAACTAGGCAGACCAGGTTGGTTGAAGAGATATATTCACCCAACAGATTTTCTTTTTAATAAAGAAAATCTTAAGTTTTGGCAATAACAAGTGATGCATCAATTAATCTGATTTAAGTGTTTTTCTTGGGGAACTTTAGATTGTTAGGCAGGTTTGGATAGAGAAACAAACAGATATTGAGTAGAGATGGAAAGAACCTTAGCTATAATACAGGTAGCACATCTAATTAATTCTGTTGATGCAATACAGATCTAGATCGGTGTCTTACTAAAGAATATCCAGTCACGTCAGACCTCTGAGATGCAGTCCATTCAACCATTCCATAGACTTCAGAGCAGCCTTAAAAGGCTTAAAAATAGCTTAAAAGGCTTAAAAATTGCTCCCATATAAACCAACTTCAGAGAATCTAAGTGTAGTTTATTATTTATTTGTGTCAATTTTATGTTCAAAGTGGGCTCACTATTTCTTTTTTATGACTTAAAATTTTAAAAAGTAATTTCTTTCTTCTTTAATAAATTTCTTGTTAATCAGTGTTTTTCAGGCATTCGCAAGATGAGGGAGATGAGCAACCAGCTTTTAAGTAGCCTAGAACAGAGGTGAAGTGGGGCTTCCCTGATAGCTCACTTGGTAAAGAACCCACCTGCAGTGCAGGAGATCCTGGTTTGATTCCTGGGTTGGGACAATCCTCTGCAGAAGAGAATGGCTACCCACTCCAATATTCTTACCTAGATAATTCTATGGACAGAGGAGCCTGGGGGGCTACAGTTCGTGGTGTCACGGAGTCGGACACAACTGAGCGACTAACACTTTCACGTAGAATCTGATGTCTGTTGTCAGTGACTTCCAATCCAGATCTTTGAAGTGGTGGTATTTTGAGACTCTTTCTTTTAGCACATTTCCTTCTTCATTTGATTTCCTTTCTACCCAAGGACCCTGTGGGTTTTTGCTGTCACCAGCTCTCATATCAACAAACAAAACAGTCTGATAAACTGCCAGCTCATGATCACTGTAAGGTGCTATCATCAGTTTGATGTGTTAACTCTCCCATGGAGGTTTGATTATAAAATAAATAAAGCATAATTATAGTGATTTTACGTAAAGCGTATCATCTCAATCTAAGCCAAATCTAGTTAGCTAAAATGTAGGCTTTGGAACCAGGCTGACAACATTTTTGTTACAGCTCTTGTGGTGTCAGTTCAGGAATTTTCTTAACTAGCTGGTCTTGCCCCTTCTTCTATAGACACAATAATAATAATACCTGCCTAGGATAATTCTGAAGACTGAGCAAGGTCATACCAGTGGCATTGTTTAGTTGCCCTGTACATGCTAAGTTCTCCCAAAATATGAATTCATTGTCATTTTGTGAAAGAACCTTAAGATAAGAAAGAAATTACCAGCCCTTATACTTTTAGTAATTATTTCATAGGGTAGATAAGACATCATCATAATAAGAAAGATGGCCAGTGAAGAAAAATAGGAGGTTTGAACCTGGGTGAGAGAAATCTGGGGAAAATAAGCAAAGAAGTAAATCTTTCGGTGTGCTTTTTCTTGAGTAATTTCCATTAAAAATGGCCCTCATGATCAGAGAATGAACACTGAAAATGGATGTTTTTCTCAAAGTTCTTATATATCTTTTATGCCTAGAAAAAAAGTTATCAAAAGCAGTTCATCAGTATTAAATGTTAATTTTTTTCTGTATTTATTTGAAGTCAGCCTGGATTTCTTCACTCTGCTGGGAACTTTGTGCATGAACCTTACTAAAAAATTACTCTTGTCTAAGTCAGGTCCTGTGTTTACATAGCATTTTATTTAATTGTTGTTTGTGCTGCATAGGTTCTCTGAAGTCTTGGTCTAAGGATTCACAAATGTAAATTAATTTGTAAAAAAATATAATTTTATAAAAATTAAATATTTTGTCTTGAACCTAATAACTCTAAATCATGTGATAGTTGAATTTCTTTCTATCAGGATGTGTTAGGCTGTCATTTTCTTCCTTTATTTTGGGAGCGATTTGAGAACTATGAAGGAAAACACTTTTTCCTTTCGGAAGCGCTTGCAAATTCTGGTCTCATTCTGTATTTATCTTTTGAAGAGTCACAGATCATGCTTGAAAATCAGAAGATGGTCTTCCTCTGTGCTCCTGAGCAAAAGTATCTATCACCAGGAATGAAAGAAAACTGAAGAGTTCTGAATTTAAAAATCAGACACCCTAGAGCAACAAGTTAAAACTTGAAATTAGAGCCTTAAATTTTCACTTGTTTCAAAATAATGGTGAAAGAATGTAGTCATTCAGATGAAACCAGAATGAAGAAAATACTTCTTACAAAATTTTCTCAAGAGCTTCTCAAAATCCTTCTTTGTTTTTGCTTTTTTTCTCCCCCATGAACAACCATTAGAAAATGTTTACTAATATATTTTAACTTTTTAATTTTCTAACAGAAGAAGGGAAACATTTCCCTTGCTGCCACAAGGCATGTGCAATCACATGATAAGCACCTAGCTCTCATACGCTTTTCTTACTGTACTAGTTTAGGAAATCAGTTTTAAAATATCAAGCTGTTATCATAACATCACTTGTAAACAGCATTTCCTAAGGATATGTGTTTATCAAAGAGGTAATACATAATGCAAGGTAAATGCAGAATTGTGGTGCTTTCATTTTCTTATGTTGAGAATGCTGATTAAACTTTTTCATGTAAAGTCATTTAGTTGTACAGAAGGTTGGCTTTTGACTGATTTGGGGGTATATAATAATAGGTTAAATCTAGGTATTTTAAATTCAGTCATTATAGGGGAAAAGTTTCCCCAGCCAGAGCTTAAAATTCAGGACAAGGTAAGAAAGGAGCCCAAGAAAATGAAGCTTTACTGGAATAATTTTTAGTTCTTTGGGGTTTGTAATTTACTTGTCTCCTTTCTAGTTATTATTACGTAATCTTTGCATTAAAAAATAAAAACTCTTGTTTTCTTTTGAGCACAAAAATAAAAGGAAGGGAGACACCCCACCCTTCTGTGTCTCCATTTTCCTTCACAGGCCAGTTTGACTTTCAGATTAAGCCTTATTGCACAAAAGGAGAAAATTAACGTCAGCCTCTGGGCATCAGCCTTAGGTTAGCTGTTCTCCTCACTGTAGAGAATGGATCTGAAGCAGCTGGGCAGCGCCCAGGGGCGATTCCCACCTGACTTGAGAGCTTGAACTTGCAACCCTGCCATGGGTTTCCTGACCATCTCTGAGCGTTTGGCAGTCACGTTCCTTTCTACCTTCCAAGGTCCTCTGACCTGCCTGCCACTACACGGCATCCTCTTCTGACTCAGTCTGTACACTAGAACAGACATGGCTGATGGGATTTGACTGAGAGAAGCTGTCTGGACAATATTAAGAATTGTGAGGCCAGGATTGTGAAACACCTCCAGTAGCCCGTCCTGCACCAGGGTATTTCTGTTGCAGTGAAGAAAAGACCATGGGTGAAAACTGGTTGCATTAAGTCATTGTCCTAAAATGAACAGTATTCTCGGCTTTTAGTGTTTCTTTTCCTCTGTTCTTCGTTATTTCTCTCTTTATGAAAATCTTGAAGCATGGTGATCTTGCTGTTGAAGAAGGGAAATCAAGAAATATCCAAATTCTGGACTAGTATGTGTTTTTTATTTAGAAAGACTTAGGCAATGTGTATAAAATGCCAAGATTTGGGAAAAGAGCAGCAAAAGAGATTAAAATGGTATGCCCTTCCCCTTCCCCAAACCAAGGAAGAGCTATTACTTCTTTCACCAATAGAGAAGCTAATGGCAAAGAAAATTTAGTGATTATTAGAAAGGAAGGTCACCAGGCCCTTGTTTTGTTTGCTTAGCTTTGTCATATTGTTTTCCCTCTTTCTTTTTTGGAAGTTCAGGATTGGTATCATGTAGGATGCTAATTGTCAAATTCTTAAGCTGTATTTGGACTTCCCTGGTAGCTCAGACGGTAAAGCGTGTGCTTGCAATGTGGGAGACCTGGGTTCAATCCCTGGGTCAGGAAGGTCTCCCGGAGAAGGAAATGGCAACCCACTCCAGGATTCTTGCCTGGAAAATCCCATGGACAGAGGAGCCTGGTAGTTACAGTCCATGGGGTTGCAAAGAGTTGGGCACGACAGAGTGACTTCACTTTTCACTTCACTTAAGTTGTATTTATTCATATAATTCACCCCTTGCTTTATTAGTAAGCCTCAATTATACAAATAAATAGAATACAAAAAATGGCTCTTGTAAACAGCTAAAGTCTCATATAGTTCATTGCTAATTATGTAAATTTAAAGTATGATGCTTCCTCCTTATTTTTACTAAAACCTATTTAATGTCCACCTTAGGGAAGATTGAACTATTAATGAGGTTTGCTACCGTGAAAATAATCTAAACATGTCACATATCTGAGTTCAGTCTTGTAAATATATATATATATATACACACACACACACATACATACATACATATATAGAGAGACCATTTTTTTCCTTTTTTTATTAAAAATGAGAAACAGAAAGGAGACTTCTATTTTCAGTTAATGTTTGATATTTTTGAATTAATAGGATACCTAAAGAGGATATTAGAAAAAATAGCTATGGTATAAGAGTCTCCCTTATAATCACCTATTTTCTTAATGAGATTTAGAGTCCTTTTTTTTTTTTCTTGGTTAATTTTTTAAAAGAGAAAGCGTTTACTCAGTGTTCATTATGGAACACTACTGTATTAGTCATTTTACAAGCATTGTCTTACTAATTCTCATAAAAAACTTTGTGTTCAGGGTACAAATATTCCAGTTCTTTTATATGAGAAATTGAAACTCAAGGAGATTAAATAAGCTGTCCATAGCCAACTAGCCTGTAAAGAACAAGGATTTAAATACAGTTTTACTTGAATTTGAGATGCGTGCTTATTTCATAATTCTCTGCTGCCGATCTGTTAATGGCCTATGTGTTTCTCAGAAAATGTTACTACTATGTATTTTTCTATGTGCATTCATGTGTACACACACACACATTTTTTTTATTACACATATATTATAAAATAAAAGCTTTCTTTAGTTAAAAAAAAATCAAAATATAAATTACTGGCTCTATCCTAAATTGTTCAATAACTTTAAAAAAATATTCTCATGTCTGTCTAGAAAAATCTGGATTCTGATAAAATTCTGATAAAATATTTCTGATAAAGGCTATTATAAGAACATATTGCCGTTAACCTAGTTCAGTTTAACACAATTTTGAATTATCCCTGTGTAAATCTAAGCCAGATATTAGAAATTATTTCTTAAAGTGTCAGTAAATATTTTCAGCTTGCCAGTCAGCCATACGGTCCCAGTTGTAACCTCTGTAGTTAGAAAGCAGCCGCAGACAGTATGTAAATGATTAGCTTGGCTTTGTTCCAATAAAAAACTTTATTTACTGAAGTAGGCAGCTACCCGATCTTGTCCTTTGATCCCCGATCGAAACCACTACATATGCCATTTAGGCTAATAAATGGATTTAACCTTCGACATCTCATGAACTGTGTCTTCTGACTTATAGAACATAGAGAATAAAAATACCCATGTGTGGTTAACAGCACTATGATCTTTGTTCCCTAGTTAGCTATTCAGTCTTTATAAATAAATGGTCATAAACAAGAGTTCTCTTATTTGAAATACTATGTATCATACTTCTCCATCTTGCTAAGTGGCAATTCCTGTCTTACGGTTTCTCTAGACCGAATAGACTGGGGTCTTTCTTGGCTCCTCTTACTCACACCACTTAAATCATGTGCCAGAAAATCCTGTTGGTTCTGCCTTCCAAATATGTCCAGAATCCAGCCCTTTGTCCCCACGCCCAGCTTTCCCACCCTGGCCCCTGCCCCAGCCACTCATTCCTGGATCTTGAGGAGAGCTCTCCTAACTGACCCGCCTTGCGCTCTGTATCCTGAGAGCTCGAGCTCCTTCCTGCAGCCACAGGGATCCTATTAAAACAGGAATCAGACCACATTACCCTTCTCCAAATACCCTTTTAAGAGCTTCCCATACCCCTCACATTTAAAAACAAGATTTTATTTTGTTGTTGAGTCGCTCAGTCATGTCCTACTCTTTGCGACCCCATGGACTGCAGCACACCAGGCTTGCTTGTCCATCACCATCTCTCAGAGCTTGCTCAAACTCACGTCCATTGAGTTGGTGAAGGCATCCAACCACCTCATCCTGTCGCCCCCTTCTTCTCCTCTTGCCTTCAGTCTTTCCCGGCATCAAGAAATCTTTTCCAATAAGTCGTCTCTTTGCAGCAGATGGTCAGAGTTTTTCAGCTTCAGCATCAGTCCCTCCAATGAGTGTTTAGGATTGATTTTCTTTAGGATGGACTGGTTTAATCTCCTTGCAGTCCAAGGGACTCTAGAGTCTTCTCCAACACCAGAGTTCAAAAGCATCAGTTCTTTATGGCAAGCTCCAAAGGGCTTGCCCAATGGTTCAGTTGGTAAAGAATCCACCTGCAATGCAGGAAACCCTGGTTTGATTCCTGGGTAGGGAAGATCCCCTGGAGAAGGGAAAGATTACCCACTCCAGTATTCTGGCCTGGAGAATTCCATGGACTGGACTGTATAGACATGTCCAGACATGACTCAGCAACTTTTACTTTCCAAAGCTCTTTATTTCTCCTGCAGTCCTTCCACTCCTTTGTCTCTTACCCCTTATTTCTGTTATAATTATTATGGGCATAAGACATATAACAGAAATAAGGGATGAAAGACTTGAGCTAGATCAGAACTCTAGCACTGCAGCTTGCAGCTTGCAAGATCTTAGGTGAGCTGATTAACCTTTCAATTCAGTTCAGTTCAGTTCAGTTGCTCAGTCGTGTCCAACTCTTTGCGACCCCATGAATCGCAGCACGCCAGGCNCATCTGGTGTTGTCCATGTGTAGAGTCCTTCCTTGTGTTGTTGGAAGAGATTGTTTGCTATGACCAGTACATTCTCTTTGCAAAACTATTAGCCTTTGCTCTGCTTCATTCTGTACTCCAAGGCCAAATTTGCCTGTTACTCTAGGTGTTTCTTGACTTCCTACTTAACCTTTAATGAGCTTCAATTTCCTCATCTTAAAATGGGGATAATAACAGTTCTTACCTGACAGGATTGTAGTTAAGTGAATTATATGTAAAGCTTAATACCACACTCAGGAGATTATTAGTTACTGTTATTTTTGCCCTAAATTATATTTACAAAAGATGAGTTAAGGCATGTTATCAAGTAATTACTGCAAGGCACCAAAGTGCCGTAGAAGAGTTGAGGTAACGAATTACAAAGGATCAAGTTGAGCATGAAGAAGGTGATTGCAGCAATACTTTAGTCAGGACAACAATTAAAATTTTCTAAAGTATATTATATAAACACATGTGTGCTTAGTCGCTTCAGTCATGTCTGACTCTTTGTGCCCCTGTGGACTGTACCTGCCAGGCTCCTCTGTTCGTGTNGAAGAGTTGAGGTAACGAATTACAAAGGATCAAGTTGAGCATGAAGAAGGTGATTGCAGCAATACTTTAGTCAGGACAACAATTAAAATTTTCTAAAGTATATTATATAAACACATGTGTGCTTAGTCGCTTCAGTCATGTCTGACTCTTTGTGCCCCTGTGGACTGTACCTGCCAGGCTCCTCTGTTCGTGTGATTTTCCAGGCAAGAATACTGGAGTGGGTTGCCATGCCCTCCTCCAGGGGATCTTCCTGACCCAGGAATGGAGTCCACATCTCTTTCATCTCCTGCCTTTTCAGGGGGATTCTTTACCACTGGCACCACCTGGGAAGCCCTGTACATGTGGATAGAGCCTGCATTTCTTTCTTTCTTCTTTAGGAAATCTTTGTGGAGGCAGTAGGATTTGGAGAATGTGGTTCGTGAGTAGAGGGATCTGGAAACAAACATTTGGAATCCCTATAAAAAGTACCATCCTAGAAATAGTGCTATAAACAGATGACATAATCAGAACCTCAACTTTTATAATTTTTTCTTTAAAATAATCTGGTAGGTACAGTTTATTAAGAGAAGAGTTACATACCTTTAGGCACCGAAACCATCACTATCAATCATGTAAACAAATATTCAAAATGCAGTTGATCAAAATACATTTATAAAGGAAGGTTTGATATATCAAATAGACTCCAAAGAGGAAATGTGTAAAGAAGTTGAATATTTTAGTCAATAGAATAATTTAATATATTTAACACATAGTAAATGTAATTTAACATATATATATAATTTTACATTGTAGAAAGAGAATATACATTTCTGGATATATATAAAATATCCTAAAAATCACATAGCTAGAATTAAGAAACTTCAGCTTACTACAGTAGAGTTTTATAGCTCTTATCCTCTCTGATGATAACCAATAAAACTAGAAATAGACCGTGGGGAGATGCTTTGGAAAACAGCTACTTAGAAATTAAGGACCATTATTCTATACAATCCATGAAAAAAGCAGAAAAACAAAACTGAAATTATAAATTATCTATAAAGTGTTGGCAAGGCAAATACTTTAATAACAAAACCCATGAGACCCAGCTAAAGCAGTATGCAGAGAAAAACTGATGGCCTTAAATTCTGCATTGGAGAAAGAAATGGCAACCCACTCTAGTGTTCTTGCCTGGAGAATCCCAGGGATGGAGGAGCCTGGTGGGCTGGTATCTTTGGGGTCGCACAGATTCGGACACGACTGAAGCGACTTAGCAGCTGCAGCAGCAGCAGCATGAAAGTACGTTTAAATAGATAATTCAACTTAAAGAAAACAGCAGTTATATCAGCAAAAAGAAAGATTAAAGACAGAAGCTGAAATTTATAAAATAGGTCAAATAATAATATAAATGAAATAATAAACCATTTATTTGAATATCCATTAAAATGGATAAGCTCATGGCAAGCCTAACTAAAGACTAAAAACTACAAAATTATATATTATTAGAAAGTATAAAGAAAACATTTTAGATATTATTATTTGTACCTCTGTTGGTATATTTTATAATCTTGAGGAAATGGTGATTTTCTAGAAAATAATCAGCTATCCAAATTGACCTAAAAAGATATTTAAAAAACTGAACAGACCACTGACTCTAAAAGACACTAGAAAGGTTAAAAAAAAAAATATATATATATATATTTACACATACACATAAACTTTTAAAGGTAAGAATTATTTAACCAAGAATAGACTGAGAATGAGTAAAAATATGACAGAAAAAAGACTAATCTGCCAAATACATAAAGCCGTCCCACAGACTACTGAGAAGGCAAGCCACCAAAAGCAATGAAGGATATTAGTTTCAAATTAACAGAATGGAAAAGGCTTAAACCCTGTTAATCATCATAAAAAAGAATCATTAAAAAACTAAAGAGAAAAAAAATACCATATTTTTAACCCATTAACATGGCAAAATATATTTAAAAAGAGCTATAATAGAGCTTATAAGAATGGAAAGACATGGGCAGGCTCATACATTGTTGGTGGAGAATGCATTGCCACAATCTTTTTAATAAAATTATCTGGCATTATCTTTTAAAGTAAAAATATTTGTATCCTTAAAATTGTGGGAGATCATTCTATAGCATATTATGCAATAAAGGGAAGTGTTAGTCGCTCAGCCGTGTCTGACTCTTTGCGATCCCATGGACTACACCTCGCCAGGCTCCTCTGTTCATGGGATTCTGCAGGTAAGAATACTAGAGTGGGTAACCGTTCTGTTGTCCAGGGGATCTTCCTGAGCCAGAGATCGAACTCATGTTTCCTGCATTGTGAGCAGATTCTTTACTGTCTGAGCCACCAGGGAAGCCCTTAGAATATTATGCATCAAGTGTGAAACTAAGATGGGTCTGTTGTCTTGCCTTAGAAGAACTGTCATCGTGCATTAAATGAGAGAAGCAAACTGCAGAGTTATGTGCAGAGTGTGACTCTGTCTTAATAAAAATGAATAATAAATATCTATATATATGGGTCTGTTTGGATATACATTTTTGTACAAGCATGGAGGAAGTTGGAAAAAGGCACTTTAAGCTTGTAAACTCTGGTTCCCTTGGAGAGGCAGTGGAGGAGTATGACAACAGATTTTTTAGTATATCTTATCATTACAAGAACGTCTATTTTATAGTTGCTAAAATTTAACAAAGAAACAAACAATATCACCAGGAAAAAGAATGCCAACAAAACGAATCATCTACTTTCTTGGTATAAACCCCTAATGTTCTAGAAATCTCTAGAGGAGTTTTCCACACAATGCCTCTAATTGATAAATTTTTAATTCCTATTTCTCTGCTTTGCAACAGTGCTATTAAGAGAGCCTGATTAATGAGAGAATTTAGAAAATTTGGTACACGTTTAGAAACAAATAGAGCTAGATTTGTAGGGGGTCATTCTTCTATTATAGTCAGTCTGAAGATATTTGTGGAAGGCAACCATGCATATCTTTCCACATTAGCAAGAAAAGTGATGCTCTTTGCACTTATTAGCCCCCAGAAAAATCCTATTTCTTTACTTATTTTCAGATTTATGTAGTCTGGATTAATATTTCAATAACTCTATTCAAGAGGAACATTTGGAGCCATTCCACATGAATGTTGTATTCTTTAAGCAGAAGTGCAGAACATACACTTTCCAGGCACAGATTGCTTTTCACAGATAATGTATTCTACTTAATCATGTATAAAGGGACAAATCTGATGTACACATTTAAGGCATGCCTCTGTCTTAGCATGCAAAAGTCACCCCCTCCAACAAACCTCAGAGCATTTTTGAAGAGGAACATATATGAAAACAGGGAGTACATTGCCTCTATATACTGCATCATCCTCCCAACTCAGCTAATCCAGTATTAAATGAAAACATTTGCCATGGCAACATCGATTTACAAAGGGCAAATGATGTTTCTGCAAGATTAGAGTATTTCTTCTCATGGATCTCAGAGGTGCACACAGTTAACACTTTAACACCCTTATTTAGTAATTTTATGTAAGACTGAAAAAAACTTTATTAGATTATTTTTAAACATTTTAATTCAGAAATAGAATCCAAAACAGGACAACAAACTCTTAACAAAAGCTGAAGTCAAATTCAACGCAGGCAGAAAAATACCACTACAATATTTTAGTCTTTACTGTTTATGGAAATAAAAGTTTTTCCTTTTGTGGTAAGCTGTACTGAACTATGGTTAGTCATTTGCTTCCAGCTGAAATATCCTTTTGCTGTGAGATGCAAATTCTGTTTACCTTACTGTTTCTACAATTGATATTGTTAGCTATAATATTTAGCTTCCCCATTTTGGACATGTTAAAATACTACCTTCTTCTCCTTAATGTATTTTTCATAGATGCTAAGGCAGTATTCACAGATATTTTACTGTTGTGGTTTCATCTACCTGCCTTGGACTTTAAAGGCAGACACAGTAGATGAAAGAAAGAAAATACATTAGAAGCCTGGGCAGATGCAAGAAAGAAGTGATCATAGTGTGGTCAGACAAGTTTAAAAGTTAACAAATAGTCTCTGTATTGTTTTTCTGCAGTCATAACTAACCGCTCCATAATACAAAATGGGGAAAATTGTGCTCAAGGGCGAGGAAATTAAGTTCCTGCCCTGAATAGTTCAGAGTTGAGAGTAAAAAATTTATCTTCCTCAACATGAATTCTTTGATTCTGCTAGAGGTATATACTGTTCTATCTTCTACCTAGAATTTAGTTAATTAGCACAGTGAGCTTGGGTCTAGAAGCCCACGGCTGTTAGGTGTAAGGGGACTTTTAGTCCTTCAATCAATTGTAGCAGGAGTCAGTTGAAATAAATAAGGTACTTCACACAGTTACTGCCCACAGTATTCTCTTTTCACTTCTGTTTGTGGTGACCTGAAAACCTTCTACAATAGCCAAAGAAATTTGAAGTGCCACTGAAGGAAATAAAATCCAAATCCAGCACTCTTTTAACGCTTCCAAAGCTGCTGCCATTGGAAGACTCCATGTCATTTATTTCCTCACTTCCCACAACATCTATTCCCCAAGACTAAAAAAACACGTCAGTTGTCCAAAAAAATTTGACAAATATATGATGAGTCCAAGCTCGTTTTCTTGGATTTTTAAAATAAAACATCTAAAACCTATGTATTATGGTTTAATACATTTCCAAACCTGTGAATCACTATTTTATGAAGGAGGACGTTAATTAAATTGAATGATTGAGAGTCTTTGTTGTGATGTCAATTCAAGAAATCATTGATTTAGAATGAGTTTTTAAAGTATATTTGAAGCTAATAGTGAAATCCAAGCATATTATTGGAAATATATAAGTATTAGTAGACTTAACTCAGGCATATATAAAATTTTATAGAAATTTTGCTCAAATATTGAAATGTAAACAAGATTGAAATGATTTTTCCAACTCTTCCTTTTCTAAATATCTGTCTGCCAGACCATTTTCTGAAATCGTTTTTAAACATAAAAGTTTTATAAAATAATCTGAACAGTATTTTATTATATTTTATAAAATAATCACTGTAATACTCATGTACAGCAGTCGCTATAATGCTCCTGACCTATTGTGTAATGAAATGAGTAAACGAGCCTTGTTAGCCAGCCACTCTTTACAGTATTACTTTTGTGGGCCTAGGGGAGAAATCTGAATTCCATCTCACAATTAATCACTAGAGGGACAGATCTCCATTCTCTGAAACATATCTCCACCTCTGTCGTTCTTGAGATAGACTGTCAAGTTCCTTAAGAGCAAAGACTTACCTGTCTTGTTCATCATTCTGTTCCCTGAGCCTAAAAATGATGCTGTGTTCCAATAAAGATGATTTGATTAATTTTTTTTAGGAAGGAGGGAAATTATCTTCATATCAAGAATATTTCCTGTTCTGCCCCAGTGTTCCTAAGCATGTGCTTGGACACACACACACACATATACCCGTGACTGCAGTATTGTGGGTGTCTCCGCGTGGATCATGACTTAGGAGTCCCCTGCTGCCGTGCTTTTCATATGGAAGAAATATTCTGAAGTTCAGTGTTTTTATTTTAACTACTACCTTTTTATTCCCGCATGATATTTTCATTTCTATCAGCTTATTTGAGATATGACTTGCTTAAAAACTCACCAATTTTAAGTCTACAACTTGATGAATGCTGGCAAATAATATGCAGTTGTGTGACTGCCACGAAGACGTGATAAAGGACGTTTGTTTCACCCCAGACACCCCCTCATGTCCCGTCATTCCCCTCACATGCCTTTCCTCATCCGCATCCTGCATCCCCTGGGAACTGCTGATGGTTCCAGCACTGGTTTAGCCTCTTACAGACACACATGTAGATGTAACACAACAGTGTGTTTGGGGTATGGCTTCTTTCGCCTAGCATGCTGCTTTTGTGGTTCATCCACGACGTTGTGATTATCAGTAGCTCATTTTTGTTGCATGTCGTAGCTGTGGGGAAGTCTGGACTCTAGTTCAGGCAAGACTGGCTCTAGACCTTGTGCTCTTAAACCATTCCATTATCTTATTGTGGTTTTTCATTCCGTGCGATTTTCTTAATCATCTCTGGTCATGCTGTTCTCCTATTCAGAAATCTTCAACAAGTCTTTATTCTAATCAAATACATTTCCTACTCCATTTTTTTTTAAAGTCTCTGCCCTGTGGTCCCCATCTGAGTCACTTTTCTTATTTCCTGCTTTGCTTTTTTCTGAGTTTCCTATTTTCTACCACACTCAGCCTGTTTATTATTCCCACCAATAGATGCCTTTGAATCCCCTGATGTTATTCTTTCTGCTTATTGTCATTTGTTTGCCCTGAATCTTTCACCTATTTCTTTTTTTTTTGGTGTGTGTAATTTCCATTTTATTGTCCTTTCATAGTAACCAGTATTTCCTTCAGTCTTTAAGGACGTGGCTCCTTCCATGGGCTTTGGTGGAGGACATGGGGTTGCACCCAGAGGTCTAAATCGTGGTGCAGGTGTTCAGTTCTTCTGGGCTTCCCAAGAGCGATTCCTGACTACCTTGCTGTGAATGGCACAACTCAGGCAGTAAGGTAGTTTCACACACAGCTTGGGAAGCACATGAGCGTCAAAAACACTCACTTCAGAAATGTCCCTGATGGCTGCGGCCTCTACGATGTTCCTAATGAGGAACTTCTTAATGGCCTTATCCCTGGGCACGCGTCAGGCACAGCTAGTGCAGCGAGTAGGCTGCACGTGGTTGTGGCCCTTTCTGGCATGACCTTTGTTCCTTCTTTTCTTGGTCATCTTGGGAGCACGGAGCCGAGAGAGACCTTCTTCACCTAGTGAAATCTTGCCTCATTAAAGTACAGAATCTGGGTCCCTTTCCCCGTGAACCTGACTGATCTCCTCAGAGAGATCTGACCTAGTGCTACAATAATTTACACTGTTCTTATAAGCCTATTGTATTGTCACTTGCCGTGATTCATTCTCATGTTTTAAATCTGTCCTGCTTAAAGAAAGGCTCTCTGAAACTAATGACTGCGTCTTATTCAATCTTGGTGCATATTTTTGTCAGTTAATGCTCATGCTGAGCAAACAAATATAATCTACATTGAAATGAAGCCAGCTCATACCTCTCCTACAGACAAGGTATTATTTTCACGGTGTTTTATATCATGTCTTGTACATGAAAGGTACCCAGTGAATATTTGTTGATTAGTAGATCTTCCTTGAATCTGTACCTGTTTTCCTCTGCTCCTGGGGACACGTAGGAAAGCAAGTAGGGTGATGACTCCTATGATATACTAAGGATTGTCTGCTTAGTTAAGGCTGTATCCCCAGTTCCATGCAGAGTGCCTAATAAATATTTATGAAGAATGGGCTGTGTTCTTCAGTCAAGGCACAGAGCACATTGACAGGTACAGATTGATTCGGTAGTTAAATATCTCATCTCCTTGCTTAAAATGGTTGGAACCACATTAGACTGTTTTACCTCCTTAATGGTCTGTATTCTAGGTATCTGCGATTCTTTTCATTTCTTCTTTTGCTCTGTCTTCCAGATTTTTGCCTTTTTGTCCTGAGCCAGTGGCTTGCTTTATTCCCTGTCCTTCTCCATTCCTGGGTCCTTGCTGTGTCCTTGCCGTGCTCGCTCTCCCCTCCCTGTTTGCCCTGGGTAACGCCTTCCCAGCTTTCAGATCTCAGCCTAAGCCTCGTTCTCTTGGAGAACCTTTCCTAATCATCCCCTCTGTCTCTCCTCCCCACTCCTGCCTTTCGGAGAGCTGTCATAGCTCCCACAGCTCCTCCTGCCTCTGTTTCAGAATATCCTTCACAGCCTCGACTTTTACCTTTGCTCATGTCGTTATTCCATTCATACCTTTCTTTCCTCATCAGACTGAAGACTATGTAAGAGAAGGAAACACATCTGTCTTTGCTCACCGTTGTATCCTCCAGGTCTCGTCCAGGTCACTAACGGAAGCCTCAGCACCCATTTGTGGGATAGATAGACTGTGAACGCATGGCTGGAGAATGAGTGGATTTCCACTGCCACTCCCCCGTTAACAGTTGTTGTTTAGTCCCTAAGTCGCGTCTGCCTCTTTTGTGACTGCATGGACTGTAGCCCGCCAGGCTCCTCTTTCCATGGAATTTCCAAGGCAATAGTACTGGATCGGTTTGCCATTTTCTGCCCCGGGGGATTTTCCCAACCCAGAGATCGAACCTGCGTCCCCTGCATTGCAGATGGATTCTTTTCTAGTGAGCCATCAGGGAAGCCCCTTCCTGCTACAGACTTCACCTGATTTGGTAGCAGCCATCTCCTGGTTTGGTTCCAGACTCCACTGGCATCCCCCTCCCACGGTATCCTCATTGCTCATCCTCAGTGCCATCAGAGTGTTCTTCCTAAAAGACTGCAATCATGTTTTTATGCCCCACATCTCAACTCATTCAGCTTGACTGACATCACATGTAAACAAATCAAATCTAACTTCTCGTCATCACCCAAGCTCTTTTATTATCTGGCTGAATTCAGGTTTATCCAACTTCCTTTTTCAGAATTCCCTAAAATGTCACCTTTGTGCCTGTCTGTCCATTCACCAGCTTATCTCTGCTTCCACCACGCTTACTCCCCTCTCTGGGTTTTGTTCAAACGCAGTTTTTCAGCTCAGGTCTTCTCCTGACCTTTGCTTATCTGACGTCTTCCCCTTTGGAGAGATTCTACTTCTCTGCCCAGGGCCTCTCAGATGCTAAGAGAAGACTTGGTCACTTCATTTTGTTTCTGAGCTTCTGTTTGATCATTTTTTTAATGTGTCAAGAAATGCTGAAGCATCTGCATTGTATACTACGTGCTCCACTGGCCTCTCTCAGTGTACTTTCCACTCCAGCCTCCTCCGGGCAACTGACCTTTATGGGTGCCACCCATAGGCTCCTTTGCTCTCTGGCTTCTAGCAGCCTTCAGTCAGTGGGAGGAACTGGCAAAAGATGAAAAAGCAACAGGATGACATCAGAGTATTTATTTTCTTGGTTCCTTTTCTTTATTTGATATTTATTTTTCTTTATTTATTTGTTTGACTGTGCCTGGTCTTAGTGGTGGCATGTAGGATCTAGTTCCCTGACCAAGGATGGAACTGAGACACCCTGCTTTGAGAGCATGGAGTCTTAGCCACTGGACCACGAGGAAAGTCCCCAGTTCCTTCTCTGTTGAGCAACGGGTTAACAATGACTGGCATTCTCTCCCTGTGTCATAGCTGTGTCATCTCCTATAGTAACAATTTCTGGATTTGGAGACGCTCCTTCTGCTTGACTCGTACATCTTTGAGTGGTAACAGCTTCAGTTCAGTTCCGTTCAGTTGCTCAATCATGTCCAACTCTGTGACCCCATGAATCGCAGCACACCAGGCCTCCCTGTCTATCACCAACTCCCGGAGTTCACCCAAACACATGTGCATCGAGTCAGTGATGCCATCCAGCCATCTCATCGTCTGTCATCCCCTTCTCCTCCTGCCCCCAATCCCTTCTAGCATCAGGGTCTTTCCCAATGAGTCAACTCTTCACATGAGGTGGCCAAAGTATTGGACTTTCAGCTTTACATTAGTCCTTCCAATGAACACCCAGGACTGGTCTCCTTTCGAATGGACTGGTTGGATCTCCTTGCAGTCCAAGGGACTCTCAAGAGTCTTCTCCAACAGCACAGTTCAAAGGCATCAATTCTTTGGCGCTCAGCTTTCTTCACAGTCCAACTCTCACATCCATACATGACCACTGGAAAAACCATAGCCTTGACTAGATGGACCTTTGTTGGCAATCACTGCTTTTTAATATGCTATCTAGTTTGGTCATAACTTTCCTTCCAAGGAGTAAGCGTCTTTTAATTTGATGGCTACAATCACCATCTGCAGTGATTTTGGAGCCCCCCCAAAATAAAGTCTGACACTGTTTCCACTGTTTCCCCATCTATTTGCCATGAAGTGATGGGACTGGATGCCATGATCTTAGTTTTCTGAATGTTGAGCTTTGGGCCAACTTTTTCACTCTCCTCTTTCACGTTCATCAAGCTTAGTGCTTTATAAATCCCTAGGATATTTCAACCTACCTTACATATTTCTCTTCACCCAGCCAGTGGCTGTGTCCTTGGTTCTTTGGCTCCTCAGTTGCTCTCTTAATTTGTACCCTCTGTTTCCTAAGGGAATCTTGACTGATACATCTTAAATAATGAACATAGAAAAGGAATGCTTCAATTATAGAAATGATGCCATGCCACCTGCCCTATACAGTGCCATTCACAAGAAAATGGCAGATCTGTAAAATATTTTAAGTGTGTGTGTTACAAGTGTTAAAATCTGGACATGAGTTAGAAGGTGTAAGATAAGTGTCCCCTTGTTATCTTGTCTGTATCGCCCACTTTCTACTTAATCTTGTTAGGAGAGAGGAACCTCTCAGTATTAGGCCCAGCCAAGGGACCCATCTGGGACCAGATCATCCTTTCTTTGAACTCTTGTCGCTCATCAGCCCTTAACCCAAAGNCTTCTCCTGACCTTTGCTTATCTGACGTCTTCCCCTTTGGAGAGATTCTACTTCTCTGCCCAGGGCCTCTCAGATGCTAAGAGAAGACTTGGTCACTTCATTTTGTTTCTGAGCTTCTGTTTGATCATTTTTTTAATGTGTCAAGAAATGCTGAAGCATCTGCATTGTATACTACGTGCTCCACTGGCCTCTCTCAGTGTACTTTCCACTCCAGCCTCCTCCGGGCAACTGACCTTTATGGGTGCCACCCATAGGCTCCTTTGCTCTCTGGCTTCTAGCAGCCTTCAGTCAGTGGGAGGAACTGGCAAAAGATGAAAAAGCAACAGGATGACATCAGAGTATTTATTTTCTTGGTTCCTTTTCTTTATTTGATATTTATTTTTCTTTATTTATTTGTTTGACTGTGCCTGGTCTTAGTGGTGGCATGTAGGATCTAGTTCCCTGACCAAGGATGGAACTGAGACACCCTGCTTTGAGAGCATGGAGTCTTAGCCACTGGACCACGAGGAAAGTCCCCAGTTCCTTCTCTGTTGAGCAACGGGTTAACAATGACTGGCATTCTCTCCCTGTGTCATAGCTGTGTCATCTCCTATAGTAACAATTTCTGGATTTGGAGACGCTCCTTCTGCTTGACTCGTACATCTTTGAGTGGTAACAGCTTCAGTTCAGTTCCGTTCAGTTGCTCAATCATGTCCAACTCTGTGACCCCATGAATCGCAGCACACCAGGCCTCCCTGTCTATCACCAACTCCCGGAGTTCACCCAAACACATGTGCATCGAGTCAGTGATGCCATCCAGCCATCTCATCGTCTGTCATCCCCTTCTCCTCCTGCCCCCAATCCCTTCTAGCATCAGGGTCTTTCCCAATGAGTCAACTCTTCACATGAGGTGGCCAAAGTATTGGACTTTCAGCTTTACATTAGTCCTTCCAATGAACACCCAGGACTGGTCTCCTTTCGAATGGACTGGTTGGATCTCCTTGCAGTCCAAGGGACTCTCAAGAGTCTTCTCCAACAGCACAGTTCAAAGGCATCAATTCTTTGGCGCTCAGCTTTCTTCACAGTCCAACTCTCACATCCATACATGACCACTGGAAAAACCATAGCCTTGACTAGATGGACCTTTGTTGGCAATCACTGCTTTTTAATATGCTATCTAGTTTGGTCATAACTTTCCTTCCAAGGAGTAAGCGTCTTTTAATTTGATGGCTACAATCACCATCTGCAGTGATTTTGGAGCCCCCCCAAAATAAAGTCTGACACTGTTTCCACTGTTTCCCCATCTATTTGCCATGAAGTGATGGGACTGGATGCCATGATCTTAGTTTTCTGAATGTTGAGCTTTGGGCCAACTTTTTCACTCTCCTCTTTCACGTTCATCAAGCTTAGTGCTTTATAAATCCCTAGGATATTTCAACCTACCTTACATATTTCTCTTCACCCAGCCAGTGGCTGTGTCCTTGGTTCTTTGGCTCCTCAGTTGCTCTCTTAATTTGTACCCTCTGTTTCCTAAGGGAATCTTGACTGATACATCTTAAATAATGAACATAGAAAAGGAATGCTTCAATTATAGAAATGATGCCATGCCACCTGCCCTATACAGTGCCATTCACAAGAAAATGGCAGATCTGTAAAATATTTTAAGTGTGTGTGTTACAAGTGTTAAAATCTGGACATGAGTTAGAAGGTGTAAGATAAGTGTCCCCTTGTTATCTTGTCTGTATCGCCCACTTTCTACTTAATCTTGTTAGGAGAGAGGAACCTCTCAGTATTAGGCCCAGCCAAGGGACCCATCTGGGACCAGATCATCCTTTCTTTGAACTCTTGTCGCTCATCAGCCCTTAACCCAAAGCTCAGTTCAGTTCAGTCGCTCAGTCTAGTCCCACTCTTTGTGGAACCCGTGGACTGCTGCATCCCAGGCCTCCCTGTCCATCACCAACTCCTGGAGTTTACTCAGCACTTCACCATTTCCTGTGGTGAGCTTTGTTTCCTTCCTTAGGTAATAAGAAAAGAGCTTTTCCTTTCAAATTTTATCTCCCAGGAGCAAAATATATAGAATCAGTTTGCTGGCTGTTACATTAATTGGTTGGTAGGTTGGTATCAAAGATTCTTGGGGACAAACTGTATCTTCTAGTTTTAAGCATTTTAATAGAAAATTTCTAATATATACAAAATTGTCGAGCTTGTATAACGCGTCCCCATGTACCCATCAATGGTTATCAGCACATGGTCATTCTTGTTTTATCCATAGTCCTCTACTTGATTCCTCCCCAACACGCGTGCACACACACACATATACACTCACACACACACACTGAATTATTTTCAGGTATCTCCTAGACATCATTCCATTTCATAGTACTTTGTTATGTATTTTCAAAAGGTGAATACTTCATTTTTAAATGTGATCACAGTCACCATTGTTACCATTATATCACCAAGTATCTAGTCAGCATCAAGTTTCTTTGATGGTTTATATTTTTAAATGTAAGTTTGTTTGCATCAGAATTCAAATGTGGTCCACATGGTAAATCTTAATCCTGTCTCTTTCAGGAATCTTGAGATTCCATTTGTCTCTCATTTTTTCCTTTAGGGTACTTGTCCTAAAGGGTTTCCTGCATTCTAGGATTTGCTGACTGCATCCCTTAAGTATCATTTAACATGTCCCTCTGACCTTTGTTTGCTTATACTGATACAGCCAAAGGCTTGAGCAGATTTAGGTTAGGGTTTTGGCAAGAATATTTCATAGGTGATGTTGTATAGTACCAACAGGAAGCATATAATGTCTGATTGTCTCTCTTCTTGTGATGTTATTCTTATTAAGGTAGGAATTGTGAGATTGATTAATTCACTGTAGAGTTACCTATCAACTTTTCCTCTATGGTTTTAGCAGCCATGGATATTTATCATTGCCTGAGTTCATTAGAAGTTGCATATCATGAGTATTCTCATTCTGTCATTCCTCTGGAATTTGTCATTGGAAATATTTCTATAAAAAAAAAGTTTACCCCATAAACTATTTGATCACTCTTGAATTCAGTTTATATTATTTATAGTTTATATTCTATAAACTGCTGAATACAGAAGATTAAGTTTTCCTTTCGCATCAACTGAGGGCCACTGACTATATAAACCTAATTATACATTAATGATAATTTAGAGTTACTTAGTTTTATTGTACTTATCATGCTGTATGTTTATATGAGTATGTGTATTTGAGAAAATATAAGAAAACAAAGCTGAATTTCATTGTAAAACATTGAATTTACTTTTTCATTTGTGTTAAGTTTCCAAACTGACTTAAAGAAGGATGCACTGAAGTGCTGTATTTATGTCTGTAATGTAAAATGAACTGATGATATGTAAAAACATATTTGGAAAATGGACATTTGCAGTTTCTACAGCTATTTGATTCATTATAATAATAAGTCCATTAGCTTTATGACAGGTGTTCACCCCAGGGAGTTTCAGTGCAAAGAGAAGTCAACCTTTGTAGCATCATTCCTTGTCTTGAATTATTAATATTGTCTCTCAATGGAAGTTGGAAAATTACAGTGGTTAAATTGGGTTCAAAAAAGCAGAAATAAAATTCTTGAAGGGAAAAAATGAGTCAATGCTCTGGAGCTATTTTTGTAGAAATAGATCCTTTATGAAAGGTTATTAGTGATGTAGCATGGCAAAATTCAACAAACTAACTTGGCCAACATTCACTGCAGACCTAGTGCTAATGCCAGGTGGTCTTTGGGAATACAAATAAGAATAAGTCAGGGTTTCAGCTCTGAATCACAGTCCAATAGCAGGAGACAGACTAGCAAACAAGGAGCCTTATTGTAATGGCCTGATGTTGAAATAGATGTTTATGAAGTCAAAGGGAAAAGCAGAGAACATTCCAAAGAATATTTTTATATTTGATTATATAGTTCCTCTTAGAAGTTCAGGGCAAGGATGCAAATCTGTTGTAATGTTTTCTTTATGCGTTGTAAGTCTAAGGAAAATGAATAAGTCACGGAATTGCTACTTGGTAGGGAGAAGCAGAATGGCTTGATCGTTATATTTAAATATATGACTTCATCCATAAACATAAGTACCCTCCGCTGGTTATACCTGTTATTCTGAAGAAAGGAGTTCAGTTTTCAGAAGGCACAGTTGCCTTTATTTAATTTAGATTTGAACTGGCTTTCCATGTCTCATTTCCCTCGAGATCATCAGGCTTGCCAAACTGGGAATTTGTATTTTATCCATTTGTGATTCCTACATCTAAATGCCTTGTCGCATCTAGTTAAGAGACGTAGCAGAAAATCTCCAATTGAAAATGCAGTTTTTGACCTAGTTATTTTATTAGACAGTAAGACAGGGTTCCAAATACTCTGAACCATTGCAGATTAATATGTTGAAACGGACCAAGTTGCCCAAAGATGACCTGCTTCTAGTTAAATTTAGAATTTTGAAGGCTTTGTTTTTGCTTTCAGAAATGTGTTTGTCAGGACATATTGGTTGCCTACCCCCACATACATCTCCTCCCTTTCTTGCTAACAGAGCCCCAGTTTTTTTCCCAGCATTGGCCTCCCTTAGCCCAGAAAATAAATCTCGATTAGGCTTCCCTTGCAACTGATTGGTTTAGAGACTGGCATATGACACAGTTCTGGCCATTCAGATGTGAAGGGGCTTCTGCTGGAGGTGAAGTGCTTTGGGGAAAGTTTTGCTTCGAAGAGGACCTGAAGGAAGAGACTCTCCCTCTGCTGGCCTTTGGGAACTGCATCGTGAGACCATGATACTGGAAGCTGCTGTCACCGTCTTGTGACCATGAGGAAAGAATTCCGCAGATAGAAAGCAATATATTGACTATGGCAAGGCTGGAAGATGGAAAGAACCTAGCTCCTTGATGATACCGTTGAGCTGCTGCATGAGATAACCACTCTTACATCTGTCCTACTTCCGGGCTTCTTACGTGAAAGCCTACATCTCTGTTAGCTGAAGCCATTGGTCTTCTGTCATTTGCAGATTTATTCTTAGCGATGATTAGCATTTGATTAGACCTCCTACATATGACTGAGGTGGCATATATTTGATTTACTGTGGCCTTTGTGATACTTCCTGATGACTGTATGCTCAGTTCACTCTAAGGGAAAAAGGGTTTTCTCGTGTGTGTTGCTGTATTGCTTTCCTAAAAATCTTTGTACCAATTTTAAGTACCACAATAAAATGAAGAAAACTAATCATCTTTCAGGCCAAAAATTCTGCTAATAGGTACCAGGAGTACATAAAAATATTTGAGCTTTATAAGATGATTTGCATATTTTACATGTTTTCTTCTTCAAGAAACCTATCAGTCAATCTTAGCACTTTGCTAATACCAGTTATCAATGCATAACAAAAAAGTAAGAATACAATTAATACATTAATTTATAAATTATTACTTGCTTATGTGTGAAATAGTCTCAGTTTGCACTCTAGTCTTCAAGTATGCAAAGAAAATAGGATTTTAATTTTTAAAGTTGATCTTACCTTCTTCAACCCCTGACCCTCTGGGTAGTAAGGGAAGAAAGCCTTAATAGTATCAGTTGAAGATATCCCACTCTCTTTGGGGTCAAGACAGTCTGCTCAACTTTTGATTAGGCTGTTTCCCCCCCTCCCTTTTTCATTTGTGAGGGTAATATCTTGAGTGTACAGAAAAGGGGTGATCTTGTATGAATGGCATTGGACAGTGAGAGATCCCAGATGAACAGGGCCTATGGACTCTGTTCCTTTTATTGGCATGAGCTCTGCCACCTCATCTGTGACTATGAAATCAATTTCTCCTTAACCAGACACTTTCTTTTATCTCCTCCTCCTGCCTGGAAGGGTAGTCTGCTATGTCATGTTTTCTCTTGTCTTAACTAGTGTTAGCCCTGCCTTGTTTCTTGGGGCCATGATAACAGAATGGCTGCTAGGGAACCAGATGTGGTTTGTTTAGAAGAGGAGTGTGAATCAGTGAGTTAGTTCATTCACTCAGTCGTGTCTAATGCTTTGCGACCCCATGGACCACAGCATGCCAGGCCTCCCTGTCCATCACCAACTCCTGGAGTTTACCCAGACTCATGTGCATTGAGTCAGTGATGCCATCCAACCATCTCATCCTCCGTCTGTCTTCTCCTGCCTTCAATCTTTCCCAGCATCAGGGTTTTTACAAATGAGTCAGTTCTTCATATCAGGTGGCCAAAGTATTGGAGTTTCAGCTTCAGCCTCAGTCCCTCCAATGGAATATTCAAGACTGATTTCCTTTAGGATGGACTGGTTGGATCTCCATGCAGTCCAAGGGACTCTCAAGAGTCTTCTCCACCTTCTCCAACACTACAGTTCAAAAGCATCAATTCTTCAGTGCTCAGCTTTATAGTCCAACCTTCACATCCATACATGACTAGTGGAAAAATCATAGCTATAACTAGATGGACCTTTGTTGGCAAAGTAATGGCTCTGCTTTTTGCAGGGTATGAATACAACAGTTTCATATTTTAATTTAATTTTTTCAGAATATCAGTTTCCTTACCAATATGGAATGCCTGAAGGCCAGAAGCCTTGCCCAGAACTTGTAGCATCTATACAGTTATGTTAAAGTCCATTGGATTGTTACTAAAAGTTGCCTGTTTTAATATTATAATATTTACTCTTTTCTAACTCTGAACAGTATGTACTTTCATGGTATATTACCTCATTAGTGCTTAATACGTTGTGAGAAATTAAAGTCAGTGTGTGCTAGAAGGATATGTTAGGGACTCAGATTCTCCGGTGTCTATTGACACCACTGGTCTGCAAAATGAGAGTAATTTCGAAGCTTGGAAATCAGCGGGTAGAGGGAGTCTCTGCATGGTGGCACTATACTCTGTTGGAGCTTTTATAATACCAGTATTGCGTCAAAGAATTTTTCCTTATATTGTTTGATTTTGAATATTTGGCATTTTTGAAATTGACTCATTGGCCCATCTTGTTTTCCATCAGCCTTTCTAAATCTTTGTCCATTTTTTCTGTCAGTGTTCTTTTCTTCTTTCTTATTTCCCAAGTCACCCTGGGCTCTGTGACCGTTACTGAAGGAGTTGGTAGGGAAACTCTGAGTCAACTCTGCTACTCACTGTCCCTGCAGGCATTTCTTCCTGGGAGGCAGTGTAGAGGACAGCTCTGGAGGGACTGTGGGTAACTGGATAGCAAATGTGGCTGGCACCTTGAGAAGACCTTGGGCCATGAGGCCAGTCTCCACAGTCATAGGCCTCATAGAGGGAGCTACAGGGAGGAGCTGGGCTCCTCAAGTAAGTCAGGAATATTAACACACAGGAAAGTAGATGCCCATATGTTAGTGTTGTCCAGTAGCCATCCCCAGGAGAACACTATCAACATGGATTTTGGTTGGTGACATTGTCAGCAGCAGCCTCCTTGAAACATTCTCTCCTCCTGACTTCTCTGATGTAATGGTGGTTTAGTCACTAAGTCGTGTCTGACCCTTGTGACCCCACAGACCATAGCCCTCCAGGCTCCTCTGTCCATGGGATTCTCCTGGAAAGAATACTGCAGTGGGTAGCTGTTCCCTTCTCCAGGGAATCTTCCAGACCCAGGAACTGAACCCGGGTCTCCTGCATGGCAGGCAGATATAACACCTCTGTGATTTTTCTCGAAACTCCCTGGCTGCCTTTTCTTTTGCTGGCTGTTTCACAGCTCCATCCTTTCTCTTTTCTGTTTTACTCTCTCCTCTCATAAAGCAGCTTCTTTCATACCCGCTGTCCAGCTTGCATGTCACATAAATTTATATCTCTTGGCCAACCTTTCCTTCAAGTTCCATTTGACCCAGCTGCTCATTTGATATTTACATGTAGGTTTTTTTCAAAAGCTTCCTACGCTTTATATGTGCAGTGACAAATTCATCATCTTCCAAACTGGTCCTCTTGTGTTTTATGTGTTAACGAATGCTACCACCATTCAGCTACTCAAACCAGTTACTCAAACCAGTATATTCAGTTACGCAAACCAGGAATCATCCTCAACACTGCCACCTTCCTTCTATTCAAATCCACTCCCAAGTCTTGTCTAGTTCACCTTTGGACTATTCCAGAATCTGTCCTGTTTTTTCCTCTCTACCATTATAATTTGTTTTCAAGCTACTATCATCAGTTTTCTGAACAACTATGTAACTTTTTGCCGGCCTCATCTAATTAATTCTTGCCTCCACATCAGTTCCCCACACAAAAAAATTGTCATTGGCTTTCTGTTGCTGTCAAGAAAAGCAAAGCAGCCAGAGTCCTGGGCATGGACTACAAAGTGCCACTTCTACTTCTCCAGTCTAAGCTAAAACATGTCCCCCCCTTCTATATGTACTGGGTTTCGTTTGCTCAGTCATGCCTGGTTTTCTCCAATTACAGGTCCTTTGAAAATGCTGTTTCCTATGCCTAGAACAATTGCCACCTCCCTTCACTGAAGAACCCGTCCTTGGAATTCCTGGCTCTTGTAGTGACCTGCACTTCTCTCATATATCATTTAAAACAGTACACATATAACAATACTTATTCGTGTGATATGTGTGTGTATTATACAAGTAGCCTCTAAACTGTGGGAGGGCTGGAACCACATGTACTTCTCACAGTTTTGTGAGTTTAGCACAATGTCTGGTTCCTGGGAGTTGCTCAGCATATATATTTGTTGGACACATGAGTAGAAGGATGGAAGAATGGATTTCTACACAGACATTAAAAGAGTTTAAAGGTTCAGTTCATTTCAGTTCAGTCGCTCAGTCATGTCTGACTCTTTGCGACCCCATGGACTACAGCATGCCCGGCCTCCCTGCCCATCACCAACTCTTGGAGTTTACTCAAACTCCCTGGTGACTCAGAGGTTAAAGCGTCTGCCTCCAATGCAGGAGACCCGGGTTCTGTCCCTGGGTCAGGAAGATCCCCTGGAGAAGGAAATGGTAACCCACTCCAGTACTCTTGCCTGGAGAATCCCATGGACAGAGAAGCCTGGTTAGGCTACAGTCCACGGGGTCGCAAAGAGTCGGACATGACTGAGTGACTTCACTCACTCACTCACTCTTGTCCATTGAGTTGGTGATGCCATTCAACCATCTCATCCTCTGTCATCTCCTTCTCCTCCTGCCCTCAATCTTTCCCAGCATCAGAGTCTTTTCAAATGAGTCAGCTCTTCGCATCAGGTGGCCAAAATATTGGAGTTTCAACTTCAACATCAGTCCTTCCAATGAACACCCAGGACTGATTTCCTTTAGGATGGACTGGTTGGATCTCCTTGCAGTGCAAGGGACTCTCAAGAGTCTTCTCCAACACCACAGTTCAAAAGCATCAATTCTTCGGCACTCAGCTTTCTTTAGAGTCCAGCTCTCACATCCATACATGACTACTGGAAAAGGTAGGCAAATATCAATGAGATAACTATGGCGAGATGTATGAGAGCAGACCCCAAAAGAACAGAAATTGTGAATACCACTTTGGTATCTGATGGAAACTGTGGATACCACTTTGGTGATTCATTTTAAACTTTAGGAGAGGAGAATACAACTCATTTAATAAATGAACTGACAGAGCCGTCCAAGTCTAGAGCTTCTCTCTCACCTCGCTCTCTTGTCCCCAGATCAGATGTAAACCACTTAGTAAGAAATCCGGTGTTTGGGGGATAGTGATTGGGAAGCCCTTTTTTGTTCTGCAGCATCTCCAAACAGATTGGATAGAGTCAGTTTCCAACCATCTGTGCCAAAGGGGAGACACACGCAGGGGAGCAGTTAGGTTGGCAAAAGGTTCAGAAAATGGACTGCTTTCATATTACAGGAAAGGTAGTGAAAAGCATGAACCACTGGCTTTAAGCTAGGGGGAGACGAGTGGGAAGGTCCGCAGCAACGCCTGTTCAGAGCAGGAGTTTCCTCTCACGTGACCCCTGGCAACCAGGACGCCAACCAGGATGCAGCCATTGTCACCACCTGTTGTGCTTGGGAGATTAATTATAGCCCATTATTAGTGTGCTCCCTTTGCTTCCTCTTAAATGAAAGCGTGTGAGCGCTCCAAGACAGATGTTCCCTCACCAAAATATTTTTTTTTTCCTTCCTCGTTTGCTTGCACAGATTTGTAATTCCCACAGAAGAGCTCTTGCCAGGAAAGAAGCTTCCATTGGAACTACTTGGCATTGAGAATCTTGTCATCGTCAGCCCAGTGTGATTATAGTTTAGAAATGCAGATGGGATTCTGGGATAAATCAACTGAAGGATAAAATTCATAAGAAAAAGTGATGCTGTATAAAACCCTAATTAGGTAGCATCTGTAATATAGGTTTCAGTTCAGCCTTTCTTAAACTGTGAGTTTATTGCCAGCCAGCCAAAGAGGAAGGTGCATACAGAATTCAACCAATATTTATTTCTAAATCTTCCAGTGTATGCCAGCTGTTATTCTAAATACTTAGGATGCTAGCAGACATTATTACAACAAGATTGTGTTGTAGATTGTTGTGAAATTGAAAGTCGCTCAGTTGTGTCTGACTCTTTGCAACCCCATGGACTGTACAGTCCATGGAATTCTCCAGGCCAGATTACTGGAGTGGGTAGCCTTTCCCTTCTCCAGGGGATCTTCNGCTAGCAGACATTATTACAACAAGATTGTGTTGTAGATTGTTGTGAAATTGAAAGTCGCTCAGTTGTGTCTGACTCTTTGCAACCCCATGGACTGTACAGTCCATGGAATTCTCCAGGCCAGATTACTGGAGTGGGTAGCCTTTCCCTTCTCCAGGGGATCTTCCCACCGCAGGGATTGAACCCAGGTCTCCTGCACTGCAGGCAGATTCTTCACCATCAGAGCCACCAAGGAAGCCCTGTACAACAAGATTGTGTTGTAGATTGAGACAAACATCCAAAAAGTTGATGAGGATGGAGCGTAGCTTAGATGGTAAGGAACAAAGTAGAGAATTTTGGAAAGCACTCTCTTTTTAGTCATTTGGGAGTGTTTTAACATAAACTCTGGTTATTCTGCCAGAGCCTACTAAGTAGAGAACATATATCTTATTTATATGGTAAGAGAAAGACATTAGGAAAAGGAAAATTAGAATAGCCTGCATTCAAAAGTGAGAGTTTAAGGAATTTTATCTGTAATTAAGTGTCTTTAAATTCTGATGTCAGAGAAGTAGATTTTTTTAAGCCTGAATTTTTGACACCAGAAAAATTTTACTTGCTTTGCCCACTTTTCTTTTGCCTGAGCTTTCTTTTATTCTAGGAAAATGTTGAAAGTACAAACACCACTGAGTCAGTATTACTTTGCACGTATTAAAATTGCTTTAGGAAATAGCAGTTTGATTCTGTTGTCTGTCTGGATCAATTAAAAAGAGGCCTGTTAGACAAGAAAGCTTTCTCTTTTTCTCGTAACCAAAATTCTTGTCTAACAGGCCTGATCACTTTCTGTACTTTTCTCTTGTTGGTCTGACAGCTCTGGTGTCAGCCCCTGAGGTTTTCTCTACTACTTTGCAGAATTCAAGCTGTTTGAACGCTAATAGGTCCTATGTAAAAATTCAGGGCTTAATGGGTCCTATGTAGATTTAAACTGCGCATGGTCTGAGTTAGGAAGGATACTACCTACTCTGTGGGTAATCACTCTAAGGCAGAAAGTCACCGTTGCCACCATGAGATGGTTGCCCTGCTTTGGGTATTGTAACAAAGGATGCCTGAGGAGAGTTTCCAGACACCTAGTTCACAGTATAACATTCCTAAGGCCCACTAACAGAGAAGAACCAACTTGCAAATCGCCGCAGATCCAAGCAAAAGGGCCAGATTCAGGTAAAGCTCGGAAAGCTCGGTCCTGTTGTCTGCTTCTACATCTGTTGTATCATCACGATGCATTGTCTTCTTTAGAAAGGTAGTCTGCAGGGATTCTTTAAGCCTGAACAATAAAAGGCGTGTGAGGATATTAGCCAAACAGGATCAAATGATTGTGCTCAACACTCGAATCTGAATGGTACCTCTGGTTTCCCAAAACAAAAATTACTGGTTTTATGTGAATAGTTTTCGTGTGCGATGGTATCCAGGCGGTTTTGTCTGTCCCATGTTAATTTACATAAGGAGTCAGTTTTATTAACTACTTGTTCTGTAGAATTCACTGCATCTCTGTCTCACAAATGACTAAATCAAATAAAGAACACTTTATTCTTAAATGTTGTAAGCAAAGTGTTACTGATCTCTATTGTCTGCGTGAGGCCTCTTGGCTTAAGATGGGTACTAATAGAGTAGAATGGGAGTTCTTTAGTAATAAGTGTTTTCCTTCTTTTTCATTTCTGCCACACTACCCTCTTTTGTCAGGAAAATGTGCTTTTCTTGGATAGTTCCCAACAGCAGCAGTAAAGAGGCATCAGCAATATCATATCGCTCCCGGTTCAGATTTGGCTGATGTGCCATAAAAGATAGCAAGGGGAGACATGGCTATGTACATTCACGTTCTCTCTCTCTTTTTGTATCTGAGCCTTATGTGAGCAATCTGAATCCACGGTATTTTACAGATAGTCCCCTAGCATCGAGCGCAGATACAGCGTTCTTCCCACAGAGAGAAAAAGAGGACTCGTGATGATGATGTATAGAAAATTGTGAACGGTTGCACTGGCAGTTTAGGTTGAGTTATAGAAGCATCCTTTCTAGGACAGTGTGTTCAAATGAAAAAAACCATTATAATGGGCAGTTAGGTGCTGTATTTGTGTCTCCAGAATGTTAGAAAGTGTTGGAGAGAAACGTTGATCTGAATTACGTGTCGGTTTTCAAATTGCTTTACCTTACGAAAACAAAATGATGACAAAATTAAATAGTTGTGGCTGTAGTTCGCTGCAGTTCATCAATAAGCTCTCATGAAATGTTTGCAGGTACTCTTGAAAATTTAGAGGACTTGGGCTAAAACTTCTTAAATTTTATCTCTTTGATTTCTTTACTTATCCCATGAATCAAATGAACAACGACACTGTGTCTGAGAACTGACATTGCCTTTTCAAACATTAGAGAGATTTGAAAAACAACCTTTTAGCTATCCTTCTATAGCGGAAAGAGAGTGCTTTAGTGAACTGGGGTCAAATTCTATTTCGTAAGTTTCTTAAGAATTATTGCTTTTTAATTGCAAGTGACTTCCTTGAACTTCAGTTTTCTCATCTTTATTTATTTACTTTCTGGCCATGCTGCATGTCTTGTGGGATAGAACTGTTCGATCTACTGTAGATCGAACCCAGGCCCTTGGCAGTGAAAGCACAGAGTCCTAACCACTGGACCACCACAGAATTCCCTCCATCTTTACAGTCATGTCTATAATGCCTACCTGGTGATGTTATCATGATAAATCATTATGATGGAAGGTTCTATTAATAGAGCAAAGCTACAAGGCTCAAAAAATGTTCTACTTTTACAAGGTATCATATGCTAAATACTGATCATATGTTTAAATCAATTGAATTTTTTGTAGTGTTGAATGATAGAGATTGTGGGGTCATATTTACCTAATCAGAATACTGTTAAATGTCATTTTTGGTATTCATCCTGAAAAATATCACAATTGGTTACTGTATCACTGATATAATTTTATTACTTTGAGGGATGTATCAATACAGTTTTTTTTTTTTTTTAATATTGTTGCCTCACGAGGGTTTGCTTTAAAAAATGAAAAAGCTTCTCATCAGAGAGTTGGTTGTAGTTAACTATGTGATTACATGTCAGTATGGTCTTAAACTTACCACTCACTGCTTACAGACTGGAATTGAAAGTACTATCCATTCTTGGTGACCTGCTATAGAAATTAACCTATATTGATGAAACAGTATTTTGTAATCACCTAGGCTATTGTCTAATCCATTCTTAAGGAAATTACATATCTTATAAAAAAGTTATTTATTGAAGAAGAGTCTTAAATTTTATTTAAAATATAGGACTTGCTACTGCTGCTGCTAAGTCGCTTCAGTTGTGTCTGACTCTGTGCGACCCCATAGACAGCAGCCCACCAGGTTCATCCGTCCCTGGGATTTTCTAGGCAAGAGTACTGGAGTGGGGTGCCATTGCCTTCTCCGAAAATATAGGATTTAGTCTCAGAAAAATGGAGATATGAAGGTTGAAAGACTCCCCAGAATCACAGTTTAACAGGGTTAAAACTTCATGGCAAGCAAGTGACAAGAAAGATGCTTAGTTATTTCTAATCATCTGGAAGACATACATTTGAAGATTTTTAATCCTAATTCTGACCCTAATTACTTGGCTTTAGGTGGATCGATAACCTTTCTGTGAAAGTCTTCATTCTATAAAAAAGATGCAGTGCCTGTTAGACCTCCTCACAGCATAATTGTGAGAAGAAAATAAAGTAACACAAAAGCGTGCTTACTTTTGTACTCAGCCGCCATAAGGGAGACAGACCTTGAAGATCTGGCTTCTCCCATTGAACCATGTAAGTGACCCTTAGGAACATTTCTTCAAAGAACTTGAGCTTTCAACTTAATTCTAGGAACCGAACTGAGGCACCAGAATACTTCAGAACAAAATCACTGATACTTTTTATAGTTGCAGAGAAAAGAATAATTACTTTTCTGTTATTCTTTGTTGTATTGAGCTGTGATCTTCAGAGCTTTCAGCTGAAGGCTAATTATTGATCTGATACACATTGTAATTTTTAATGTGCTCATTTTTTTAAAGAAAGAGTCTTACCTTTTTTCTAACAGAATTATTCTTTATCTTGAAAATGGGGCATATGATGGTGCATGGTAGACCATTGATGAAGTGTCTAATATAGATTCTCCAAAAATAATTTTGTAGGGTACTGTTTATTCTGTGGAGGACCTTTGTCATCTTTTCTCTCTTTAAAAAAAAACAAACCTGGTTTTAACAGAATAGAAAAGAAACAGTTGAAATCTGAACGCATTCTTATTATTAGGGAAGTTATAAGCAAGAAATAAAAATCTATATAAGAAAGACATTCTTGAGCTATTCTGTCATTTTAAATTATGCAACTGATGATAAGGATGATAAGAGCAAGAATTACATGTGGTTCTCATCCATTTTGAATATAAATAGTAGTTCTGTTTATTCTGTATCAGTCCATCCTAAAGGAAATCAGTTCTGAATATTCATTGGAAGGACTGATGCTGAAGCTGAAACTCCAATACTTTGACTGCCTGATGCGAAGAACTGACTCATTTGGAAAGACCCTGATGCTGGGAAAGATTGAAGGCGGGAGGAGAAGGGGAGGACAGAGGATGAGATGGTTGGATGGCATCACTGACTCAATGGACATGAGTTTGGGTGGACTCCAGGAGTTGGTGATGGACAGTGTGGCCTGGCGTGCTGCAGTCCATGGGGTTGCAAAGAGTGGGATGCGACTGTACTGAACTGAACTGACTGAACCATTATTAGTTACATCTAATTAGTTTTTTAGTTTTTTTGTTTTTAATCGAAAGAACCAGCTTGCTGAATTTGACATACCTGTCTACGCCTGTAACTTGTCTATTCCAAAAACAGCTTGAGGGTGGCTTATGATAAAATCAAAGGTAAAACCCCCAGATTAGAAGTTCAAATTTAGAAGAACTTCTCTTTGGTTTGCTTTTCATTGCAGCCTTTGGTTCCTTTCCTGTTATAAGTGTTTACTTAGCGACTTTAAATTTAGTTTTGATTGGCGTTCGCTTCTAAGTCATTGATTGTTCCTATCGCTTTGAGTGGCCTGTAGTGCCTAAGGCACCCTGCTCGTGTCCCAGCTTCTTCACTCGCTAATGCACGTGGTCACTGGTTAAAGTGGGGAGGATAGTTTTGTTTTCTTTTTCAGTAAAAAACTATTGCAGATGAGGAAGGAGGTCCAGAGTGAGTTGAGTTCAACTTCGCTGCAATGAAAAGGAAAGGCCCTGAGGGGGGCTGAGGTGGTTAGTCCAGGTGACTAGGCCATCTGGATTTGTTGACTGGCACTTCTCCAGAGGAAAAGCAAACTGGTCCCATCGTTACGACAGGAGGCAGTGATGTAAATTAGAGCAAGGCAGCCAGTGGCCGAAAACTGGGGCAGAATTATCTCCTTGATGTGAGAAGACAGTTCTGGGTGGAAGATTTACACTGCACAGGGGCAGAGGAAGGATTTACAGTCGCCAGCCTTCTAAAATAACTGCACTGAAAGGGGTTCAGGAGCCGGTCTGCATACTGCTAGGTTTTGGCTAGAGTGATTGGTGTTACCTAGACCTTGGTCTGCCTCATCTGTGAAATGAGGATAATAGTAGCACTTGTATTGTGGGAATGTTTTAAGGATTGAGGGAGTTATACAGCACATGTAAAGTGCTTCGACCAGTGCTTGTCATAAAGCTCTCAACAGATGCTAGTTACTACTCCACTATCTTTAAAGGAGTATCTCCATCGTATTAGGGCTTCCCAGGTGGCACTCGGGATAAAGAATCCACCTGCCAACGCAGCGGACCTGGGTTTGATCCCTGGGTCAGGAAGATCCCGTCGAGGAGGAGACTGCAACCCACTTCAGTATTCTTGCCTGGAGAAATCCCATGGGCAGAGGAGCTCTGGCGGGCTACAGTCCACGGGGGTCACACAGAGCCAGAAACAACTGAGCACGCACACGCCTATTGTATTGGATTGTTTTTGTTATTAAATGGTATAATACACATAAAACATTGAGAACCATGCCTGGCACATAATAAGAATTCAGTAACCGTTGGTTGGAAATAGTAGCAGCAGCAGCTATGTGTGTGTGTTAGTCGCTCAGTCGTGTCCTACTCTTTGCAATCCTATGGACTGTGTCCAGGCTCCTCTGTCCATGGGATTCTCCAGGCAGTAATACTGGAGTGGGTTGCCATTCTCTTCTCCAGGGGATCTTCCCAACCCAGGGATCAAACTCAGGTCTCCCGCATTGTGGGCAGATTCATTACCATCTGAGCCACCAGGAAAGCCCACAGCAGCAACAATAGTGGCCACTAATATCTTTCAGTCCTGAAATACTCATAGCTCAGGATGATCAAATAGAAGGGAATTTTGAATTTATTACTATTTCTGTTAGAACAGAATAGGTCTGTTTTATAACATTAGTAATTCAAAGATAGGAAAATATTCGTGAGTAATCTTGTATGTGATATGTAAGATCTTTGTTGTTGCTGCGTCGCTTCAGTCGTGTCCGACTCCGTGTGACCCCGTAGACGGCAGCCCACCAAGCTTCCCCGTCCCTGGGATTCTCCAGGCAAGAACACTGGAGTGGGTTGCCATTTCCTTCTCCAATGCGTGAAAGAGAAAAGTGAAAGTGAAGTCACTCAGTTGAGTCTCACTCTTAGCGACCCCATGGACTGCAGCCCACCAGGCTCCTCCGTCCATGGGATTTTCCAGGCAAGAGTACTGGAGTGGGGTGCCATTGCCTTCTCCATAAGCATTATTAATATTTTGCTAGTATATTTCTTAAGTTCTAGATACAGAAGCTACATCTCCAGCATTTATGTGGCTTAACCTTCTTGCTGTGGAGCCTTCAACATCTCCCAGCCTGTTTCCTTCTAACCAAAATAAAAGTGAACCTACGTAATAGTAAAGCCTGTTAAGAAATGAAGCAGTTTGTTCAACTGGAAGAAATAGTGTATACAAAAGTAATGATAAAGACTGAATCATATTTCTGTAATTTTTATAATTTTAAGATGTTTCTTTGATGTGTATTTGAATCTCCTTGCAACACAGAAGTGAAAAAAGAGGTTCAAATTTCACAGTTGTGGCACTGACCAGTAGGTTTAAAGAAACTCAGATGACCTCTGTCCATGTTTGTGAAGTCTCTTGATTCCGCCACTGTGCAGTTATAGTCCATAAAGTATGAGTTATTAAGTGGGTTCAGGCTCTATTTGTATTGGGTATATTACCACTCACAGCACATACTTCACTACATATGGATTTTCATTAAGAAAGTGAATGCACAGATCAACAGATCCCCATTATCCTTACTTTGCAGGTTTTATCAATGAAATCTTATTCTCAGTATATTTAATAGTGGAAAATAGCAACTTAGATAAGAGTCTGATAACTGGAAAAGAAAGAATAACTTGAATTAACGTTGATTTCTTCAATGCTCTACATAAAAATTTTAAAGGGAGAACAACCAAATATATGTATTAAAAGCACTCTTTATTCACGGTGTCTTTGAAATTAATATTTTAATTCTGTTAAATTAATAATTTAATAAAGTAATTCTGGAAATTAAATATTTAATTATGCATATAGCAAAGAAGGTCAAAATTAACTCCTACATTTTAAAATCAAATGCATTGAAATATTTTACTGTTTCTGTAGAAGTGTTTAAAATGTTGCCTTTTAACTGTGACAGTACTAGAAATATTACTCATAAATTTATTTTAATAAATAGGATTTAGCATCATTTTACAAATAGGATTATATATGGGATTTTATAAATAGCATTTAGAAGAGAGTCATAGAAAAATGTTTAGAGTACCTGAGTTCTAGACTTAGCCCTTGCCTTCAACTGGCACCCGACATTTGACAGATAACCTCACCTCACTGGACCAGTAGTCCTTTTTCAGTCACAGAGCCCATGCTTTTACAAGTTATTTCTTCTTCATTAGCACAGTTTAATTTGAGTGTTGTGTCTTTCTTTCTTTCACAGTCTGATACGTACTTCTGCATGTCAGTGCGTTTGCCAATGGGTGAGGAAGCCTTCGTGAGTAAGTATTAATCAGATGGTGCAGAGGGGTGGGCCATGGGAGGAAAGGCAGCTATTTGAGATCAGTGAAAGGTTCTCTTTGATGGTTATGAGCGCATTAATCTTCTACTGTCCGTTTCTGAAACGCATTGATAATGCCTAATGCGGAAACACTACCAGTGAGCCACTGAGAGACAAGCCCTCGAACTGTATCTGGAGAGACTCACGAGGAATGGTAGCTAAGGAGCTGTGTGCAGATGTCAGTGGCTGCAAGTACCATGTGGCCCATTTATAAGACTGCCTTTCTGTCTGTGGCTGGAGGCTGCACTCCACTCCACTCAGTGGACCCTCTGTTTCCCTGCTGGTTCATGCTGTAAAACGACTGCGCTTAGATCAGCACTGGGGGGGTGCAAGATTTTACCTGTCTGACAGGAGGATGGGTAGGAAGATGGAGGAAGTAGAGAATAAGAGAAGGAAGAGCAGGAGGGAGGGAGAGGGGGAGGACAGACTGCTGTCGGCAGAGTCAGAGGGCGCTTAAATGACAGCTCCCCCCCAGCCGAGCCTCTCAGTCAGACAGGGACATGACAGCGCACCATCTGTTTTCATCCAGGTGGTCCTGATTCAAACATGCTTTATGACAGACTTGCAACTGTTTGGGGAAGATGTGTGATTGGCAGATTATTCATGGATTTGCTCCCCTTGCCTTACTTTTCTGTTCTGAAAAGTTAATTTTGAAGAGAAAGTGCTGGCAATGAGAGTTTGTACTTTGGCGCCTTGAAACTAACCTTCAAGTAGGCTGTCTGAAATGGCAATTATGTGAATCACAAAATGTGTATAGCAGCCTTGGGGCCATTGGAGGATGAACTTTCACGAGGCGTTCTTCACAGAAAGATACATTACACATCTTCAAAGCCAGAACAATGTGCATGAGTTTTTTTTTTTTTTTCCACACATTTTAGTGGCAGTCACAACAGAAAATACAGCCTGTATCAACACTCTCTAAACAAAATTTGCTCCATAGTTAATTCCTAGAAATAAGTCAGACCTTGGAAAGCTGAGCATTGCCTGACTGACATTTCTTTGTGTAATCATTGAATAACATTAGGAAGAAAGTTAGAAAGTTGGTGGTTCTAGATCCTGAACTTTAAAAGGGACAAAAGTAAGTTTCTAATTGTCATGCCTTGAGTAACACAAAGGCAATGGCACCCCACTCCAGTACTCTTGCCTCTTGTCCATGGGGTCGCGAAGAGTCAGACACAACCGAGTGACTTCCCTTTCACTTTTCACTTTCATGCATTGGAGAAGGAAATGGCAACCCACTCCAGTGTTCTTGCCTGGAGAATCCCGGGGACGGGGGAGCCTGGTGGACTGCCGTCTACGGGGTTGCACGGAGTCAGACACAACTGAAGCGACTTAGCAGCAGCAGCAGCAGCAGGGCTTCCCTGGTGGCTCAGACAGTAAAGCGTCTGCCAGAATGCTGGAGATCTGGGTTCGATTCCTGGATCGGGAAGATCCCTGGAGAAGGAAATGGCAACCCACTCCAGTATTCATGCCTGGAAAATCCCATGGACCAAGGCTACAGTCCATGGGGTTGCAAAGAGTCAGACACAACTGAGTGACTTCACTTCACTTCACTTCAAAAGTGGTTTAGGATATAAATTCATAATTAAAGTACTAACAGTAAAGCCTTCTTCAATTATATCCACATATTTGACAGCCTAGGAGAAAATAATGTTTGCTAATAAAAAGAAGCTGTACCTGAAGTTTTTCTTTACTAATTTTGTATTTTCTTTGTCCGAGTTTGGGGTAGACTTGATCACTCCTGTTTTTGAAGAGAAGGCCACTCTACACACCTGTGTAAACATGTTAGTCGTGTTTTAGAGCAGTATTACGGGTCTCACATTAATAGGTTCTTGGTTTGTTTCTCGAGGTAGTGGTAAATGATGTCAGAGCTGGTGACTCGAAGGCCTATAAATATATATCCTGGAATGTGTATTGCACTCCTAATAGAAATATGTTTACCTTCACGTAACTTAAAGTTGAAAGTACAAGTCAGTATATTCAGTCAAGAAAAATATTCACAGGAAACACATAAAGGGCTATATTAGAACCAGGGTATTAAATGTTTGTCTAGTTTTCTTAGGCAACTGGAAGGATCTTATAAGAATTATAACTACCGGGTTGGCCAAAAAGTTCTTTTGGGTTTCTATCAGGTGTTAACAAAAAACCCAAATGAACTTTTTGGCCAATGCGATATCGTCAGTATTTCTTCTTTATTGCTGAGAGGACTGCATGAAGACTAATCATTTTGTCACCTGTTCAAAACAATTATCTTCAGTGTTAATCCTTTCATTTACCACCCCCAGGAGATTTTTGGTTGCCATTGTTTATATAATTCAGCAACCACAGNCTCTTAGCGACCCCATGGACTGCAGCCCACCAGGCTCCTCCGTCCATGGGATTTTCCAGGCAAGAGTACTGGAGTGGGGTGCCATTGCCTTCTCCATAAGCATTATTAATATTTTGCTAGTATATTTCTTAAGTTCTAGATACAGAAGCTACATCTCCAGCATTTATGTGGCTTAACCTTCTTGCTGTGGAGCCTTCAACATCTCCCAGCCTGTTTCCTTCTAACCAAAATAAAAGTGAACCTACGTAATAGTAAAGCCTGTTAAGAAATGAAGCAGTTTGTTCAACTGGAAGAAATAGTGTATACAAAAGTAATGATAAAGACTGAATCATATTTCTGTAATTTTTATAATTTTAAGATGTTTCTTTGATGTGTATTTGAATCTCCTTGCAACACAGAAGTGAAAAAAGAGGTTCAAATTTCACAGTTGTGGCACTGACCAGTAGGTTTAAAGAAACTCAGATGACCTCTGTCCATGTTTGTGAAGTCTCTTGATTCCGCCACTGTGCAGTTATAGTCCATAAAGTATGAGTTATTAAGTGGGTTCAGGCTCTATTTGTATTGGGTATATTACCACTCACAGCACATACTTCACTACATATGGATTTTCATTAAGAAAGTGAATGCACAGATCAACAGATCCCCATTATCCTTACTTTGCAGGTTTTATCAATGAAATCTTATTCTCAGTATATTTAATAGTGGAAAATAGCAACTTAGATAAGAGTCTGATAACTGGAAAAGAAAGAATAACTTGAATTAACGTTGATTTCTTCAATGCTCTACATAAAAATTTTAAAGGGAGAACAACCAAATATATGTATTAAAAGCACTCTTTATTCACGGTGTCTTTGAAATTAATATTTTAATTCTGTTAAATTAATAATTTAATAAAGTAATTCTGGAAATTAAATATTTAATTATGCATATAGCAAAGAAGGTCAAAATTAACTCCTACATTTTAAAATCAAATGCATTGAAATATTTTACTGTTTCTGTAGAAGTGTTTAAAATGTTGCCTTTTAACTGTGACAGTACTAGAAATATTACTCATAAATTTATTTTAATAAATAGGATTTAGCATCATTTTACAAATAGGATTATATATGGGATTTTATAAATAGCATTTAGAAGAGAGTCATAGAAAAATGTTTAGAGTACCTGAGTTCTAGACTTAGCCCTTGCCTTCAACTGGCACCCGACATTTGACAGATAACCTCACCTCACTGGACCAGTAGTCCTTTTTCAGTCACAGAGCCCATGCTTTTACAAGTTATTTCTTCTTCATTAGCACAGTTTAATTTGAGTGTTGTGTCTTTCTTTCTTTCACAGTCTGATACGTACTTCTGCATGTCAGTGCGTTTGCCAATGGGTGAGGAAGCCTTCGTGAGTAAGTATTAATCAGATGGTGCAGAGGGGTGGGCCATGGGAGGAAAGGCAGCTATTTGAGATCAGTGAAAGGTTCTCTTTGATGGTTATGAGCGCATTAATCTTCTACTGTCCGTTTCTGAAACGCATTGATAATGCCTAATGCGGAAACACTACCAGTGAGCCACTGAGAGACAAGCCCTCGAACTGTATCTGGAGAGACTCACGAGGAATGGTAGCTAAGGAGCTGTGTGCAGATGTCAGTGGCTGCAAGTACCATGTGGCCCATTTATAAGACTGCCTTTCTGTCTGTGGCTGGAGGCTGCACTCCACTCCACTCAGTGGACCCTCTGTTTCCCTGCTGGTTCATGCTGTAAAACGACTGCGCTTAGATCAGCACTGGGGGGGTGCAAGATTTTACCTGTCTGACAGGAGGATGGGTAGGAAGATGGAGGAAGTAGAGAATAAGAGAAGGAAGAGCAGGAGGGAGGGAGAGGGGGAGGACAGACTGCTGTCGGCAGAGTCAGAGGGCGCTTAAATGACAGCTCCCCCCCAGCCGAGCCTCTCAGTCAGACAGGGACATGACAGCGCACCATCTGTTTTCATCCAGGTGGTCCTGATTCAAACATGCTTTATGACAGACTTGCAACTGTTTGGGGAAGATGTGTGATTGGCAGATTATTCATGGATTTGCTCCCCTTGCCTTACTTTTCTGTTCTGAAAAGTTAATTTTGAAGAGAAAGTGCTGGCAATGAGAGTTTGTACTTTGGCGCCTTGAAACTAACCTTCAAGTAGGCTGTCTGAAATGGCAATTATGTGAATCACAAAATGTGTATAGCAGCCTTGGGGCCATTGGAGGATGAACTTTCACGAGGCGTTCTTCACAGAAAGATACATTACACATCTTCAAAGCCAGAACAATGTGCATGAGTTTTTTTTTTTTTTTCCACACATTTTAGTGGCAGTCACAACAGAAAATACAGCCTGTATCAACACTCTCTAAACAAAATTTGCTCCATAGTTAATTCCTAGAAATAAGTCAGACCTTGGAAAGCTGAGCATTGCCTGACTGACATTTCTTTGTGTAATCATTGAATAACATTAGGAAGAAAGTTAGAAAGTTGGTGGTTCTAGATCCTGAACTTTAAAAGGGACAAAAGTAAGTTTCTAATTGTCATGCCTTGAGTAACACAAAGGCAATGGCACCCCACTCCAGTACTCTTGCCTCTTGTCCATGGGGTCGCGAAGAGTCAGACACAACCGAGTGACTTCCCTTTCACTTTTCACTTTCATGCATTGGAGAAGGAAATGGCAACCCACTCCAGTGTTCTTGCCTGGAGAATCCCGGGGACGGGGGAGCCTGGTGGACTGCCGTCTACGGGGTTGCACGGAGTCAGACACAACTGAAGCGACTTAGCAGCAGCAGCAGCAGCAGGGCTTCCCTGGTGGCTCAGACAGTAAAGCGTCTGCCAGAATGCTGGAGATCTGGGTTCGATTCCTGGATCGGGAAGATCCCTGGAGAAGGAAATGGCAACCCACTCCAGTATTCATGCCTGGAAAATCCCATGGACCAAGGCTACAGTCCATGGGGTTGCAAAGAGTCAGACACAACTGAGTGACTTCACTTCACTTCACTTCAAAAGTGGTTTAGGATATAAATTCATAATTAAAGTACTAACAGTAAAGCCTTCTTCAATTATATCCACATATTTGACAGCCTAGGAGAAAATAATGTTTGCTAATAAAAAGAAGCTGTACCTGAAGTTTTTCTTTACTAATTTTGTATTTTCTTTGTCCGAGTTTGGGGTAGACTTGATCACTCCTGTTTTTGAAGAGAAGGCCACTCTACACACCTGTGTAAACATGTTAGTCGTGTTTTAGAGCAGTATTACGGGTCTCACATTAATAGGTTCTTGGTTTGTTTCTCGAGGTAGTGGTAAATGATGTCAGAGCTGGTGACTCGAAGGCCTATAAATATATATCCTGGAATGTGTATTGCACTCCTAATAGAAATATGTTTACCTTCACGTAACTTAAAGTTGAAAGTACAAGTCAGTATATTCAGTCAAGAAAAATATTCACAGGAAACACATAAAGGGCTATATTAGAACCAGGGTATTAAATGTTTGTCTAGTTTTCTTAGGCAACTGGAAGGATCTTATAAGAATTATAACTACCGGGTTGGCCAAAAAGTTCTTTTGGGTTTCTATCAGGTGTTAACAAAAAACCCAAATGAACTTTTTGGCCAATGCGATATCGTCAGTATTTCTTCTTTATTGCTGAGAGGACTGCATGAAGACTAATCATTTTGTCACCTGTTCAAAACAATTATCTTCAGTGTTAATCCTTTCATTTACCACCCCCAGGAGATTTTTGGTTGCCATTGTTTATATAATTCAGCAACCACAGAAGTTTAGGTGTAGGCAAAATAGAACTGGAAAACTGAAAACCAAAGAGAAGTACCAATTATTTATATATTTGCATCTGTAATCTTATTAATTCTTAGGATGACACTGTCAGCTGTCCTGTTTTTATAGAGAAACGGAGATAGGAACATCTGTGTCTGTGGTTTAATCAGGTCCTAGGACAATAGTGGTTCTATTAAAGGAATACTTGTTCCTAGAGTCAAGCCACCACCAGCCATCGTTTACTGAGGACTTGCCAGACACTAAGCCACTGAAAACTAAGCATATTTAAGCTATTTTACAGAAGAAGCTAGAGGTCAGAGAGCTTAAGGAACATGCCCAAGCTTTTTACTGTATGTGTGCTGCTTACCTGTATGCCATTCAGATCATGACAGATGTAGGTGTGGGGATGATGACACAGGGGATAAAGGGGAGAAGTTGTCAAATGGAGAGAAGGAGCTGAGATGCAGCAGAGGCGCGGCACTGTCTTCCTCACACGAGAAACAAGTGTTCCGGAATTCCTTACTGGGAACACTCCGGGCAGTTCTGCAAAAAAGGTAAACTGCAAACTGTCCTACAAAATAAAACCCAGTACACATGAAGATGTAAAGATTTGCAGAAGGAAAAGGGCTTGTATGTTGGAAGGGTACTTATACATAATGTATCCTAATTCCCAAAGTGAAAGGTAATACTTGTGGGGTAACCAAGGCTTTTCCATGAGTGAAACTTTGGCCTTTTTGTGGGTTGTCTGAAATTCTGGGTCTCAGGGCACCTTATCATAAGATTAAATGTGGTTAAAAAGGAAGATTTGTAAAGACCTATAAAACTTTGTTCATTTAAGACACTTTAAAAATATTTTATATTATATATTTAATATATTTTATTTTTATATGTTATATATTTAAAATATTTTAATATGAAATAATATTTTGTATTTAAATTTTTATATTGTATATATTTATTATATTTTGTTTCCATTATGCTATAAAAATGTTTGAATGCTACAGGGAAGGAATAGAGATATAGACATAGATAATGGACTTGTGGACACAGTGGGGGAGGAGAGGGCGGGACAGGCTGGGGGAGCAGCCTGGACGTACATGCCCGACCACGTGTAAAACAGCCAGCCAGCAGGAGCTGCCTTCACCACAGGGAGCCCAACCCAGGGCTCTGTAACGACCTAGAGGGGTGGGATGGGGGGGGTGTGTGCAAGGGAGCCTCGAGAGGGAGGGTTCATATGTATACATATAGCTGATTCATGTTGTACAGCAGAAACTAGCACGTAATTATAAAGCAATTATAGTCCAATTAAAAAATAAATTAAAAAAAATTTAAAAGCCAGCAGGCATGGTAAGGACTCAGAAACTGCTTGCCTATTACATGAGTGGATACTAAAATGTTTGCCCATTTTCTAAGGCAATATATTGAATAGTAGACAGTTTACTCTTTTGTCTTAAATTAAATTGTAATTGTTTGAATATAAGGGAATGATTGTTTTTTTTTTCTTTTTTAAGAAAAACCACCTGTTCATAAATAAATAAATCAGCAAATTTTTAAAAATCCTATTATGTGATGGATTTATTAAAATCCGGTTATTGGGCTAGCCCTGGGGATGTGGTGTTACAAATTCAAGGAAATCACAGCTTGGCAGGATTCTAGGAGACAAGAATACAAATGTTACATCATAGGAAAAGGACTTTCTACCTTGCTTTTTAAATTTCTGAAGAAATTCCCAAAAGGCAAAGTGTTTATAAGGACTATAACAAACTCTTCTGATAGTGGTAAAACACCAAATTACATTTGAGTAATTTTTAATTTTGGCTTTATGCTTATGCAGCTAATTATGTAACATGTAAATAAACATATTTCTTAATTTTGAGAGGAGACCATCACAGTTGTCATGGAATTTTATGTGTATATGCCTGTAATATGTACATACAAGCCTATCCAACATGCTTGGTGTGTTTATTAGTTGGCATTGAATTACTAAATATGAATAAAAGTAGGTGTTTGAGAAAATACTCTAATGAAGATAAGTATAATTTTTATATTTTTAAGAAAATCATTGCTTCCCCTAGAACATTGCTTTTGTTTTTGTTTTTTAATAGAGAGCCACAGAATTGGAATGGGTGAGGGTATGAGAAAATCTACATTTGACCACTGAACTGTGATGCTGTCTGAAAGGTGTTTTATAGACACTCAGAAGAATTGGCTCTGACAGCAGCCCACTCAGCCAAGAAATGTGACTGTCATCTTCATCCACTTGCTTTCCCTCACATGGATGACCAGTAAATAAATGTGTCTTTTCCTTAGTGAATGATGGCAGGTCCCTATCTATCAAATTGCACTATACAAATGAGACAGAAGCAACAAATTTAGAAACAGACAAAAATTCACCTAATGACGCACTGCTTTTTGTTTTCTTGGGCTTTTCTGTTGAATGTAGAACACGGCAGAATTATACAGTTAGATTCGGATATTTCCAGATGGGAGCTTTCTTAAACAAAGCACTTGTTAAGGTGATATTGGGGTACTTCAAAAACTGCAGGCACGGTCTAATTTTGATCGTGTTTATGGGTCAGCTACATAGTATGACTGTAAAGACCAAGGTCTGGCAGGGTACAGTGCTCATTTACCCATATTTTATGGCCTTGACAGCAATAAATATTGACAAGAAGGGTGTGTGTGTGTGAGTGTCTGTCCCCATGCAATTACTCTGTCACCTTTCTGCTCCCAATTAGTTGACTACACATGCCCTCCCTTCCGTGTTCACCTAGGGTTTTCTCCATCATGAATAATTTAGTCTCTGTCTTCCACATGACCACCGGGTACCTTCCAGCAGGCACCCTTGGAGGCTATTCTAGTTTCTTAGTGCAGGCCACTTGGAGAGAGCTGAAATGGCACAAATAAGATGCAGTGTACTGGAGGTCTGTGATGACTGGATAAAATCTCATTCACTTGCTTCTCATCGTGAACGGGAAACTGCTGCTGTATACTCTGTCTCAGCATATTTCTTGAATGTCTTCTATCATCTGGTTACCCAAATACCCGCATTTCCAACATGACAACCCCCAAACCTCCAGAGTTTTGTCGGGTAATAAAAAAAAAAATTAGGAGGAGTAGGAACCATTTCATTATATTTTATGAAACTGAGAGTTAGAAATGTCTTCAATTTGATGCATCTGGAGGTCTCCAAAAAGTAACTGACAGGTTGACAAAGCTGTTTTAATGCCGTAGTGTCAAAGTGCCACCCTTCCTCACTCCCCGGAAAATGGCCAATTCTTAAAGCCCAGGGTTGAATCAGGTTTGCTTTATAAAATGTCCCTCAGTGTCTGCGGCTTCTTGGCATTTTGACAGTTGTTTGAAGTAGCCATTTCAGCTATTGCAGTGGGGACAATTTCAGTGGCCAACTCTGAAAAGACCAATGTGAACTATTTCAGTCAGAAAAAAAAAAAAAAAACCCAACATCTCATGAGAGAGATGGCAAGGTTTGATGTGGATCTGGGAAGGTAATCTGTTTGGATCTGTAGAGGGAAGAGAATGTTCTAGCTGCCAACCATATGAGCGCTAAATTTTTGGAGTATATTGGGCTCACACGTGAGCCTCACCTCATGCAGGCTGCACGGCCATGGGCAGTCACTCAGCCTCTCTTTCCTCCAGCCTCATCTGTTCAGGGAGGAAGGACCAGTCTCACAAGGCCGTTGTGAACCGTAGGTGAGCTGTGCACAAGGTAGAAAGTGAAAGTGTTAGTTGCTCAGTCATGTCCTACTGTTTGCGACTCCATGGATCTGAGAGTGGGACTATAAAGAAAGCTGAGCGCCAAAGAATTGATGCTTTGGAACTGCGGTGTTGGAGAAGACTCTTGAGAGTCCTTTGGACTGCAAGGAGATCCAACCAGTCCATCTGAAAGGAAATCAGTCCTGAATATTCATTGGAAGGACTGATGCTAAAGCTGAAACTTCCAATACTTTGGCCACCTGACATGAAGAGCTGACTCACTGGAAGAGACCCTGATGCTGGGAAAGATTGAAGGTAGGAGGAGAAGGGGATGACAGAGGATGAGATGGTTGGATGGCATCACCGACTCGATGGACATGAGTTTGAGTAAACTCCGGGAGTTGGTGATGGACAGGGAGGCCTGCCATGCTGTGGTCCATGGGGTTGCAAAGAGTAGGACACGACTGAGCCACTGAATTGATCTGAACTGGACTGTTGCCCACCAGGCTCCTCTGTCCATAGGATTTCCCAGGCAAGAACACTGGAGTGGGTTGCCATTCCCACCTCTGGCGCATCTTCCTGACCCAGTGACTGAACCCAGGTCTTCTTCATTGCAAGGAGATTCTTTACTGTCTAATCTACCAGTGAAGCCTGCAGGGTAAGCCTTCAGTCAGGGTTAGTGGGTGTGGTCAGTAGGTGAGAAGGGCAGCCAATGAGAGCTCAGACTGGATGTTGGAGGTTGTCTTCTTGGAATCATGGCATGGTGTTGGAGATCTCTGGAGGATTCTGGAAAGGCAATAAGGGGACTGTGGGTTTGCTTTTCTGGGAAATTAATAGGGGGTGTTATAGAGATGACATTAAAAAAACAGGGCTTAATGAAGCTTATGCTGTTTTATCTTGCATAGCCTGACTGATAAAGTCTATTTATTGATTGTTTAGTTGGTTCCAGCGTATACCAGAAAGTTTCCTTTTAAAAGGTATATCATCTAAAAGTTTAATTCTTTTTTGGTGCTGAAATTCCTTTATTCGGTGGTAAGGATTGCTTCACTTGAAATTTGCACTCGATTTATAGGCTCTCTCAGGTGTCTTATTTCTTGGTTAATTTGGCAACAGTCGCTTAAAGTCCTCATAAAACACATTAAAGATTCTTTCTGAATTGTACATCATGATCCAAGCTAGCGAGAGCTAACGACAACTTTTCTGTTAAACTTTCTGATTAAAAATGTTCAAGCAGAGGTCTTTATTTTAGTGTAGAATTGCTTTATGGTTTGCGGGAGGCTGGCAGGCGATAATATAATATGCCACTGCTGTGGGTTTTCAGCAAGCTGCCGAAGGACTCCGCTGCTGTGAGCTTTACAGTTGTCTGAACCTTTCTCGCCCAACTGCAAGATTATGAACATTAAAGCTGATCATATCCTACACTTAAATTACCATTTTTGCATTATCTTCAGTTCCTATGAATGGTTCTTGAAGTATAATCTTTATTTTTTTTTTGGAAAGCATATGTTTATGGGAATGATATTAGGGGCCGGGAATTTTAATTATGACAACTTTTGTACAGTATTATTTCTTGAACCTTATGCCTATTTTTCTCAATATCGAAAATGGCTTGAAAGCAGTAGGATTATTAGAACACTGACTCTATCACAGATGTGAATCACCAGGGGCCCCATTTATATGCTTGCTTCAGACCTGTGCCCTAAAATGATGAGTTTAGGTGATACAGCTAATTTTGTCTGAGGTAATATAGTGTTCCAGTGATCTCAGTGATTAAACCAGTGATCTGATTTAATAAAACAATTCTAAAGGGTCAACTGATTTTTGCCTTCAAAAGGTTTTATAAATTTGTTTTAAAAGAAATCTTGTTTTTACTGTTGATCCTGTACATTTGAAAGAGCTAGATAATCCAGGTTAACTAAAATAAGTTAACTAAACTCTTGAGGATGCTCACATAAGAGAACATAGTCGGCCACTAAAAGCGTTGACTGCTGTCAGGATCACCTCTCATTCACCTGTGAAATTTTGCAAAGATGCACTTGCCTGGAACAACCTCTGTAGATTCAAATAAGATACTGATAGGATAAGAAGCAGAGCTGATCTAGGGTTGACCATGAGCACCTGTATTTTAAATCAGCTCCATAGGGTAATTCTAAAGCACAGCACTAGCTGAAAAGTACTGTTGACGAAATAATAGCATGTAGAAATATCCACAGTATGTGAAATAAGCTGTTTACTGTGTATAATATGATTCCACTGGGAGAAAAAAAGAAAGTTAACAGTTTTCTCTGACGATGTATACAGGCAGTAATTCAGAAATGCCTAGTCTCTGGAGATTCAGACTTGCATTTGAAAGTCAGTTCTTCTTTATATGACAGGTTAATTATCCATGTCTCTAGCATTTCTGCAAAGAGATCAAACCAGTCCATCCTAAAGGAAATCAGTCCTGAATGTTCATTGGAAGGGCAGATGCTGAAGCTGAAACTCCAATACTTTGGCCACATGATGTGAAGAACTGACTCAATGGAAGAGACTCTGATGCTGGGAAAGACTGAAGGCAGGAGGAAAAGGGGATGACAGAGGATGAGATGGTTGGATGGTATCACTGATTCAATGGACATGAGTTTGAGTAAACTCTGGGAGTTGGTGATGGACAGGGAGGCCTGGCGTGCTGCAATCCATGGGGTCACAAAGAGTCTGACACAACTGAGCGACTGAACTGAACTGATTGACTGACTGATAGTATTTCATTACTGCCTTCCTTTGCTCCCATTTCCAGTGGCATTTGGGAGTAGGTTATATGTGTACATTGTTATCTTCTGAATTGCATATTGCTTCACTTGGCTATGTGGGTTCTTTGAAATATTTCCACATCCTGAGTCTGGCAAATACATCAGAATTTGACATGCAGACCTGGATATCCTCTTTGGAAAAGAAAAATGGGGAGAAAGCCAAATACAAATACTAGATGAAATACTCTCCTAGATCACATTTTTAGAAAATGGTATGGCCCTGATTGTAGTCTGATGTGAGCTAAAAGAGGCCATACATCCTGAACGAGCTCATGCAATTAGAACAAATTTTGCTTAGAACTCCAGAAAATAGGCCTAGTTCTCTCTCTGCTCAGGATGCCCAAACGTGTACTTCAAGTCTTTCATTTCAAATGGCACTGTTCTCCCGGAAATCCTCCAGCCTATGCACTTTACAGCATCATCACATTTCCTTTAATTAATGTTCTTGAGTCACTATTTCTGGAGTCTCAGGCCTTTGAACGTATTTGTTTTCTAGCCCTTACTGACACTTCCTTGCCTGTAAAAGTTTCCCTGGTCTTATCCATCAGGCAGTCTGAACTGCTCACACCTACTGGGACTGAAGAACCACTTCCACTTAAGCAGCTGTCATCTTATTATTGAGTTAGAAGAGTCAGTGGCACTTTTAATCTTATCGGGTCTAATCTTCCCTTGCATTCGCATGAGGCTGTGTTTTTGCCTTTTTGTCACCATCTCCGGGCCGCCTTTGTGGATTCTGCCTGTCAGAAAAGCAACTTAAGGGTGCAGTTGTTTTCATTATTATCCTCTACCTCTCTTTCCCTTGGATCCTTTATTTCTTTCCGTGTATGTTTGGAGAAAAAGAAGGGGGAATTGAAGATGTGATTTTTAACTGTTTTTCCATAGTCTAATTTTGTGCAGTGTTGAAATCTCTAGCAGAGTTGTCTGTGTATCCTATGCTCATGGACCTTATTCTTATTCCCTCGGGTTGGAGGGTCTTCTTGTGCAGTCAGGACTAATAAGTAGGAGTGGGACAAACGTGGGAAATGAACCTGTCAGCCTGATCTTTTCCCAGTTGACCTCTGCCCAGTACTTCCAGCAGGCCCTTCAATGAAATCGTCCAACTCTTGCCTTATTTTTGCTCTGTTTTATGGCATCTACTGTTTGATTTAGATTTACACTTGGATATGTTTCCTTTTGCTGCACGTGTGTTTCAACTTGGAGTGAATTTTGCTTTGAGTTTTAATTATATGGATAGTTTGACAGTATATTCTTTCTTCACGAGATGAGGATGATGGCTAGTTGTTTGTTTCTACTCTGTACCAATAATTTTCTTAGCATTTAAATTAGTACCTGAGTTTCTGGAGAATGTATAAGTCAATGAGAATCAGTTTTATGAGAGGAAACTCTGAGGGATTTTCTTTTCAGATCAGTTCAGTCGCTCAGTCGTGTCTGACTCTTTAGGACCCCATGAATCACAGCACTCAAGGCTTCCCTGTCCATCACCAGCTCCCGGAGTTCACTCAGACTCACATCCATCGAGTCAGTGATGCCATTCAGCCATCTCATCCTCTGTCGTCCCCTTCTCGTCCTGCCTCCAATCCCTCCCAGCATCAGAGTCTTTTCCAATGAGTCAACTCTTCGCATGAGGTGGCCAAAGTACTGGAGTTTCAGCTTTAGCATCGTTCCCTCTAAAGAAATCCCAGGGCCGATCTCCTTCAGAATGGACTGGTTGGATCTCCTTGCAGTCCAAGGGACTCTCAGGAGTCTTCTCCAACACCACAGTTCAAAAGCATCAATTCTTCGGTGCTCAGCTTTCTTCACAGTCCAACTCTCACATCCATACATGATCACTGGAAAAACCATACCCTTGGCTAGACAGACCTTTGTTGTCAAAGTAATATGTCTGCTTTTGAATATGCTATCTAGGTTGACCATAACTTTTCTTCCAAGGAGTAAGCATCTTTTAATTTCATGGCTGCAGTCACCATCTGCAGTGGAGCCCCAAAAAATAAAGTCTGACACTGTTTCCACTGTTTCCCCATCTATTTCCCATGAAGTGATGGGACCAGATACCATGATCTTCATTTTCTGAATGTTGAGCTTTAAGCCAACTTTTTCACTCTCCTCTTTCACTTTCATCCAGAGGCTTTTTAGTTCCTCTTCACTTTCTGCCATAANTTGTCAAAGTAATATGTCTGCTTTTGAATATGCTATCTAGGTTGACCATAACTTTTCTTCCAAGGAGTAAGCATCTTTTAATTTCATGGCTGCAGTCACCATCTGCAGTGGAGCCCCAAAAAATAAAGTCTGACACTGTTTCCACTGTTTCCCCATCTATTTCCCATGAAGTGATGGGACCAGATACCATGATCTTCATTTTCTGAATGTTGAGCTTTAAGCCAACTTTTTCACTCTCCTCTTTCACTTTCATCCAGAGGCTTTTTAGTTCCTCTTCACTTTCTGCCATAAGGGCGGTGTCATCTGCATATCTGAGGTTTTTGATATTTCTCCCGGCAATCTGCTTCTTCCAGTCTAGCGTTTCTCATGATGTACCCTGCATAGAAGTTAAATAAGCAGGGTGACAATATACAGCCTTGTCATACTCCTTTTCCTATTTGGCACCAGTCCATTGTTCCATGTCCAGTTCTAACTGTTGCTTCCTGACCTGCATACAGGTTTCTCAAGAGGCAGGTCAAGTGGTCTGGTATTCCCATCTCTTTCAGAATTTTCCAGTTTATTGTGATCCACACAGTCAAAGGCTTTGGCATAGTCAATAAAGCAGAAATAGATGTTTTTCTGGAATTCTTTTGCTTTTTCGATGATAAGTCAGTGAGAATCAGTTTTTATGAGAGGAAACTCTGAGGGATTTTCTTTTACTAGCACTTAAAGATATTGATTTGTTTCTCATTATAGAAACTGAAATCAAACACATATCTAGGAAAAATTCAGGTGGAACAAATGAGTGGTTCTGAAAATAGTATGTCAGAGAAGAAAAAAAATTAGAAAATGGCTCGAGAAGTTGTACTTTGAATAACGTTTGCCCTTTACAAAGGACAGTGAGAAGATCCTCTTCATAAGCTGCGGCCCTGCACAAAACTGGCTTTCCTTGCGAATGAGAAGCCGCAGGGACTGTGTGTTGCTGTCTTCGTGATCTGTTCTTCTCCCAGCAAGTCTCCTGTCTGTCTGTACCTGAATCTTTTGCTTAATATTTCATTTTATAAATTTAAAGAGAGCCCACTCTTCTTCCAAAAAGGTTTTTGCTTTGTTTCACAACAGTACACACACTGCATTAATATAAGAAAAAAACACAGTTAGGGTCTCCTGCACAGCTCCTAAGAGCCCAGATCTCTCCCTTAAACTATCCTGGACCTTTTCTGTGGTTCCTGCTGTCACCTCTGGTGGTTTTGTCTATCCGCATGGCTTCAGGGCTCAGTTTTTGAGTGGTTTCCAAATATGTAATTCTCTGACCTCTTCCTTGAATAAGAAGCATGTAATTCCAATCTTCTACTGGATCATTCCACCTGAATTTTTAGCTGAGACCTCGAACTCACACTTTCATTTAACAGTATAATCCTTGATAAAATGCATGTGGCCATGTTGGTTTATCACCAAAATTCCCAGAATGACTCAGTCATAAGGAAAGCTATTCGTATAATCCACCCATAACCAAAGAATCTAAGGGGACTGGGAACCATGTCATCATCTACATCAATTCTGAAAAAGCGGAGCAGTCAGCCTCTTGTTTGACAACCCATCACAGACTGGCATAGGGACAGATATTGACGAAAACAAACAAACAGTGGGAGGTAGGCTTAGTCAGGCTAAAAAGTTATAGTAACGCAGAGAATGATAGAAATCATTTACCAAAAATTAGTGTAAAATAACAAATTGCATCATACACCAAAATAAGTGAAAAGTGAGTAAAAGACAAAGGCCAGGTATTCCCCAGGGTTTTTAAAATTCGCCTCCTTCGAGGACCGATCCCCTGGGAGAACTCTGGAAGGGAGGAAGGAAACCCTGCAGTCAGCTTGAGAGTGAGCCTATGGAGGTGGAGTCCCTCTTCATTTCTCTTGTAAATTTAGGCTTGGTGGTGGTATGATTTTCTGTGGTTTGTGTGAACTGTTGTAATTTCTAATTGCTTCTTTCCTTCCGTAGTATACACAGTTTCCTAGGCTTGCTGCATTCTTTGGTAATAGGAAACGCAGCCCCTGGTTATATCAAGTCCATCTCCCCGCTGTCCTGTCTCGGTTGTCTTTTTAGACAGTGGTGTGAAAATCTCAAGATGTGATTCCTAGACTTTAAATTCTTATTTTCAGGGCAGTAAATGAAAGGCTCTTTATTTCCCATGGAAGCTGTGAGTCGAGATGGCTCATGGTGGGCACCTTGTGTTTCCTGACCAAACACCCTGGGCATGCCACTGTGCTCTCGTTGATGAGAGCAACTCTTATTTTATATATGCATGTCTCAGGTACACGGCTCCGCAGGAAGTGGTATTTCATCAATTCCGTAAGATAGAGAAAAAGAGCTAGAAGGTGCAGCTTTGCACACACCCAAGACTGTTTAGCATTTGTATCTGTAAAGATGACTTGGAAACTGCTAGGGCAGCATTTTGAATGTGGATGAAAGGGGATAAGCCAACCCCAACCAGGAAAGCGCTCATGCTGGGCACTGATCATACTAAGTAACTTATTGCTGATTTCTCTGTTTTAGCCCTGAGCTGACTTGTTTATTTTAATGGCCTTCAACCACTGTTCTCGGGACAGGATGAGACACAGCGCTGTGTCATTTTCAATACGCAATGCTTTAACAAGTGCATGGCATTCATTCTGGACATTGTTATTCTTCTGTATTTTTGGAAAGATATATCTTGCCACTTTCCTTTTTAGTAACTTGTTTCTCCATGTCACAATCCAGTGGCTACTGTTATTCTAAGATGGTAATAAATTTGTGTTATGGATCCTTCTGCTGATGCTTTGACCACTCACTGTTTCAGTGCGGTGGTGTGCAGCGTTGAATGGTACTCAGAACTTGACCAAAATCTGCAAGGAAATATACTGTGAATATGTAGCCTGGAGCTTTCATCTTGTACCCACATGATCTCTCGTCACTTTAAAAGAGAGCTTTAATAAGCGCGTGTGGGTATATATGTAGTTTCAGCATCTTGTTTTCTCTTTTGCTAACTAATAGTTTACTATCCTACTAGATTAAATGATCAAATCATGGTCATCTTAAGGAATAAATAATGTATATAACCAGAGCATTCTATCATAAGAGCATCAAAACACCTGTATTAGACAGCTTTTCAAAATATTGAATGCTGGGGTCTCTTGTGACACTTGTACACAGAAGTATAACTTATATTCAAGATCATGTATCATTTTCTCTTAACAGTTGACTTCAAACCCCGTGCCAGCATGGATACTGTCCATCATATGTTACTGTTTGGATGCAATATGCCAGCNGCATCAAAACACCTGTATTAGACAGCTTTTCAAAATATTGAATGCTGGGGTCTCTTGTGACACTTGTACACAGAAGTATAACTTATATTCAAGATCATGTATCATTTTCTCTTAACAGTTGACTTCAAACCCCGTGCCAGCATGGATACTGTCCATCATATGTTACTGTTTGGATGCAATATGCCAGCGTCCACTGGAAATTACTGGTAAGGGATGGATGGGTTCATAGTACAAAGGGGTGTAGAAAATGTATTTTTGTTAGTACAAAGTGCATCTTTGCAAATATTTTGCAGCTGATTAATAAATAGGCAGAATATTTCTTTTTTAGGAAAGAGTTGTTCCTCCGTGTCTCATGGTTATCAGGTTCGATTTTCACAGTTCTTCAGTCTGCTGTGGCACAGCCAGCAGTCTTTGCCACTGACTCAGTGAATATATGCTCATTGTCAGCGATAACGTGTCAAGGTGAAGACAGCTTGTAGGGAAAGACTGAAACCAAGATGATGGATACCCTGATGTTTATTTTTTTAAGTTCATGATTCAACCCAAAGAGTACCATGGGTCTGTTCGTTGAGTCCTCTTATCCCATATGCTGTGCTAGTTGGCCTGTATACACCATTTAAAATGAAAATGAAAATTTTGGCTAAATATCTCTTCAAGGTGGTATTACCCCGCTTCAGAGATGAGGAGTCTGAAGCTCAAAGCGTCAGTGACTTGCACAAGGTAACACAGCTGCCTGGAGTCACACCAGGACTGAACCCTGGGTTGCCTGGTTCCAAATCCAAAGTTATTTCTTTTTTTACCACACTGCCTCCCATTTATTCAAGTAACCGTTGCAGTTTTAGAATCTATTTTCATCACTGCGGTGAATCTTAATATCATGTCATGAACAGTCACTAAGCATCTATTAAATGTCTGTTATATGCCAACACTGCAGCAGGTGCTGGGGGATGTTCTCAGATAAACAGATATATTTTCCGCCCCCAGAAGCTTACAGCATAATTGTGGTGAGATCTTCCCTTTCATTTTATCCTCTGGGAGTTCATGAAGATCAGTGATCTTTGAAAATAGCCATGCATTTTCAGCCTCATATTTTGCACCTCTAGCCAGAATCACTGTTGCGTATTTAGCAGACCAGAATGACGGGTGTGTCCCGCCTTGCGTTTGGAAAGGGACCGCTCTGTGCTCCTGCCCCTGCATAGTCTCAGAGACTGATAGACCTTTCTCTGCGCGCCCTAATCAGGCTGATTCAAGGCACGCAGCAGCTGCTTTCTAGCCACTTTTATAATAAACAGTTGTAATATGTATTTGGAACTGTTAAAAACACAGGGCAATTAGTGGAAATCTCCCCGGACCAAGTACCATCAGAGTGTTTGTTAATAGGCTTAAGTTATTTGAGGAAAGGGGCGTATCACATAGGAAGCCAGCTCACATGACTGAGTGTATGGAAAAATGGAGTCAGCAAATCACAGTTAATACCCTGTGACATCAACATTCCAGATTTTGCTCTTTAGTAAATTTTTGTAAATAAAATCCTGGGGATTAAAATATTATTCTGTGACAGCTTTTTCTGAATCTTGTTCCGCAAATCACATATTCTGGTTTTTATGTTTTAAAAATATTTCTTGTGAAATGAGCGATATTTAACCTTTGAATTAGAATTAGTGAAAATAGCTAGAGGGTATGTAAGCTTTTAAAATCTGCTTTAGCTTCACCATAATTCAAGAGAATGAGCGAACAAAAGCACTGAAATGTTATCATGGCTTTAATTATTAAGAAAAAATATATAAAATGAACGAAGCTTGGTTCACCATTTTCATATTCAGGGAATATAAAAAGAAACATATTATTTTGACTCTTTTAAAATATTAATATCCTTAAATGTACTATTTTGAGATTAAGTTTATAAAATATATTTCCAAAAGACTTCCAGGTTGGGGAAAAAAATTCAAAAAAAAATGTATGTGAAAGTGAAAACGGCCATTTTGAGAAAAGTAATTGCTGCAGTATTTTTTTGTTTGTTTGCTAAAATTATTACTTGAAAGGCATCATATAGAGTAAACGTGTAATGAACTATCTAGATTCTGTTGGTAAATTATTTATTCCATGTGGGCTGGTCTTGGTTTTTTCACTGTAGCAAGGGACTGACACTAGATCATTTACAGAATTCCTCTGTGCTCTAAACTTTCATAATTCTATGAATATAAATTGCATGCAAATACTGAGTGAGATTGGAAAGGCGTCATTATCAGGAGTTGGAGACATGGATGAGTCACACCGGTTGACTCATCTCAAGCAGGCAGGCCCCTGTGTTTTGCCACTGAGTTGCATCACTGAGTAATTAGAATTCTTAACGGCATTATACCCACATCATTTCAAATGGACTTTTAAAATCTTTCTTGCAGCCCATATTCCCTGTGAATCTATAGGTTAGTTATAATTTACTTTCTAACCATATATCATGGACAATAATTGATGCTTTTAGCCAGCTCGAAGTGTTCATCTAGCATTTAAAAGTAGGATTTTTTTTTCACTTCATAAATATAGGATCTGTTCAATATGCCAGCTAGGAAAAGTACATTAAGTAAAACTGTTTAGTGACTTTGGCTTTCACAGTCTAGCCTTATTCTTCATTTAAAAATGAGGTAGACTTTTTATCCCCCAATATTTGGCAAAATCCATGCATCTCTTTGGCTTCCCTGGTGACTCAGATGGTAAAGACTCTGCCTGCAATACAGGAAACCCCCGGTTTGACCCCTGAGTTGGGAAGATCCCCTGGAGAAGGGAATGGCAACCTACTCCAGTATTTTTGCCTGGAGAATCCCATGGTCAGAAGAGCCTGGTGGGCTACAGTCCGTGGGGTCGAAAAGAATCAGACATGGCTGACCGACTAACACTACCGTTTAGTTCACTAGAGCTCACAGCTGAACTTTTCAGTTGCTTCACAGAAACATCCCCTACACCCTACTCCTAACGCCCCTCAGGCTCAGGCAGTCAGCAGATATTTTCCAACTGCTTAGCTTCTTATCCTCCCACCTGAATTATAATTCTAATAACAAAAATCTATCAGTGGCAAAAGCCTTGGATTGTTTTTCTGCATTGTCTGAGTCATGGAATTTATCACACTCATTTTACAGTTGCAAATCTATTCTTCAGTTGCTCCAACATATAGACAGTACTTAAATGAAGATTCCCAAACTTTCACGTATATTTTTGGTTATGATACCAGCAGTGGTTTTTAACCTGTAAGAATATCAAGAACTCATTCACACTCTGAGGAAATCATTTTGAGAATACAGAACTGTTGTCGTGAAAGAAGATAAAGTGAAGAGGATATTTAGTACCATGATGAGATTAAAAATCCACCTTCTAAGGCAAGACAAGGAGAATGTAAACAATTGCTTGTTTTCTCTGCCCTTTGGTTTCCCCCCTCCACTCTAGTGTGCATCGCGCATCTGCACTGTGTATTAATCAGACCTCCCCAGTTGAAATTGGGATTCAAATACCTGGTCAGGGATAAAGACCAGTTTTTCTTCTCCTGGCAGCTGTCATGTACTTCTTTAGAAAATAACTTTCCTTTCTCAGTCCCGTCAGGGCTCACGATGACCCACAACCCACCATGTACCTGCAGACGTCTTTGGTGAACTTTATGTCCAGTGCCAATATATCATTTCCCTTAAAGACAGAGATTGGTATAGAACTGATGGCCAGACAGTCTGGGAGATGCTGGGGCTATAGCTAACGGAAATCCTGAAATACTTACTTACGAACCTCATGTCACTAGCACCATTATTTGTGTTCCGCCTGTTTTACAAGGTAATTGTTCATTACCCTTCCAGATATGTGCCTGAGCCTCGAATAAAACTTAATGATGATGAGGCAACTTGAAACCATTCATCAAATCTGTAGACCTGTAAGACCAACGATGGTGATAATGTCACTCTACTAGGTATGGGAGGAAGTGACAAGAGAAAACCGGACTGTAACAGACTGGGAAGACAGATGGGCCAGAGGCTCTAGGCTGTGTGTTGCAGGCTGAGGCCCAGTAATAGCACATCGAGAAAATGTTTTCAAGAAAATGTTTCTTGTTATCAAGAAAATGTTTTCCTGATGTGGGAATGAGCATTCTGAGCATCATGGGACAAACTGGTCACAGAATGCCTCCCAAACCTTGGTGCAAATTACGACTGAAAGAGAAGGGCTTGTAAAATAAAGAATATTGCCCACCATCCAGTTCTATGGGAATCAAGTCATTGGCCATTGCAGTCACTCCCCTGCAGTATACCCTGAAAGGAATTCAGGGTGAAGGTCAGGACCCTTGTGAGGGGTTGGGACCCTTGCGAAGTCAGGACCCCAGGAATTCAGGGCAAAGGTCAGGACCCTTGTGAAGGGTCAAGGCCCTTGCGAAATCAGGACCCCAGGCAAAGGCCCCTTGTGCTCCGGGAAAACTGGCACAACTAGCCCTCAGATAGACATTTTGGGGAGGAGGGAACTTTACAACTCAGTTTCTTGCATCCTCCCGTACTTAGAAAAGCATTTACAGCATTAACCAAGATGTCTGTTTCCCACGACTAGCAGCAACCTTGTCCTGAGTTGTGTGCTTGGTTGCACACACTCCCTGCAGCAAAAGCACGTATGTACTGACCTCCCCACCTACCATTCCCAAGCAGTTCTCAGAGACTGCTTCCTGGGGTATAAATCTCAGGTTGACGCCAAGAAAATTTTCCATTGATTTCTTAGGGTCACTACTTTTTCAACTTGTAAAAATAATTTATTTTTACAGTTTGAAAAAAATATTTTGTTCCATTTAGATTGGTTAATTTCATCAATTTAAAAATGTGTTTCTTTATTCTGTCACATATAAAATTATATAAAGAGAAAAAATGTGAGAAGGAGGCTAGGATTGGGTCCAACTGGAGGGGTTATAGCAAAAATTAGTGTTTTACACAGTGTCTTAGACCACCTTCTTTTACCTTGAGACCTGTTAAACTGTTTAATTTCCTCATGATTCTAAATTTAATAAGAACTCCAATTTTTCTATTTCTTTAAGTTTTATGCGTTATATTTCTCTTTATTTTATATTAAGTTTAGTTTTAATTGGAAGATAATTGCTTTACATTGTTGTGTTAGGGTTTCCCTGGTGGCTCAGATGGTAAAGAATCTGCCTACAATGCAGGAGACATGGGTCAGATCCCTGTGTTAAGATTCCCTGGAAAAAGGAAGGGCTACCCACTCTAGTATTATTGCCTAGAGAATTCCATGGACAGAGAAGCTTGGTGGGCCACAGTCTGTGGGGTTGCAAAGAGTCAGACAGGACTAAGTGACTAACACTTTCACTGTTCTTTAGGGTTAGGGTGAATTGAGAGAGGAACACCGAAACGTGCGTGTTACCATATATAAAATAGATAGCTAATAGGAAGTTGCTGATAACACAGGGAGTCGAGTCTGGTGCTCTGTGACACTCTAGAGGGTGGGATGGGGGGAGAGGTGGAAGAGAGGTTCATAGAGGGAGGGGACAAATGTATATTTACGGCTGATTCACACTGTTGTATGGTGGATTCCCTGTGATTCATTTTTTTGTTGTTGATGCCCAAAACGTCAAGTTCAGATCTCCTCTCTTCTCTGTTTGTTAGCTAGGATTTCCCCCTGCTTTCACGCTAGTGTTTTATTCTCCTGCCAGCAAGTTGGCGAACAGGTGTGTGTGTAATAGGGCAAACATTTCCCCCTGGAAACTGTGAAGTCGCAATTGAGCCCCTGTGTTCAGGCAGCACTTTTAATATGAAGGCCAGGAGCCGTTCTGATGGTGTTTCACTGTGGTGCTGCCCTCCGTTGCTCTCTGTGATTGCCTCTGTCTACTGTTCATTAAAACATATTTACAGTTGTATTAAGTTTACATGAAAACGGTAGACACAGCAGGAAGCAGTTTTCATTATGTAGTCATTTTAAAGTTTTTTTTTTCCTCTGCACATACTCCAGTCTTTTGTGTCTCATTCCAAATTAGCAGCTCACACTGGCAATGTGTCTAGTTAATTACATGCATGTGCATTTAAATTGCATGCACTGATGTGAACCTTTTAATATACTGTGGGGTGGTCCCTTTATAGTCAGGGTGGGCCTGGTGCTCAGTTGTAAATGAACATACCTCTTGAGGATGCACATAACCAGCTGATGGAAAAGCAGCCGCTCTGCTGGCCCGTGGCAGGAAGGCAGCAGCACCTGTCAGAGGGAACTGGCATCCCTTCCTTCCTAGGCTTTTAAAGGAGGAGACAGCTGCATCTAGGGACCAAGGGGGAGTAATGGCACCAGGACTGCAGCAAGCAGAGCAAGAGCTTGATTTGCTGGACCCCATTTGTACTTGCAGGCTTAAGTCAAAGTGGAGCAGTTCCAAGTTCCCCAGGCTTGTTGGCTGATTTGGAGCCATAACGGAGCAGATACTGTCTTGGGCTTTTAGAGGTCAGTAAACGAAAATGAGGTCAGAAAATGAGGTGCTGAAAACTAGGTAGTTTAGATATTAAAAGATGTATTCCCACTCTCCATGAAAATACGGTAAATTTTAGATCTTGGAAATTCTTTGTATCTATTCAATCCATCTAGTCAAAGCCATGGTTTTTCCAGGAGTCATGTATGGATGTGAGAGTTGGACTGTAAAGAAAGCTGAGCACTGAAGAATTGATGCTTTTGAACTGTGGTGTTGGAGAAGACTTGAGAGTCCCTTGACTGCAACCAGTCAATCCTAAAGGAAATCAGTCCTGAATATTCATTGGAAGGACTGATGCTGAAGCTGAAACTCCAATACTTTGGCCACTTGATGTGAAGAGCTGACTCATTGGAAAGACCCTGATGCTGGGAAAGAGTGAAGGGGTGAGGAGAAGGGGATGACAGAGGATGAGATGGTTGGATGACGTCACCGACTCAATGGACATGAGTTTGAGTAAACTCTGGGAGTTCATGATGGACAACGAAGCCTGGCGTGCTACAGTCCATGGGGTTGCAAAGAGTCGGACATGACTGAGCAACTGAACTGAACTGAGCACAGGACTTAGGGCTCAAGACAATTTGTGACTACAGATCCCAAGATTGTGTGTTCACAGTATTGTGTGATTAAAGTAAATGGGCTGCTTCTGTATTGTGCCTTGTACTTTGACATAATCATCTATGTTGAGTTAAAATGATTGTTTTCAGTCTTAGGAATTAATATTGGATTTGAAAACTCTTTCTAATGATGCTTATGACCAGCTACAGTTTACAAATCTAAGGGTGCTTCTACAGGTTGTTAAATCTTTTGGGGAAAGAAGAATTCCGGCTGGTTAAATGAGGCTGTTTCCAGCTGTTCTAACATGGACTCATTCTCAAGCTGAAGCGGTAGTGCTTAACCATCCTATGAAGCTTTAGCTTAAATTCCTTTCAACTGCTTCTATTTATTAACCACCTGCTGTGTTTTTTTTAAATGCCCCTGTCTCCACAGGGTTACAGATGCTGATGAGGGGAGAAAGAAAAGTAGCTACAACACAAATATACGCATAGGGAAGGCTGTATGTGAGACACTCTGCTTGGCTACTCATTTAAATGACTAGTTTCTTTTTTAGGGTGATGTCACTTCCCAGATAAGAATGCAGCTGTGTTGCCTCCCTTATGATGATGATGATTTTGGGGTTGAGGGGTGGTATTTGCCTGAGCTGACATGAGGCGTCCTCTCCACATCCCAGCTACTTGTCACCTATAGGCTGTACAGCAAGGTTCACCAGGTGCCCCTCTTTGCTTCTTTTGCCATAGTGTAGCTTCTGAAGTTTAACGTACATAACATATTGTCAGTATAAATAAAAATAACAGTCTTCAAAATCTGTGCCATCCTTGTTCTAAGCACTATAAAATGTGTCTTTGATTGTAGCAGCAAAGTTAGACATAAGTTGCTGCTGTTGCTGCTGCTGCTAAGTCGCTTCAGTTGTGTCCGACTCTGTGTGACCCCATAGACGGCAGCCCACCAGGCTGCCCTGTCCCTGGGATTCTCCAGGCAAGAACACTGGAGTGGGTTGCCATTTCCTTCTCCAGTGCATGAAAGTGAAAAGTGAAAGTGAAGTCGCTCAGTCGTGTCCGACTCTTAGCAACCCCATGGACTGCAGCCCACCAGGCTCCTCCATCCGTGGGATTTTCCAGGCAAGAGTACTGGAGTGGGGTGCCATTGCCTTCTCCAGACATAAGTTACTGCTAGGCTAAAATGAGTTGTATCCATTTCCTTTTTGTACTTTAAGATTGTAACAGATTCATGTTATTTTGCACATCAGAATAGTATAAAGAATCTTCATTAAAGTGTAGTTGGCATCTTGCTCTAAGTTCTAGTCACCAGTGATCATATTTCTCGGCTGCTTTTTAGGTGCCTGTGTTAGAGGTGTTGATAGGAGTTCCTTAGCAACTGGTCACTTCTTAGTGGACTAGCGTCAGTTTTAATAAAATGGAATGGCCTGGTTGTAACCATCTGGATGGTTTCAACAGAAACTGACATTACGTGACTTTGAACATTATTCTGTCTCCACAACATGATTATTTATGCTCACCAGGGTAGCAGTGTTATGTTGTTGTTCAGTCACTCAGTTGTGTCTGACTCTTTGCTACCCCATGGCCAGCAGCACGCCAGGCTTCCTTGTCTTTCACTATCTCCTGGAGCCTGCTCAGATTCATGTCCATCGGGTCAGTGAAGCCATCCAACCATCTCATCCTCTGTCATCCCCTTCTCCTCCTGCCCCCAATCTTTCCCAACATCAGGGTCTTTTCCAGTGAGTCAGCTACCTGGCTCTCCATCAGGTGGCCAAAGTATTGGAGCTTCAGCCTCAGCCTCAGTCCCTCCACTGGATACTCAGGATTGATTTTCTTCAGGATTGGACTGGTTCGATCTCCTTTCTGTCCAAGGGACTCTCAAGAGTGTTCTCCAACACCACAGTTCAAAAGCATCAATTCTTTAGTGCTCAGCCTTCTTTATGGTCCAACTCTCACATCCATACATGACTCCTGGAATAAAAACATAGCTTTAACTAGACAGACCTTTGTTGGCAGAGTAATGTTTCTGCTTTTTAATATGCTGTCTAGGGTGGCCATAACTTTTCTTCCAAGGAGCAAGCGTCTTTTAATTTCATGGCTGCAGTCACAATCTGCAGTGGTTTTGGAGCCCAAAAAAATAAAGCACAGTACAGTAACATTTAATATAGAGCTGGAACTTTGAAATGAGAGCATCTTGGGTTCAAATCTCAATTCTCCTACTTGCTAGATGTAATAAACATTGGTCTGTTTCTATAAAATGGGGCTACTAATCCTGCCTGCTTGGGCCAGCAGGAAGAGTAAGGGAGGGGGTGTAAGTAATATGGCTGGTTCAGTGCCTGGCACATAGAAGTACTTAAAAAGTGTTAACTATTATCATTATTCATTTATTAATATGATATTTGTTAGCCACCCACTGTGTATCAAGGGCATTCTTAGGCACTGAGAATTTGGTGTGAACAAAACACATACTTCTGCTCTTGTAGACTTTATAGCCTCTCTGATCTGATGATGGAGAGGCATAGGGTCAGAGTGGGGATTAAGGGTGATGCCTGGATATTGTGGTGCTATTTTTCAGACTGGTTCCTTTTAAATATCGCTTCTATTTAGCTTTTGCATTAAAATGAAAGTATTAGTTGCTCAGTTGTGTCCAACTCTTTGCAACCCTGTGGACCGTGGCTTCTCTGTCCATTGGCTTCTCCAAGCAAGAATACTCGTCCTCTGTCCACGGAATTTTCTAGGCAAGAGTACTGGAGTGGGTTGCCATTTCCTTCTCCAGGGGATCTTCCCATCCCAAGGGTTGAATCCAGATCTCCCTATTGCAGGCAGATTCTTTACCTTCTGAGAATTATCCTTCCTATTGGGATATTCCCTTGGACTTCCCTAGTGGCTCAGACGGTAAAGCGTCTGTCTACAGTGTGGGAGACCCGGGTTTGATCCTTGGGTCAGGAAGATCCCCTGGAGAAGGAAATAGCAATCCACTTCGGTACTATTGCCTGGAAAATCCCATGGACGGGGAGCCTGGTAGGCTACAGTCCACAGGGTCGCAAAGAGTCGAATGCGACTTCACTTTCACTTTCACTTTCACTGGGCTTCCCAGGTGGCGCTAGTGGTAAAGAACCTGCTTGCCAGTGCAGGATAGGAAAGAGACTCGGGTTCAATCCCTGGGTCAGGAAGATCCTTTGGAGGAGGGCATGGCAGCCATGCCAGTAATCTTGCCTGGAGAATCCCATAGACAGAGGAGCCCTGTGGGCTACAGTCCATAGGGTCACAAACAGTCACGCACAATGAGCAGGCACGCAGGCACCCTTCTGATTACTGTGTTAATGTACACCCTGCATCGCAGGCAGATTCATCGCCATCTGAGCCACCTGGGGAGTCCCTGGTTGATGTATACCCACTGCACTGAAATTCACATAGGATTTGTCTAAACTGGGAAATATGTGCTGTGGGTTTATAAAGCAGTTGATGAAACTGAATTCCTGATTCATGCTGGATGCAGTTTTGAAAAGTAAGCACATACCATATATGTCACTGATTTTTATAAATGTTTCTTAAAGAAGCTTTCTAACTTTGGATTCATTTTCCTGTGATTCTCTTTAATACTTAATGCATTAAAATTGAAATTGAAGACTATACAGACTTAACTTTAGGGCATGGCAATTTTGTTAAAAAAAATTTTTTCAGACAAAGGTAGAAATGATTTATCAGTTCTGATTTTCCCTAAATAACCTTGGATTTTAACTAGTGTTTAACAGATAGAACCAGAGGAGTACTTTAACAGTCATTTGTGCTTTTTTAGTATAATTCAAGATGACAGGCTAGCACTTTTCAGAGCTTGGCATAGTCTAGAAATATTCATGCCATCTGAATGGCTTCCTCATGGATTAGAGGTGAAAAGGTTCTACAGCAAAGATCCAAGAATCCAGAGTAGTTTTATTTTCAAATGTTAATTCTTATCATTTTTCCTATGAATACTAAGAAACCACTAGGGAGCTATGAGAATCTTTTCACAATTAATTGGTCTAATCTAGAGGAGCCTTTAGGAGAAGCCCCTAGAATTATAAGAATAAGAAACCCAGTCGATGAGGCCTGAAATTACAACAGCCATTGATCAAGGGTTACTTTGCTTCCTAACCTTAAAACCCTCATTCTTCTTAATAAGAATCGTAAAAATTCTCACTATCTTTATAGGACCCTTTTTGGAAAGTCCACATATGCAATACTATCTTTATCGTCTTGGTCATTTTATTAATATGTAGAGAAAGTGTGATAACTGTTTCCATTTAAAATGAGAAATGTAAATTTGACCATGAAAATGTGCGGAGTTTACCCAAACGTTCTTGGTTACTCTTCTATGTTATCCGTTGTAGGACTCATTTCTCTTGGCCTCTTGTTTTCCCTCTTCCCGTAGTCCTCTCACACATTAAGTTTTAGAATGAATTTCACTATCCCTGAGCCCTCCAGTGAGACATTGTTTACTCAACCTTGAATTACATATAATTTTTTTTAAATCATAAGACAGGATTTTAAACTCAAATCAAAGTGCTTTGACTTGCTTTTGGAGCTCTTCTTTTACCAGACCTGAAAAGACCATAAAATATAAAGTCATTGTCATTTTGCAAACAAGTCAGAAGAATTTATTTTATCTAAAATCGATGTCAGAATTGCATACTCAAATTGCAACTTAGTTCAGGTACGATAGTCATCATCAAAGCTGATCTTCATATAATACCATGAAGTCTCTGCACATAAGTCAGTCTCATAACTAGAGATATAAAGGAGGATGACAGAGCTTTGAGTCATGATGTGACTGTGTGACCTCATGACAGTTACTTAAACTCTCTGAGCTTATTCAGCTGTAAAGTATAACCTACCTGAAATGTTCTTGTGAGAGTATGAGCTGCTTGGTACAAAATACCAGGCAGATGATATTTCAAAATTGTTTTTTCATATTTTAGTTAACTTTTAAACTAAAGACTTTTTAAATGTTATACTTGACAATACAATAAAACTCAGGCCAATTCAATGATCTATGTGTTTGTATGTAAAAAGTTAAAAATTGACTTAGAAGTGAACTTCTCCAGACATTTTGTGAATATTTACTAAATGCCTTGCAAGGCTGCAGGTGCTGGGAGTACAGGGTGTCAGAGAGGAGCAAAACCTCAAAGTCCACACAGTCTGGTTGGAGAGGAGATAAGTAAGCCGATACTTAGGAGGCCTGCTATCCTTAAAGAATGCAAGTTGGTGGGATTCTCATCATAGGAAGTGTCCTTGAGGAGGAATAGTTTAATTGAATCTTGAATGAGAAAATGAGTACAAGATTGTCAGGCAGAGTTGGGGAAGGGGTTTTCCCAGAAGAGAGAACAGAGGGGGAGAGAGATTAGAACCTGGCAGAAACTTGGCATGACTGAAAAGAGTTTGTTGTTGTTTTTTTTCCTGGTGATATAACAAGGGCCCAGATCATAAAAGCCTCCTGTGTTATGCTACAATGTTTAATTTTTATTTTGGTGTTATTTTGGGGAAGCATGTGAAAGAATTTATGCCAGCAAATGACTTTAATCAAACACACAGCTTAGAAATCTTTGACTTTGCTTAGAAAACTTTACTAAACCAGTTTTTTCTGGTATATTTCATTCTAGTTCTTTCTAGTCGTACACTGACTTAACTTTCATATCAGAGGAAAAAATTATCTTGTTTAACCTGAGACTGGCATCACATAGATGTTAGGCACTTGCATATTTATGACCTTTCTTGAAAACTGTGAAAATCACCATGCAGATCTTTAAAATTTAGTAGCTCCCAGCAGTGAAATACCAAGTACACCACATCTGACAATCTCATTTCTTAATCTATTATAGCGTGAGGCCACGGAGGGAAAATCTGCTCTTGGGTACCATCCAACACCCCAAGCGTTTTAGCACAGTTGGCACAAGGCTGTCACAGACACTTGTTCCAATGCACATCTCACGTGGTGAGGCTGCTTCATCATANAGTACACCACATCTGACAATCTCATTTCTTAATCTATTATAGCGTGAGGCCACGGAGGGAAAATCTGCTCTTGGGTACCATCCAACACCCCAAGCGTTTTAGCACAGTTGGCACAAGGCTGTCACAGACACTTGTTCCAATGCACATCTCACGTGGTGAGGCTGCTTCATCATAAGTATACTGTTCTTGACAGTGAACAGCAAGAAACCACTGGTGGACGTGTTTTACACTGCACGTCACCCAGTTTCTTTCTGCAGCCTGATTTAGAGACACAAGAACATTTGCTCAACATAGCCTTATGGGGCGTCCTGGTTCTGTGGCCTTGATTCAGACAAGGAACAGTCGTCTGAACGCACTGCCTGTCGTCTGCCCCCACTTCTGGCTGTAAGCAGGAAGCACGTTAGGAGTCTCAGCCACTGAGGATGGCTTGGGTGTTCTCTGGGATTCTAGGCTTAGTTTCTAACCTGTTTAGGAAACCTTCACTTCCCTTCCAGGCCATAGGCAGTGCAGTTTTTCTCCTGTGTGAGCCAGCCTCCCAGCCAAGAAGCAGTCTTTTTCCTCGTCCTTGTCCTTGAGAGTCCTCAGATCTGCCTAAATTCCTGACTCTGACCTTGCTTGGTGCCGGTTTCTCAAGACACAAATATATAAAAGCAACATGAAAGTATCACGTGACAGTGTTTTGAACAAGTCAAATTATAGAACAGAACCAACTAAGAGATGTTGTGTCATGGGGAAAAAATGTGTGGTTTGGAGTCAGACAGCCTGCCATTTGTGAAATTGGATCTCCCAGATAGATACCAACGTGCTGGTTACTGCGCTGGGTGTCTTACACGTGTCACCGCCACTGCACATCAGGGAGGCTTCCACACAGAAGCCGGGCCTTTGAGGGCTGGTGCGCGTGTCCCGGGTACACGCCTTTTATGGGGAGGCTGTGGGATTCAGCTCCAGATTCGTCTTTCTGCCTGTGCTTCTTTGACCATGCAATGCTGTCTCTCAACAGTGTCTTTAGATAAAGTAAATGTTTTATTAAATAATGCATTGCCCTGGTATAGTGCTTTGAGGTTTAGGAAGTGCTTGCATTTATGTATCATTTGATTTACAGAACAATTCTGGGGGTAAATATAACGATCCCTGTTTCACAAGACAGAAAACTGAGGCTCTGTAAGGTTAAGTGATTTGAAGCAACTTATAAATGGCAAAACCAGTATTCATAAACTTGAGAAAAAGCCACAAGAACTCTGTCAGTGGGAGGGACTTGCATCGTTCCCCCTGCTAAGGGTAGACCTTGTGTCCCGTTGGTTACTGTGGCCAAAGGCCTATTAATTACACTGATCCCTGAATGGCAGTGCATATGTTGTTTTAGTCCAGTTCCAGATTTCCACTGTGTTAGCTTTGGTTTATACACTCTTCATGTAATCCTTACGTGTCTACCTGAGTACATAGAGTACATTCCAAGGATGGACATACTGAATATATATATATCTGCCTCCCAGGATTGTTTCACATTGGGCGACTAACAAACAAATTTCCCTTTATGTGTGCTTGTTTTCACATACAAAACTGTTCTTTGCTCCAGTCTTCATTACGATCGTAAAGCTGATGTGGCTATAATGATGGTGTATTGTACTTTTCTTGACCTTAGTTTCAAATACCTCCCTCTCCCCGCCNTTCACGTGGGAAAAAAACAATTCCCCTGAGATGATCTTAAGAAGTCTAATTTCCTGTATTTGATCAAAGTAAAAATGGATATGTAAGTAAGAGAAAGTCACTCAGTCCTGTCCAACTCTTTGTGACCCCATGGACTGTATAGCCCACCAGGCTTCTCTGTCCTTGGAATTCTCCAGGCCAGAACACTGGAGTAGGTAGCCGCTCCCTTCTCCAGGGGATCTTCCCAACCTAGGAATCAAATTGGGGTCTCCTGCATTGCAGTCTGTTTCTTTACCAGCTGAGCTACCAGGGAAGCCCAAAAATGTATATAAGTATATGCAAAACAAAGTGAAATAATAGGTTTGTGCATGTCTGTTATATAATCAACAAGGACAGGATTTTGTTTTGTTTATTGAAAAATGAATGAGTTGTCCTCTTAAAGTATAAGTGATTATACTAGTTCTGAAGTAGAGACTACAAATAGAATTCCGTCAGAGTTTTGAGGAGAAATAGTAGATTATATCAGAGATTTTCATTGAACAGCTAGTTTATTGTTATTTTCATGTAATTGCCTATGTTACATACTATTTTATTTCCATTTGGATTTCATAGATCAGCAACCTTTGGTTAGCTCTATTTTAGAGTCCCATTTCTAAAATACGAATTTGTCTTCTTTTGAAAATCTTCAGGTGTTGGATTCAGAGTTGGAGGAGAGACTGGAAGCAAATACTTTGTACTCCAAGTACACTATGGGGATATTAGTGCTTTTAGAGGTAAGTTTTGAAATGGTGAAACTAAGCTCAACTTTCATTACTATATTGTTTAAACTATATGCACTATTACTTATGTAATAAAATGAAGAATTAACTATACCCTCTGCCCACTAGGAAACAGTGTCTAGTGCAGCCTAGAAGCTGCTTTTGTATCCTGGAATTTGGGGCTATTGGAGTGAAAACTGTTAGTCAGTCGCTCATTGACATTGTAATCTAGTAAGTAGTTGGTTTCTTCAGTGATATTTTTGACTCTGCCGCCCTGTGAACTAGGGACTGCCAGGCTGGAACAGTGGAGTGGGTTGCCATTTCCTTCTCCTTGGGCTCTTCCCAACCCAGGTCTTCCTGCATTGCAGGCAGTCTTTACCGTTTGAGCCACCAGACATGAGTTTTATTCTGAAAGTTACAGTCTCTTACACACGTTTTCTCTTATTCATCCTACTGTGCTTTCTCTTACACTGACTTTAGGATTCTCTTCCTTTCCAGAGTATTATCTTATCCACTGTCTCCTATTAAGAGGTTCCTTCTAAGCAGCAGCATCAGAAAGAATAGAGACTAGTAATTAATTTCGATTCCTAGAAGCAAGTCACTGGAGAGTCACCAGGTTTCATGATGGCAGGGAACTTCTCAGACACGCGGGTTCACATCAGTGCTGTCTGTAATCCACACTTGTCTCTTATCTGTTGTCAACTGCACTGATGTTCAGAGCCCTCCCCTCCACAGAGGCTTTTGAATATTGCCTGGCACTCTTGTTGGCCCACCCGTATGACTAAGTACTTTGCCTAAGTGCTCCTTTTCTTACTGTAGAATCTTTAACATGAGGATGGGGCCCTGTTGCCAAAGCAACCGAGACCGTAATTATCACTCCTTCTGTTGCATTTAATCAAACTCCAGCTGCATTCCAGGTTCACACTTTGGTGTTCACAGGAGTGCAAACATTAACCAGTCTTCTTGGCGTGTCAGCCTTCCCCTTGCCTTGCCAACATACGCGTTTTCTCAAGTTCTCTAATTCAACACTGTATTTCTACTAACTGCTGCTGCTGCTGCTAAGTCGCTTCAGTCGTGTCCGACTCTGTGCGAACCCATAGACGGCAGCCCACCAGGCTCCCCCATCCCTGGGATTCTTCAGGCAAGAATACTGGAGTGGGTTGCCATTTCCTTCTCCAATGCAGGAAAGTGAAAAGTGAAAGTGAACTCGCTCAGTCATGTCCGACTCTTAGCGATCCCAAGCACTGCAGCCTACCAGGCTCCTCCGTCCGTGGGATTTTCCAGGCAAGAGTGCTGGAGTGGGGTGCTATTGCCTTCTCCATTTCTACTAACTAACCTCATACATTCTGTTCTCTAGATAATTAGCTTTCTATCCATCAGCGAAGTGTAGAAGTACTGTGTCCACCTCCGCCTATGAAACATCCCCAGGGCCTTTGCTGAGTGAGCACCCCATGGTGAGGGTGTCCACAGGTTCTTGGCATCAGGGCTGGGACAATAAATACAGTCTTCTTCTGGAAAAGGATGTTGGAAAGAATAAATTTAAATCAACTATGTGCTTCAGTTAAAATTTTTAGAAAGAATAAATTTATGTAATAAGAAAATTATAATTAGTTTTGCCATCAGATGTATTATCGATTAAACAAGCTCCTGTGGACCAGCTCATGAGCCTAACTTCCAAGTAAAACCTGTTTTACATTTAAAGTATGCTGTGAGTTATATATAAATAGCTTTCCATTTTTGGAACAGAACCTAAAATCTTACGTTGTTAATTATAGCACTGAGCCAAGGTTTTGTTGAAAACAGAGGAATAAATAATGTTCGTGTTTGAGGAACAAAGACACAAATTAACTGCTCTAAAATTTGCCATGTGGGTATCAGGGGAACAGGCTGATTCTAAGACTGCTGACTTCCAAAGCATTGACAAGACTGTTATTTTCCCAAAGAAATGGGGAAGGCTTTCCCCAGTCACCACAACTAAAGTAGTTGGTCATACCCCACAGCCCTCTACCGTCAAATCTATCCTCTATAGAACTCCAAACTTTCAACCTAATTCCTCTGAGCTTCATAGTACTTCCATATAGATACTGCACTGATATCCCCAGGGCAAAGGGAAAATACATCATATATTAGTTTTCAAAACATATTACTGTAATAATTTAATTTAACTTATTATTGATGAAGAATTACTTTTGTTTTGTAATTTATGTTTAATTTGGGATCATGAAAAAGTACTGATGTTTAATTTATAAATATATCATTATTATTTACTATAAGGGACTGGAAACTTTTATACTAGTTTTTCATTTTTCACTTTTCTGAGAAACGTTTTTCAAAGAGATAGTACATATGAAGTAGGAAGATTACTGGTCCTATAACTTACAGATCTTATAATAATGTAATAGAAATGTAAACAAAAATTTTCACTCATGTAATTCATTCAGTAGCATTAGATACTATCTTGTGCCTTAAGCTATACATGGATGGCTTAGAATAGTAAGTAAACAACATGAGAAAATATCAAATCTCAGTAAAATAACAAGGGAGCATTTTGCATTTATNGGTCCTATAACTTACAGATCTTATAATAATGTAATAGAAATATAAACAAAAATTTTCACTCATGTAATTCATTCAGTAGCATTAGATACTATCTTGTGCCTTAAGCTATACATGGATGGCTTAGAATAGTAAGTAAACAACATGAGAAAATATCAAATCTCAGTAAAATAACAAGGGAGCATTTTGCATTTATACTTAATTGGGTGTGAGTGCAGATTGAATTATAAAACCCAGGGCTGCCAGGGTTTAGATGAATATGCTATAGTTTGGGGAGTTCTGTGAATTAGTGCAGTGTTTTGGAAGGCAGCTTTATCATATTGTAAACATTTTATATAAAACATTAAAATCTTGCCCTAGGCTCCTGTCCTCAACTAAAGGAAGGGTTTTGTTGGATTTTTTTGGTTTTGTTTTCTAAGGAGCTACCTACCCACAGTTATTTATTTACCATTAACTAGTAATATGAAAACCTGGAAAATTAACGAAAGCCCCTTAATAGGGGACTAATTAAATAAATGGTATAACAACAAAAATAGCAACTCATAAATTTTTACACAGACTACATAAAGCCATAGATGTGCTTGTATGTTTTCANAAGGAGCTACCTACCCACAGTTATTTATTTACCATTAACTAGTAATATGAAAACCTGGAAAATTAACGAAAGCCCCTTAATAGGGGACTAATTAAATAAATGGTATAACAACAAAAATAGCAACTCATAAATTTTTATACAGACTACATAAAGCCATAGATATGCTTGTATGTTTTCAAGGGTTATAAGGAACAGGGACTAAAAGGAAGCAGTCAGTAAGCTGAAAGACAGGATTGTGTGATTTTTTCCCCCTTTACAATGTTGTAATTCTCTTCATGTTTTTAAATTCTTCTAATATAAACAGTATCTTAAGTATCTGCCAGTTAGTGCACTATACTTCCACTCATACCATCCTAGTAAAAGAAGTGTTAAAGTAAATCTCTATGTGCCTGATTAACTATAAGAAGTGACTTATACTTTAAAAAGATTCTACATGGTGATCTCGCAGTTATTGCCAGGTGAATCTAGAAGTGGAATTATAGCGTCATATCTTTTAATAATTAAAAATGAATTATATATGTTCTATATATGTATACTTATATATGTAATCATCTTAGTGAAGATTCGAACTTTATGTTAAAACTATTAATGATATTTTTTAGAATATAAATTATAACTCAAAAGCAGATTAGCTCCACAAGGAAATCACTGCACTCCGCTGAAAAGTGAGAAAATGTTTGGTTTAAGCGTATGAGCATTTTTCTACACAAGGAAGGTTTTAGAGACTTGGGAAGCCTAGGACATGTCTTTAATCACGCATCAACATTGAAGGTAAAATGTCTTCTGATGTTTATTGGAGAACATACCCTGAAGCCAGCTGGGTGCATCTTGGACTGGGATGTCTGGTAGTGGGAAAAGACTGATCTGTGGGATTGCCTGAAATATTTGTTTTGTTTTGGTTTTTTGTTTAGAAGTAGAGCAGAATGGGAAGCTGTAAAAGCAACAGTTAAAGGGCCCAACTTTATTAGATGCCACGCCAGTCTTATGTCAGATCTGGGCTAGTGCGGGGTGTGCTGATCTTCCTGCCTAGAGGAGTCTAGTACATTCTCACAGGAGAGACAAGTACAGGAGCAGGACGTTTTTAGACAGAAGTAGAAATGCATCCCAGACACGGGGGCTGTGGGGTGGCCAGCGGGCAGGTCTGCCTGGAAGGGCAGGGGGACGGTGTCTGGGAAAGCCTTCTTAGAGGATGGAGCCTATGCAAGGATTCACACTGCGGATGGGGACTACAGCCATGAAACTAAAAGACGCTTGCTCCTTGGAAGGAAAGTTATGGCCAACCTAGACAGCATATTCAAAAGCAGAGACATTACTTTACAACAAAGTTCTGTCTAGTCAAGGCTATGGTTTTTCCAGTGGTCATGTATGGATGTGAAAGTTGGACTGTGAAGAAAGCTGAGCGCCGAAGAATTGATGCTTTTGAACTGTGGTGTTGGAGAAGACTCTTGAGAGTCCCTGGGACTGCAAGGAGATCCAACCAATCCATCCTAAAGGAGATCAGTCCTGGGTGTTCTTTGGAAGGAATGATGCTGAAACTGAAACTCCAATACTTTGGCCACCTGATGCGAAGAGCTGACTCATTGGAAAAGACCCTGATGCTGAGAAAGATTGAAGGCGAGAGGAGAAGGGGACGACAGAGGATGAGATGGTTGGATGG
>SJYA01001087.1:763555-812818 GCA_006410615.1 Neotragus moschatus | reverse complement strand
GTTCTTTGGAAGGAATGATGCTGAAACTGAAACTCCAATACTTTGGCCACCTGATGCGAAGAGCTGACTCATTGGAAAAGACCCTGATGCTGAGAAAGATTGAAGGCGAGAGGAGAAGGGGACGACAGAGGATGAGATGGTTGGATGGTATCACTGACTCAGTGGACATGAGTTTGAGTAAACTCTGGGAGCTGGTGATGGACAGGGAGGCCTGGCATACTGCGGTCCATGGATCTCAAAGAGTTGGACACTACTGAGCAACTGAACTGAACTAAACTGACATGGTAATTGGGAGCCTACAGTCAGGTGGAGGCTGGGAGGAGAGTGTTCCAGATGGAGTAAAAGTGTGTGCATGGATTTGGGGTGAGGAGCCTCAGGCCCACCAGGAACTCTTGGCAACAGCCTTACTGGAGTGTGAAATGCCAAGGGACAAGTGGCAAGAAATGAGGAGAGAGCTGACAGGTGGGGCCCGGACCACACAGATCCTGTTAGGGCTGTTCTGCAACCACTCAGTGTGCTTCCCAGCGGTAACCTGATCAGATTTTCACTTGGGTCCTGGGCTTGAGTGCGTGACAAAGCCCCCAGCCTTCCGAAGAAAGATTGGGGTGTTAGGAGGCCAGGGCGGGCCTGGATGGGGCTCTGGAAGGCCAGAATGAGTTTTCGTGTTTTTTTTTTTTTTTAATGTAAGCTTTAATTTTTTTTTTTTTTTTTTTTTTTGAAAGTAATGTTCTATAGAAAACAGAATATAACCTCATTAGAACTGCATGTCCAGTATAAGCATAGTCTTTGGTTACATGATCAAACTCTTAAGACCAGATGGCCTGGCAACGGCACTTGCTCATTTTATTATCCTCACCGAGTTTCTAAACCTCTCTGCTTTCCTCATCTGTAAAGTGGGATCATAGCTTCTGACTGAAGCTATCTGGTAAGCACTCTGTGTTGACCGCTCTCATAGTTTCTATAACAGGCTTTAAGGTGAGATAAATTCCCCTAAAGGCTACCTTTTGTCCTGGTTACCCATAATATAAAGAATATGTTGGTTACTCTTCAAGGGTGTCAGGATTTCTTGTTATATTTAGACGCAGAACTGTGTTTACGTTTGTCACAGTGCCAGTGGAGGTTTCCTAGCTGGGCCCTGCTTCCTGCTCCCCACAGCCGCTTTTGTTGTCCAGAGCTCAATCTACAGAGGTAATCTACAAGACCGAGTCCCCTGCCCTTAAGGAAATTAGAATAGCGGAAACTAGAGATTCCTCCTGGTCCTCTTTCTTTCTTTAGTTTCTTCATTGCCAATTTTTTTCTAAATAACATCTTATTCCAGCAGAGAAAATCCTCCTGAGATTATTGCAGAAACTCGCCACTTTTCTTCCAGATGTTTTGGCCCAAGGGAATCTTAGGAGAACCGGGCCTCTTCTTTACAGTTTCTGGCATTAGCTTACCAGTCTCCAACAATAACTCTTCATTTCTCAAATCAGAAAACTCTTGCACTGACCAGCTCAAGTTGAAGCTGATATAAAAAGGAGGCAAGAATTTCTTCCCAAGTGCATAAACTCTGACTGTCTTTGACTTGGCAGAATTTCCAAGCTATAAACTATTCATCCCTAAGTGCTTGGTGCCTATAAGAAAACTGACAGGTATTATCAGGGATAGAGACCACACACACACACACACACACACACACACACACACACACACACACACACACACACATATCCAGAGCTTGCTTCTACCCCTTCCTTACAACCCTCAAAGTGCACCTATGTTTTAGCATTTTCCTGGGAGCACAGCGGAAAGGTTCATTTTCCTTAGAGTGAGTGTTTAATGCTTATTTTCTAAATGAGGTGAATGAAACCTAGGGCTCCTGCTTTCAATGCTCCATTATATAAGAGTGAGCTCTGAGAAGTTTCATCTCCAAATATCTGAGGTTATATTAATAAAAATCACAAAATCCTACATGGAACCCTTAAAGAACAAAGCATTTTCAGTAGCCAAGCTTTCCAGAAAAATAAGATTTTAACACTGTAAGTACCATAACCTTGAAACATTTTGGACAGAAATCTTTCCCAAATATATTATGGGTCTCATCAAAGTGAAACAGGTGGCAGATGTTATGTACCTGACACTGCGCAAGAGAGAGCAGACCGGCCATAAGTCTTAGTTTATCCTTATCCTTTTGGGGGATATCATAATTTAGGGCTATCATTCTGGATATCAGCTACTGTACAATAATTTCCTCCCACATTTTAGGAGTAGATACAGATTTTTCGTGTTCCTGGGCTTCTTGCCTTCTTCTGTCTGTTTCTATTTGATGTAGTCTCCTCAGTTGTCAAGCTACCACTTCAGCTCGTTTTAATTCAGACAGAGCAGCTCATGGAGGCGAAGATGAGTGAGAACGAAAGTCTCCCCTCGTCCGGTGAAGGCAAATGAAAATAAAACGGTAGCTGTGATCCCCGGAGCTGGCACAGGCAGTGCAGTAAGAGACGGGGTGAGAAGCAAACAAGACCACAGCTCGTTCAGAAAAGATTCTGTGTTCCCAGATTAATCTCCTCTAGGCATCCTCCTCTCGCATTCTAAATTGACGATGTGGAATCTCCGCAGCCAAGTTTTATATAATTGTAAATTTAGAGTAAACAGACTCTGAATTGAAACCCTTAGAGGGCGTTCTTTGAATAAAATCACGGGAACACCGGTGCCTGGACTTGGTAGCCTTCAGATTTGATTTCTTCTTGCCCTCGTGTGTTGTTCCGTCCTGGCTGTGATCCGTTGCCATGTGGCTTCCCTGGCGACTCAGATGGTAAAGAATCCGCCTGCAATGCAAGAGACCCAGATTCAGTCCCTGGGTTGGGAAGATCCCCTGGAGAAGGGGATAGCTACCCACTCCAGTATTCTTGATAAAGAATTCCGTGGGCAGACAGGAGCCTGGCACGGTGCAGTCCATAGGGTGGCAAGGAGTTGGACACGACTGCACGGCCAGCAGTTGCACTTTTCTGCGCAGCTTAGTTCCAGACAGGTGGGCGTTACTCGACTTAGGTGTGAGTGGACATGGGTCATGCACTTGTGAAATGCACACTCCGTGCTCACACACGTGCACACACAGGGGCTGCCTTTTCACCACAACCGAGGCAGTAGCAGAGTGAGCATGAGGTAAAGGGGATAGTGGCAGGGAGAAGGGAAAACAGAGGACTGGAGGAATTCTGATTTCACGGTGACTCCTGGCGTTTATCTGCCTCTTACAAAACTACTGCTGGCAAGCTGTTGGAAAAAGCTTTGATATTGTAGCCCAGGAAAGATCCCTTCCTAATGCATTTTTGAACAAGGCGGAGCATAGATCAGTGGCAGGGCAGCTGCACTTCAAATTATGTCATTGCAGTAGAACTCTTTTGAACTGTGGTGTTGGAGAAGTCTCTTGAGAGTCCCTTGGACTGCAAGGAGATCCCACCATCCATCCTAAAGGAAATCAGTCCTGAATGTTCATTGGAAGGACTGATGCTGAAGCTGAAACTCCAATACTTTGGCCACCTGATGTGAAGAACTGACTCATTTGAAAAGACCCTGATGCTGGGAAGGATTGAAGGTGGGAGGAGAAGGGGACGACGGAGGATGAGATGATTGGATAGAGTCACCAATTCAATGGACATGGGTTTGAGTAAATTCTGGGACTTGATGACGGACAGGGAGGCCTGGCGTGCTGCAGTCCATGGGGTCACAGAGAGTTGGACACGACTGAGTGACTGAACTGAACTGATTAGAAGGAGACCACTCTGGCTTCAGTGGAAGCACTGAGATGCTCTCAACTCCTGTTTCCTGATGAGGAGCTGCTGGGACTCTGGTGGGAGGCCGCTCCCCGTGCTTCCTGCACTGTCTTCTCTCTCAATCTGTTGAAGCAGCTTCCTCCTGCTTGCTTTCCAGGGAGACACACCACGCCTGCTTTTACTCTCTCCCCTGCAAAGTGAGGGTTACTGTGGCTCGGGGTATTTAAACCCACGTATTTTCAAGAGTTCCGGGTGACTTTCCATGTGTAAGAATCTCCCTTGAAATTCCGAATGGGGAGAGGGTGATTAAAGCTNTCCTCCTGCTTGCTTTCCAGGGAGACACACCACGCCTGCTTTTACTCTCTCCCCTGCAAAGTGAGGGTTACTGTGGCTCGGGGTATTTAAACCCACGTATTTTCAAGAGTTCTGGGTGACTTTCCCTGTGTAAGAATCTCCCTTGAAATTCCGAATGGGGAGAGGGTGATTAAAGCTTCCCCTCCCCAGGGAGAAGCCTGAAAACTGTTGTCTCTGTATCGAAGGAGATGGAGATGACCCCTTTCTAGCATTCAGCCTGGCTTTCTCTAAATAAGACCCTAACATGCACACGTTCCAGCAGTCCTGATCCCTTCTGGCGTACAGGAGGTTAGTTCTGAAGGTGATCTTTTTCCCCAGGGCACACATGATTGCAAGTTCAGCTCCAGGGACAGCATCACCCCTGGTTCCAGGAAGGGTGCTCTTGACGTCAGTTTCCCTTTTCACTCTCAACCCTGGGATTCCCATGCCATTCAGCAAGTCTCCTTTCTTCCTTCTCACCTCCCATTTTCTGTTTCTCTAATATTCTTTGAGGTAGGGGCCCAAACTTTCATGCACGTGCTTTGGGAAACATGCCATTTGGAATTAAGAACACTAAACCCTTTTGAAAGATATTCAAGCACAGAAATCATATATTACATTATGTCACCTTTGGGAGTCTGAGACCCTGTCCCTAGTCAAATATCCTAAGATTCCTTTAGCACAGTGTTCAGGTGGACAGACTGTGAGGATTAAAGACAGACATACTAAGTAGCGTTGCATTCGTTCTGATCCGATTTTACTACCAAACGTTAGGAAAACTTGAGGCTTCCAGAGCTTTTCAGGCCTCAGAATTACAAAAAGTTCCAGTAGGGGAAAAGGAGGATTTCCCTGGTGGCTCAGATGGTAAAGCATCTGCCTGCAATGCAGGAGACCTTGGTTCGATCCCTGGGTCGAGAAGATTCCCCTGGAGAAGGAAATGGCAACCCACTCCAGTACTCTTGCCTGGAAAATCCCATGGACAGAGGAGCCTGGCAGGCTACAGTACATGGGGTCACAAAGAGTCGGATATGACTGAGCAACTTTACTTACTTTCCAGGGGAATAAGAAGCCTTAATTAGTTAAAAGACTAACAAGAATTGAAGGACTCTGGATATATCTGAATATTTTGTCATTAAAATAATCTCTCCTAAACTTGTTTATTTTTTGAAAAATACAGAAGAGCATTAAAAAGAAAAGTAAAAAGTCACTCACAGTACCTATTTTAAAATATATATATAATATAAAGTGACATTTGCACATATCTGTATGCTAAAAAGCCACTGAATTATACACTTAAAGGGGTTAATTGTAAGGTATGTAAATTATATCTCAATAAAACTATTGAAGAGAAGGTATATAGATGAAAAAGGAAAAAATCTATAATACCTTCTTCAATCCCATCTCCTTTTCTACCCCCTAGCCCTACCCCCAGGTAACTGCTATTTATATCTGCCACTTTTCTGTATGCTTATCCCTTTTACATTTCTGTATACACACAGAAACCACAGATATGTATATCTGCACTTTTTTTTTCTTTTTTGGACAACATTCAGGTCACACTCTCCACAGATCTGCATCTGGTATTGTTTTTAATTTAGCAGTGTACCCTGGGCATATTTCTAAGGCAGCACATGTAAGCTTCTCTCATTATTTATAGTGACTGCCTAATATTCTGTTGGGTGGCTATGTTATCATTTATGTATCCTTTTCCCGGAAACCCACTCTAGTACTCTTGCCTAGAAAATTCCATGGATGGAGGAGCCTGGTGGACTACAATCCATGAGGTCACAAAGAGTAGGACACAACTGAGCGATTTCAGTTTTTCCCCATTAAAGACATTTACATACTGAGTTTTTGTTATCACAAGCAATTCTGAGTTTTGAACTTTAATGTTAGAAATGTTTTAGGTGACCATGTATTGCTACTGCAGGGTAGATTTCTAGAAATGGGATTTTAGGGTTATAGAGTATTGAAACCTTAAGAGATTCCACCAAATTACCCAACAGAAGGATTTTTCCAATTTACAGTCCATAGTGAATATCCTTATCTGCACTCAGTTCAGTTCACTCAGTCATGTCCAACTCTTTGCATCTCCGTGGACTGCAGCATACCCAGCTTCCCTGTCCATCACCAATTTCCAGAGCTTGCTCAAACTCATGTCCATCGAGTCGGTGATGCCATCCAACCATCTCACCCTCTGTCGTCCCCTTCTCCTCCTCCCTTCAGTCTTTCCCAGCATCAGGGTCTTTTTCAATGAGTTAGTTCTTCACATCAGGTGGCCAAAGTATTGGAGTTTCAGCTTCAGCATCAGTCCTTTCAGTGAATATTCAGGACTGATTTCCTTTAGGATGGACCGGTTTGATTTCCTTGAAGTACAAGGGACTAACCTGCACTAGATGTTTTCATGGTTGAAACATTTTACCCAGTGTTTACTTAAATCAAGGAACTCTTTTTAATGTTCCATTAAAACAATTAGAATCAGCAAAAAGTTCCTAATAGAATTACCTCTTAAAGTACATAGTAGTCTGTGTCAGAATTTCTCAGAATCTTATCTGTCGACTGCTTGTGCCAGAATCTCCTTGGTGTGCTTTTTAAAATGAAAATTCCTAGTTCCAGCCAGACCTACTGAATCAAATGCACAAGAAGTTGAGGACTGGCAGTTGTGTCCTGGAACTGTCCCATGTTGACCAGAAAGAGCCAGTTCATTTTCAGCTGTTTAGTGAGCTCATTGATAAGTATGCATGTGTGCTTCGTAGCTCAGCCATGTCAGGCTCTTGGACACAACAGACTCCTCTGTTCGTGGGATTCTCCAGGCAAGAATACTGGAGTGGGTTACCCTTCCCTTCTCCAGGTGACCTCCTGACCCAGGGATCAAATCCAGGTCTCCTGCATTGAAGGTGGAGTCTTTACCAGCTGAGCCACCAAGGAAGTCCATTGTTAAGTATAGCTGTGATGAAAACAAAGGCGATAAATACTCAAAGATCATCATCCTCTATCTTACTACATTTCACTATTATCTTCACTCTGGTTGGTATTTATGTCTATTGATCTGAATGGTGGAAATACTATAGAATGGGGCACGAATGGCTCATCTTTTCCCAGCCCGGTGCTCAGAAATGTCCCATTGATAGCTTGAAATCAGTCATGGTGGGAACATTTACACCATTGAAATTGACAAACGCTACAAATCAGTGCTTCATAAATTATCTTGCTGGTTGTTTAGATTTAAGAAAATAATGAAAACCATGTTAGTAGTGCAGATTATTGTGAATAGCCAAAATATTTTATGAAATATTTTTTCAATTCAAAAACTACTATCCAACACTGCAAAGATTTTGCTCACTTTGCTGATGAGCAAGTGCAGTTTCAGCCTATCTCGTTGTCATTTCAGTAAAGCAGGATATCAACAAACATTCTTGTCTGAAGGACTCACTCATTTATAACCATAGGTGAGCTAAGAAAAGTTCAGCAAAAATTAAGGAAATAATTCTGTGAAATCCATCTGGTTATATGGAATTTATGATAAATAGTATTATTTATTTTATTACTTTTATAAGATGTGTCCTACACATCTTTTATGTTAATAAAAATTATAATAAATGTGTATTTACACACACTTGTATATTTTTTTCAGACAGCCTGTGTGTTATCAGCACACCCCTGAGCTCAGCATTCTGAAATTTTAATGAGCTCCCCAGTTGACTTTTATGCAAACTACAGTTTGACAACTGAGTCTCAAATTTTCCTACAGGATTAAATTTACTTCTAGGTTTTTTTTCCCCCTGTACACCAGGTATGTCAGGGAAATCTCCTGAGGTTTGGGCCATGAGCAGAATAATTTGCATTTATCACAATAAGTATAATTAAATCTCAATTCTCTTAAGAAAAGGGGAGCTCTGAAAGAAGAAAATGCATTTAATTACCGTTTGGTTATTCTACCACTTTTTTATTCACTTAGAAATTTGAAGGTGAGTTTATGTTTATTCTTAACATTTTCACAAAATTTGGGGTTTGGATTTTAAGATGCAATTCTAGTAATATAGAGAAGACACTTTGAATGCATGTATGACTTTCTTGGAGACACCCCTTCCTATATAGGGATGCAAATGTTCCTTCTTGACACTTAATCAAGATAAACCTGTTCAAAAAATGAACAAAAATAAGTTATATCCTTCTATTTTTTACATTTAAAAAAATTTTTAAGTTGAATATATGGGGTGTCTGAGACCAGAAAGTGAGAGAATGGCAGAGACCATGAGACCAACTGTGAGAGAGAAATGATTGGCAAGAAGGTTCTGTTCAACCTGCATGAAACTCCATAGCCTCTTAGGCATTTTCAAAAGGGATGAGATTGGATCATGGCTGGAAAGGCACCGTGGAAAAGGAAACCATGACTTTTACTTTCTTCCATAAAGGGTAAAAACCATAGATCTTATGTCTTAACGTACTAATTCATTTTTAAAACATTCACTTTTAACACCAGAGACTGAGCCTTTGGGATGGTAGAAGTGTGACTGGAAGAGACGTCTCCGTCTAGCTCAGCCCCTCCANCCATGACTTTTACTTTCTTCCATAAAGGGTAAAAACCATAGATCTTATGTCTTAACGTACTAATTCATTTTTAAAACATTCACTTTTAACACCAGAGACTGAGCCTTTGGGATGGTAGAAGTGTGACTGGAAGAGACGTCTCCATCTAGCTCAGCCCCTCCAGTTTACAGAAATGGAAATCAATACTCAGAAAGGTTAAGTGACTTGCCTGAGGTGGTATAGCTACTAGTCCAGTGGTATTAAAAACTAGAAGAATTTAATTTGTGTTGAATTTCTAATTTGTAGTTTGTCAAAGTTCATGTCCTGACTATATAAAACAAATAATGGAGTCAGTCCTTCTTCAAGTCCTTTGAACCACTAGGAACAAAGAGGACATGAACTTTAACAAACGACAAATTAGAAATTCTGCACAAATCATCCTTGCCCAATAGAATAAATATGAGCAGAGGCTGGAGTGTTCACCTCATCTCATGTATTCCTTCTCATTCTAATGTATGAAGGAATCCGCTTCCCTTATGAAGGGGTAATTCTACACCAGGATGCTTGATAATCCCTCTGATTTCAGAAGAATTATAATAGGATGTTTTTCATGTTCTTCTGTAACCTTCATTATACTCAAGCAGCTTGTTGTGAGTCACAGGAATGATTTTAGGACTATTCAGTACCTCTCAAATGATCCAGACGAAGTCTATTTTCCTGCAATATTTTTTTTTTTGGCTTTTGTTAGTCTCATCACATAAATGTAAGCTCCCTGATTCTCTAGCTTCCTGAATTTCAATTTTGTTATTCATCTTCAGTTTGGAAGACTAATGGTCCTTATTCATCTCATTCATTCTGTGGAGCACCTGTTTATTTTAATACCTAAATATGGTCATTAAGTTTTAAGACTTGCGTTTTCATTCATTTGGTTATGAGAAGATGCAGAAAGCCCTGCAGTATTACTGCTTTTTAAAGAATGTATTTGGAGTGTTCTTTATTCCTTAAAATGTGTTTTTTAAAGCAATGTAATGTTGAACAATATAATATTTAGCTTAAGTGATGTCTTTTAGGAAAAAAAATTTCCCTAATACTATTCAAGCTTTCATATTTTGCCTTTATTTTCTAGTTGTTTCCAAGACAGGCCTATAATTTGCCTTCATGTACCACTTTGCAGCTCATGCTGTTTTAATCACGCATAATTATTAACACGTTTTGAAGCAGGTCAGGGGTACATAGTCACAATGGCACCCCACTCCAGTACTCTTGCCTGGAAAATCCTATGTATGGAGGAGCCTGGTAGGCTGCAGTCCATGGGGTCACGAAGAGTCGGACACGACTGAGCGACTTCCCTTTCACTTTTCACTTTCATTGCATTGGAGAAGGAAATGGCAACCCACTCCAGTGTTCTTGCTGGTAGAAGCCCAGGGTCGGGAGAGCCTGGTGGTCTGCCGTCTATGGGATCGCACAGTCGGACACGACTGAAGCATTAGCATTTCATTTTTAACCAAAATAAATTAAGAGGAGAAATAAAGTTACTTACCCATGGGCTCACTCCAAAATTAGGAGACTCAAGGCATTTTTTCACACAGTCTGTGAATACTCAGGCTGGTGTCCACGGCCTGTCCCTTACTGGTCCCCTCATTGCCTTGGCATGTTTATGTTTGTTTACTGTGTTATAGGAATTCTGGTAAGAGATGGAAGTCATGAGACAGAAATGCTAGCATCTGTACATTCCATTTCCTGCTTTCTATTAATTCCTTTCTGGTAGTTGATGGTCTCGCTTATAAAATGCAAGAGATACCCTAAATAAGTACATTACCAAAAGGACATTTAATGAAAGCTATTCAAATATTGCTTTAATGACATTTACAAAATAATCCTGTTAGAAAAATGAAAGTCCAACCTTCCATAGGCCTGGAAGAGACCCTTCTCACCTCCCTCTTTCTGCCAACTGAAACATTCCTCTCCTCTTCATCCCATTTGGAAACCCTTCATCCTGCTCCTTATTTCTTCTCATTATAAATGAATTCTTCTTCTGTCCCTCTTTGGAAATTTCCAGAGTCTGTCTTCCTGTAGGGATGTCACCCTCCCCCACACTTTTCTAGCTCCATTTCTTTGCAAATACTACTTATCCTTCTTTTTCCAACTGAAGTGTAAAAACATCACTTATAATGGCAGAAACGAGAATAAAATCTAAGTAGTAACTGCAGATCCTTCCAAACAAAACCTTTATCTTACAGTGTGAAGATTTGCTTATGGGCTCAGGAAATTTTAACTGATAATTTGGGTCACTGAAGGGTTTCAGTGTTTGCCCTATTAGTTCTTAACTCACAAATGCTTTATAAAAATTATTTTAATAATCCTCATGCCACATTACAACTTGAAGATATTGAATGACTGAAAATTAACACTAAATCAAATATATAAGCTATAATATTCAAAGTATATTTCCTAATTAATACCACAGACTAAATGCGTGGATAATTATATGTAAATTTGGATTTTTTAATTGAATAACCAAAATACAATGCACAATATAGTATTTTAAGTTGATGAAGATAATTGCGTTGCAAATACAGCCACTGATTTTAGGTTGAAGTTCAAAAAGCATATATTCCAACTAAATTACAGCATTTGGGCCACATGAGCTTCCTGTTTACGAAAGAAAATAGGATGGTGTTGCTGCTAGGTTACCCTCTCTCTGTTTATCATTTATGAGCACTTAGAGGTTTCGGTTAAATAAAGAAGGGAGAACACATTATTGCAGAAAGTAATTGAGAATTCCAGAGAAGGTGGAAGATAAGCCTTTTATGTATAGAAAAACATACCCTCAAGACAATTCAAAAATTCATAATGGAGCACTTTATATGAGACATGTGATTTTAGCTTTATATTTCAAATTAAGTTTCTTTGATTAAAACTCTTAAAGTTCCTTTTCATTCCATAACTTAGTCTTCCTTTCTGTGGTTTCAAGACTTGTGCAGTTATATTCTGCCCTCAGTGGGGAGAACAGATAATTGAGAGATTGTGAAAAAAAAATTAAGATTTCCACTTTAAAGATAAATATATATTTAAAACTGACATATACATATGAAGTAAAAAGAGTTTGATAGGGCTTTTCACTGAGAGAAAGGGGAAATAATAAAATAACTATTAGTAACCAGGTGTACAGCTTCCCAGGTAGCACAGTGATAAAGGAGGCCCGCCTGCCAATTCAGGAGATGCGAGAGTCGCAGGTTCAATTCCTGGGTCAGGAAGATCCCCTGGAGGAGGAAATGGCAACCCACTCCAGTATTCTTGCCTGAAAATAGCATGGACAGAAGAACCTGGGGGGCTACAGTCCATGGGGTCACAAAGAGTCTCACACGACTGAGCAACTGAACACACACAGCCAGGTATCGTATTTGAAAACTGCCAACCAAAGCCCATGGAGCTAGTGGACAGGCTAGTTAAAGGTGTGAAAAGACAGCGTCTTTGGAAAGACAAATGAATGTTTAAATATGCTATGTACACCAAGTAAAGATTTAAAACTTAATGCCTCGGGAAGGGGCCACAAGTAGAGAGCCTTTTGCTTCTTGATCTGAATGGAGTGTGTTAGTTTTCTTAAAATTCTCAGGCTATACCTTATGATTTGTGCCCTATTCCGTATATTACAGTTCAACAAAAAGTTCAAAAAACAATCAATCATTTTAAAAACTCCATGCCATGCTTTTTAAAATTCTGTATTTACTTAGGATTGGGGGGTTTCGTCATTCAATTTTACTCTCTTAGAAGTATGATTCCAGAGCAGGCTCATCGTTCTGAGAGAAGAACCAGTGTGAACCCTAAGCTTCGCCGTGGAGTCTTTTCTCTGCATTCACAAGAGATGGAAAGAAGAACGTGCTCCGACATTTGTCCTGCCGTAACATCCTCTGCACACACAGCGATTATAAAAGCTCGCTGGTGAGCCTGCCTGCCTGCCTTCCATTTGATCTCTTTTGGGAACAGCACAAGCCATCATTCGTGAAAGTCATCTTCTTGCAAGATGGATAAATGCATTTTCTCTTCCTTGCCACAGGAAAAATGGAAGCTAGTAATTTCTAGTCCCACGGCAGTGAATACAAAATCAAAGGAGGCTGACTCACTGCAGTGACAGCTTCAAAAGGAATTCCTTTTTGAAGATTTTTTTTTTTTTTTTTTTGTGCTGGTTTATTTAGCACCGAAGCTTGTCTCTAAGCCAGCTTTTAGCAGCCTCCAGGAACACCTCTGTGCAGTTTCTGTCATGCATTAACAGTGCTCCCATTTCGGCTATATTTGCCCACCAGATACACGTTTGCCGTGACAGCTTAAGATGTTAGTGCTTTTTGAGTGGAGACAATTTTATATCAATGTATCTGTAACTGGAGAGTCCTAAGATGATGAAAATATGCTCTCAGTGAATTCTCTAGGAGAAATTTGGCGACTGAGATCTTATTTTGCAGAAACTCTTAAGAAAAAAACTTTGATATACGCATGTTCAGGTTACTTTGGAGAATCATCATTTTGCCGAGTACTGTTAAGTGACTGCAGGACCTGCGTTTATAGTCCAGGAGTACCAAAAACAACAGTAAAGGAGTTGTGTCTTATCTTTGTTAAAACCAGGGTTCCATTCAACGTGCCTGGGCTCAGAATGAACATAGGACCCCAATCCGCTGTGCCCCCCGTGGCTTCCTCTTTGCCGCTCATTCTTGTGTCATCTCTGCTGCCGCAGGGTTCCAGATGTACAGAAATAACCCTTTTATATAACAGCACAGTCCAACTATGTGGAAATAACTTCAAAAAATAAAATGCGGCTCAACCGACAGAAATGACAGCAGTCTGCTCCAGTGCCGAGGAAGCCGGCTGTGTTGCATCTACTAGGAGGCCTCACTCTCCACTCTCCTAAGGGATTCTCCAAGTCATTTTGAGCATATGAAATGTTCCCTGACTACTGAAATGAATCCCCAAGTAATCTATTCCTCGCCACCTTTGGGAGCCATGATTTAGTCTCAGCAGAACAAAACATCACCTGTCCCATTCATTTAATGGTGTTAATTCAGAACAAAGAACCATAAGGTAAAGATCAAGCCAGCATTCAAACGGCTACTAAGAAATTTGTGGACATACATTATTGAAAAATTATTGGTGTGTCTTATACCCTTAAATCATTTTTTTTCCTGTTAATTCAAGACAGGCAGAAGAACAGAAAGAGATCGTTAGATTCTGTTCAGAACACTGAGAGGGCGGAAGGGTATGAGACAGTTTACTGTTTGCTCACACATTTTCTAAAATATGTTTTTGATATTAAAGATCTCAGTTCTTCGTTTTTCATAAGTCTTGACAGTGGTTCCAGGCATGCTTTTTAGTACTTCCATGAGGAAAGGATCCATCATCTAAAACGGTGGTGGGGATAGCAGATAATGGGTGTGCTTTATCCCCTACCGTCTGAGGAGAGTGCAGTGAATTGAAATCCGTGCTATGACTGTCTTTCTGAAGGACTTTTCAAATTAGTGGGATGTTGTTGTAACAACACACTGGTTCCCTTAGGATCGATGATTAACCTTTTTTTTTTTTAATTGAAGCAGGAAGTATCCAGGACAAGATGAGCTCATGAAATATATCTCTTGAGGGAAAGATTAGGAGAAGGCAGCAGACTTTTAAGGACCTAAGATGTAATAGGTTATTATCATGCATTATTCCACATCCTTACTACTTAGCTATGAATCCAAGCAGGAACTAAAAGCTGTTATTAGAAAAGCAAGCTAAATAGTGTGGAATGGANGGGAAAGATTAGGAGAAGGCAGCAGACTTTTAAGGACCTAAGATGTAATAGGTTATTATCATGCATTATTCCACATCCTTACTACTTAGCTATGAATCCAAGCAGGAACTAAAAGCTGTTATTAGAAAAGCAAGCTAAATAGTGTGGAATGGATAACCCCACATCCCATGCATCCACCTCCCATTAAGAGAAATGAACTTCCTACCTAAATGGGTATCCTTAAGTACCACTGGTTACTTATCCATCCTTCCTTAATTCTTATATCTTANATTGATATTTCTCCCAGCAACCTTGATTCCAGTTTGTGCTTCATCCAGCCCAGCATTTTGCATGATGTATTCCACATATAAGTTAAATAAGCAAGGTGACAATATACAGCCTTGATGCACTCCTTTCCCGATTTGGAACCAGTCTGTTGTTCCATGTCCAGTTCTAACTGTTGCTTCTTGACCTGCATAGAGATTTCTCAGGAGGCAGGTCAGGTGGTCTGGTATTCCCTTCTCTTGAAGAATTTTCCACAATTTGTTGTGATCCACACAGTCAAAGGCTTTGGTGTAGTCAATAAAGCAGAAGTATGCCCAGGGTAGAAAACACCAGCGTTTCCATATGTTGGGTAAAATAAGAGGAAGCAAAGATGACAGGTGAAGACCTGGAAAGAACATATTAGAAGGAGAGTTTCTGAAGGGACTTTAAAAGTGCTACGTGCCACCAGTAGGTCAGGATGGAGAGTCTGTTGGCTTCGGCAACTAGGAGCTCTTAGGTGACTCTTGGCATACAGGAGTGAAGTAGGGGGTGGAAGCAGATACCTTCAGTTTAGGAAGAAAGAGGATGTGAGGAAGAATGAAGCAGTGCATCATCCCACACTGTCCAATATGGTAGACATGAACCACGTGTGGCAGTTGAAATTTGAATATAAATGAATTAAAAGTAAGCAAACAAAAATTAAGGCTTCCCTGGTAGCTCAGTTGGTAAAGAATCCGCCTGCAATGCAGGAGACCCCAGTTCGATTCTTGGGTTGGAAAATCCCCTGGAGAAGGGAAAGGCTACCCACTGCAGTATTCTTAGGCTTCCCTAGTGACTCATCTGGTAAAGAATCTGCCTGCAATGCTAGAGACCTGGATTCAATCCCTGGGTTAGGAAGACTCCCTAGGGAAGGGAAGGGCTACCTCACTCCTGTGTTCTGGCCTGGAGAATTCCACGGACTGTGTAGTCCATGGGGTCGCAAAGAGTTGGACACAACTCACCAACTCTCAATTCAGTTGTATTAGCTGCTTTACAAGCACTCCATTGTCCCTTGCGTCTAGGAGCTATCCTATTGGGAAGCACAGGTAAAGACTATTTCCATTATCACAGAAAGGTCTTGCCGATGGTGCTGGAACTTATTCCAGAAAGAGGGAAAATGGAAAAACTTGAAAGACATAGTGTGTCAAAACAGGTCTCTTCTCACCTCCATGACCACTCGAGATAAACACACACAGATGTGTGTGTCTATAGCCTGAGTCAGATCTTTGGCAGAGAAGTTGTCTCAAAGAGGAAAGAAAGAGCAGATAGGAAAGGCTCTCAAAGGCTCGGAGAGGGCTGGTACCCAGAACACTGGAGAGGGGAGGGTTCTTTCTCCAGAAATAGACTGAGAAGCAAAAGAAAGAACAGATGCAAAATCAGGAAGCAAATGATTAATGTAGCCTTGATGACTTGTTGAGAAAACAGAGGCTGTAAACGTAAAGGGGGACTTTTTTCCATACGACAGTCCCAGTACTTCAATAAGAAATGGAACTGATGTTTTAAAATTTTAGGTAAACCGTAGATTGAAGCAGATGCATGTTGCAACTGGAGTTTATATCTTTGTCGTTAATAATTGATATCTACTTTATGATATCCGCTGAGCTGGGCATTTTACATTAACTATCTCTGTTAAATCCGCAGAACAATTTTAAAGGTAGCTGTTGTTTTCTGTTTGTAAAGGTTAAGTAACTGGCTTAAAGGCACAGAGTAGCTATTAAGTGTCAGGGGTTGGATTCGAACACTAGTGTGAAACGCAGACCAGACCCTGAGTAACAACAATACAGAACAAGAGCAGAGAGCTGTGGCTACACATAGCAGCAGCCCCTAATCTCGCTGTCCAGGCAGGCTTCTTGGATACATTGATGCCTAAGGAACATCTGAAGGTTGAGGCCCTGGGGAGAGAAAATGTCTGGGAAGGAGAAACAGCATCTTAAAGTTGACATTCAAGGAAGTAAAAGTCCAATATGGCTATAAGATAAACTGAAAAAAAAAAAGAGAGAGAATATTGAGAGATGACACTGGGGTAGAGACCATCCAACGTCCTCCATTTATAGTCTATTCTATCTGTTGCACTCCCGGTTAGATAGATTTCATAAGCCAGGATCTTAACATGACTAAGAAAAATGGTTAGCATCTCCAGATTGCATATATTTCAGACACCAGAAGAGAAAAAGGCTGGGGGGAGCGGGGTGGGGAGAACACCTTCCTGGCTTCTGTATGAGTGTAGGAGATAGCCATCTAGTGGTCTCCTGCATGTAATCTCTAGCAGCGGGTTGCTGCTCTGAAGCAGTGCTGTTACAAGGCCACAGTGCATCTGTGTGCAGCCAGGCCTGATTACATTGCTTTTTGTTTTAACCCAGTGATCATTATAAATGACCATTTCAAAGGAGCCAAGTGCTCTGCATTTGGTATTTTATCACAGCTTTTAGATTTTTGCTGAGAAACCTGAATAACCATGCCTAGTTCTAAGCCTGTGTTCCTTCGTCAACGTTAGCCTAATGTCATGGATTCAGGTTTTAAAATTGTGTTCTTTACCTGTCCCTGAAATCATCTTGTTTTTAGTCGCTATATAAAATGTTTCATTGCACAATAGCATGTTGAGCTATTTATATTTAGGGTGTGGGGCAGGAGAATTTCTCAGTAATAAGTTTATTTCTCTTCTGTGCGGCAGAATGCCACTGTGGCCTACCACAATCAGGTGCATTGTGATTTGCTTTGTTCATTTTACTGATATTGGTCCTAATACATGGTAATTATTTTCTGATTGAAGATTTCACCTGGGAGAAGCTGCTTTCATGAGCAAGAATTGAAAGCCTACTTTGAATCATTAAACCAAGATTATTTGCAAATATGCACCAATATATTTTAATAATACATTCTTTAGTAGAATGTATCCTGGTTAAACCAGTTATTATTTTTGTTTTCTGATAATCATAAAAAAGATGTTATAAATGTTATCTGATCATGCTATAAATGTAATTAAAGCTTAAGCAAAAGGACTCCACAATCATAAGTTTCATTTACAGTACTTAACATAGAGTGAAGAAAAGGAAGAACTGTGGGTTATCTTGGGGTTTGGGTTAGAAAAGCAGCTTTATGATTTCATTGAAAATATAAATGTTTCCTATACACACAATTGACTAAATGGATTGAATGGACTTGAAGCCATAATTGTAAATGATGAAGATCAAAATGCTTCATGAAACTTCCATAGTTGTATTTTGAATCTGTCATAATATTTTACAAATAATTTGTTTTCATGAAGCTATATTATCGTTTCCACATTTACTTCTTAGCACAGGAAGACATGAAATAACATTGCAGTGATGAATCATTCCCATGATACTAGTTTGTTAAAAATCTTCTCTTTTGCTAGATACTGATTTAAAAATATTTAGTCACAAGATTATTTTCAGGAATTTGTTCATTGCTTGTTTGAAATGGACAACTGGAGCTACTTAGAACAGCAGCAAGGCAGCTAAGAAAACGATAATAAAACATTGGTTTTCCAGTTGCCAAGTGGATGTTATATTTTTGTGCTCAAAAATATACATTTTATTTTTGTATATTATACTTTAATAGGCTTTTAAAGACAACTTCAAAGGGTTTGTCTGTGAATACAGCTGTTTTCTGATGTAACTGTTGATAATATTTTATTTTGAAAAACTGATGAATTCTGACTTCTAAATCAGTCCAACAGCCTTGTGAAAACCATTATTGAAACACGTCATGCAGTCACACACGCATGATTTTATTTCTGCTGTTTGCTAATAGAGGTTATCTAGTGTTATTGGCTGCTGAGAAAACAGAAGCAAATGGGTGGTTTATGAAATGAAATGTGAAGCATTATTATTTTTTCATTGTTCTGGAAAATAATTTCTTTTTTCTCCCCATGCTTCAACATCTGAGAGCAACCTACACTGTCACTTACCATCAGGAATCAAGAGATGATATTTTTCAGGCACAACATTTTGTAAATTTTGAAGTCTTATCAACTCCCCACCCCTTCTCTCTTCTCTTTTTTCCACAGGTGATTTCTATTCACTACTTTCCAAGCTGCTAGGAGAAAGGGAAGATGTTGTTCATGTGCGTAAATATAATCCCACAGAAAAGGCAGACTCAGAGTCTGACCTGGTAGCTGAGATTGCAAACGTAGTCCAAAAGAAGGATCTTGGTCGGTCCGCCTCCAGAGAGAGTGCAGAACATGAGAGGGGCAATGCTATTCTTGTCAGAGACAGAATTCACAAGTTTCACAGGCTAGTATCTACCTTGAGGCCCGCAGAGAGCAGAGTTCTGTCATTACAGCAGCCCCTACCTGGTGAAGGCATCTGGGAACCAGAACACACAGGAGGTGCGTTTAGGTGCTTCTTTTAAAGAGTGAAATGTGAGACACTACGATCCACATTAGCAAAATCTGAAGGGAATAAAAATTAATGGGTGAGAAATCTCACCAATGAAAAGAACTTACCACTAGAAAAACATGATTCTATTTGGATTATCAGATATCCACTTTTGTTTGGGTTTTTGTTTTGTTCCAGTCCTACGTACATTCCATTTCAGCTCAGTTGATGAGCCAGAATTACCAGAACCCAAACCCTCTGGATCATATGGGGAAGGGCAGCTTATGGAATTCAGGAGAACCAATCCTTAACCACATCAACATTGGGAATAAACCAAAATTTCAAACCTAATACATAAAGTTCCAGTGTGTGAAATGGTTATACACCACCTTCCTTTAAGGTAATTTAATTCCTCTCAGAGGAATCTTACACTTCCAACATTCTCATCCAATTGACTTGTAAAATGTAACCCTTCTTATGACTTTGATTTCTTAAATTCCATTATCAATTATCATCTTAATTGGAAAGCTGAATGGTTATATCTGAAGGGACCGCCAGCAAGTCAGTAACTATCAGATTCATCTTCTAACCAGGATTGGCTTCTGTAATTAGAGGACAATACCTTATTCCCTTCAGGTTTCTGTACCAGCCAGCTATGGATGCCTCATCTTTGTCTTTAATTGTGTTGTGGCTTCTGTGATATTGATCGTGTTTCATGTTACTTGCTAATGTGGAAAGCCAGATCACACAGCATGTGGAGATAATCTCCAGAAAAGTAATGGGTGTGCGTGCATGGCAGCAGTCCATGCGCGGGCTGGAACGGCACAGGCTGCCAGAGCGATGTTTTCAAATACAGCTTTGCAGGAAACCATGAATTATTCAACACCCAACTGATTTTTATTTATAATTGAAAAACAAATTGTCATGCAGTGCCATTTTCTCACACACAAGTTTCAAGCATTGTCCATTAGGACTAGCCTAATAGTCTCTATGAGGTGTTAACTGGAACCCAGATTTTTAACCTCTTCATATTTTAAGTAGGATCAGCCCTGCTCTAACTCCTTCTAAATTTACCTAATAAAACTGTTTCCAAAGAGGTGGCCCCTGAACCTCCCCTTGCATCAGAATCACCTAGGATGGTTGTGAAAAATCTAGACTTCTGAATCCTCCTGAAGAACAGCTGAGTTGATGTCTCTGAGCACAGTCTCTGGGAGTCTGCAGTTTTTGATGCCCTTACCTATTTTACAGACAGACTGGATTGTCTATCTGAACCTCTGTATTAAGTACAGTAAATTGTAACCCGAACAATGCATAAATATAAAAGGGCTGCTTTGGTGAGAATACAATTCTGTTCAAGTTTGAAATGTTAGAGTTCCAGCATGCTTTATTCCATGACTTATCTTTTCTAAACTTTTTACTGAGGTGGCATTGGTTTATAACATTATATGTCTCATGTGTGCAGCCTTATATTTCTATCTCTGTATACCCTACCTATACACTACCAAAAATCTAGTTTCTAGTTGTCTATGACTTGCCTTTGTTACTCTTCAGTTTGAAATAATACCATGATCATGTATAGACATCCTAAGTGTCAGTGTGAAAAATCATAGTTTGACTTAAGGAATTATATTCCTAAAACCTACTAAGTTTTTCTAAGAAAGAAATACTTAAAACACTCAAAATACAGTTACTGGCCAAGTCTCCACATTCTTTTCGAGGTGGTAAAAATGGCAGTGCCCAGAAGAAAAATGTTTCTCCAAGACCTAGTTCAGAAAGTTTCCTTTCATATTAAGTGCGTGGGTGAATGTCACGGAAATAAAGCAATGAGTTAGAGAAACATACAATACAAATTCTAGTTACAGGAAGAAAATGTGCATGTACTTCCTTTCTGAAATGATTTATTTTAGTGTTATTTCACTACTCTGATGCCAAATTTTTATAAAATTAAATGCAAAATAGAAAGCCCACATTTAGATAAGCTATTTCTAAAAACCTTTTCAATTTTCTTTCACTGTTTACTATAGCACAATATAATATCTGACTTTAATTGAAGAAAACAATAAGTGGTGTAATAAGTTAACAATAATTATGATTATACTTGCTATCTTTAGTATAATGTTGGAGTAAGATTTCAAAAATTTAAACACAAAGTAGTAGAACTGAATATTACTTATTTTAGCTTAAGCAGCATCCATGAGAGAATTTTCTTACAATATGTAGGAAAGCTGCCAAAGTTGACGCTCTAAGTTGATTAACAAAATGTAACTTAGCAGTGTTCTATCATAATGAGAATTTGTGGCTCTTCAAATTACTGGTCACTTACATTGATTTTTCCTGTAATATATGATGTACCGTGTGACAGTGTGCAACCTAGTAAACTGGGAAGCAGATACACTCCTTTTTACTCTTAGTATACTTTGGTTTCTACCATTGGCTTGATGTCTGTATTAAGACAGCATTCATAGAGAAGAAAGAAAATCATAGTCTCTTTTCTGGTTGCCTTCTGGAAACTAGACTCTTTGAAAAATAAATTTAAAACTATCGATAGCTATTCTCTTCCTGTTGAATTTAATTGGACTACTATTTGCTAGCATATGGAAGCCTGATTTGCCATGTGATGTACACCTTTGGACATCAGAAAATACATCTGCATTTGTGTGATACCTCCCACAAGATGAGAGAATATGCAGTCTTTAAATATTGTTATGGTGCATTTAAATTTTACTTAATTTCCATGGGTAGCTTCTTCTTGACTCAGAAGCCATACTTTTAACATATTTCAGTTATGCTGGCCCTAGGTTCAAGTCTTATAGAATTCCCAGGGTTAAATAAAGCTTTCACTAGGCTGAATTTTCATCTCTGGAGGAGAGGAGAATAATGAAAAAAAAATCTATGATAAAATCATTTATAGAGGAAGAAACCCATTTATAGAAGCATAGAAAGGATACATGCTGTGTATCCAAGATGCCACAGTTCAGTCAAGCAGCATTCAAACCCAGGCAGATTCACTCAGTCTTGGTTTTCAATTACTTTATTACTGTGTCTCACAATAAAATAATAGACAGATAGACAGGCTGTTTTTCCCCAACCTTCCCATCATCTTATCTACAGTTGTAATAACTCTAGGTGTAGATTGCCTTTGGTCATACTTTCTCAATCAATATCCAAACAATTTGACTAAGATGAAGATTCACTTGCAGTTAAATTTTTTAAAGAAAAGGAAGTCAGCTAATACTTCTGAGCCCCTGGCTATGTCTTAACTCTCTTACTTCCCTCCCACTAAGTAAGACATTATAATTAATTCTGGTTTTCTTTCTCACTTAAGTATAAATATTTCTCTTATAGTCTTAATTATAGTTATTGTTGGCACTTCTGATGAATAACAATCCCTGACCAAAATAAGGCATCTTTTCATCACTAAAAGCAAATCTTCTCGGGTAGAAAAAGCAACAATTTTATTTTGTTCTTGTTGAAATCTACTGATTTCTGTAGGAGCTTCTCCTCAAGATTAAATATAAAGAGCCTTGTTACAATAAAGTTAAGTCATAGCCTAGGTTTGACAGTATATTTTTTCCTCAAATTTTTTTGTCTAATTCTGTTAGTCCTATGTACACAGATGAAGGAATGCCCTTTTAAATGCTTGTTAATAATTTCATATGAAAGCAGCAGTGATTGCTAACTTTAATCTTTCTGGGAAAGATATAATTCATTAATCTGCTTAGTGATTTATTGATACAGTTTTAGTTCTAATATTAAATTTTTTCTGAAAGTAACTTTTTAAAAATATATGGTAGAATATGAGGCTATCCGTTTACCTTTATTTATAATGAATGCAAGGATTCTTCTGAAATAACCCTATCATTTGACATCTAAATTTAGCGCAGCTGACACTTGGAGTTGGGAATGGCTTGCCCAAGATCATATGTAAGAAATCTGTATTTAATTTTCAAATTAGGACTGTCAGTTTACAACATTAGTCATATATGCTAATGAATTACTTCTTAAGTAAAGTCTAAGAGGAATCTGAACTTGAATTTCTAACTTTTCCATGCTTGAAAATGTCGTTTAATTTAGAACCCAAATACATTTTATCAGACAGTTTTTAATAAGGGTTTGAAATATTTTTGAAGGTTAGAAAACAATCACCCTTGCTATTGATGGCCAGAGTCTGACGCAAGCCTATCGTTCTTTTATAAACACAGAAAATAACCTGGGGTTCTGTCTGAGCATCCTATAATTCTCTTGTAAAGATGGGCAGGGCTTGTGAAAGCATTAATATTCATCCCATATGCATACACCGCTAGTCCTCCATGACTGCTTTGATTCTTGATCACTCCGTCTTAAAGAGAAGAGCCTTTAGCTGCGTAATAATGAAAAAAGATGACACTGGAAGCAGAAACCTGAATTCACAGAGCTAGTGTTCACAGAAGAAAATGCGACCTCAGTTTTCCTTTAACTGTTTGGGAATTTGTAATTAACACAGAGACCTAGGTTTTCAGGTCCTGACAGTTTTGAGGTCTTAGCTAGGTAGTCTTAATGAATGTGCAGTGGTGTTTTTAATGAAATTTAAAGTAATTTAATGTAATTTCTCTGAGTGTTCTTGCCATGCACAAAACAGTTCCTCTTTGCACTGACTCAGTACTGAAAGAACCAGGTTTCTCACACTGCTAACCCTTAGTATTTCCTCATGTATCACTTTTACTGTTTTGAAATTTTACCAAAAGTGTATAAATGTGCCCAAAACAGTTATCCTGCTTTTTTATCTTGAAAGTTTCCAACCAAAAGGAATTCTTGTAAGTGACAGAATAGGTTGTTAACAACCTGTCAGTGCTTTTCGCAGATTTTGAGAGTTTACTAATCTAAGGTCAGTGATAATATGGGATTGTTCACAGCTAGACTGAAGTTCTTTACACAGTATTTCATGTATTTTATGAAATCCTCATTTGAACCCAGAAGTGTATATTTCTTTAGGACAGCGCATATTTTCTATCAGAAGTAGCATCTCTAAATCTTCATGAGCGCCTCGCTTCCAGTCCTTGTTGTAGACCACTGGATGAAAAAGTTCCAGGAAACATGACATTTGTTGATTGCCATCAATGAAAATAATTAGCCAATTAACATTTTTTTGTTGAGTCTCTTCACAGTGTCTTCAGCACAATTCTAGAGGTAAAAAGACGTAGTGCCGGTGAGCTATAAGATGCTAAGGGTGTTCAAATGCTAGTTGACAACACAAGGAAGTAGAAAGTGGAGCATAGAGTTCAGTTTAGTGCATTTACTAGACCAGTACCATGGGCCAGGCCCTGAGCAAGACTTAGTGACAAAACAGTGAATAAGACAGGATCTCTGCCCTCACAAAAGTTCACCTAGTTGAAGTGGTGTTGGGCTCTGAGAAGCGGATGAAAGCAGTTAAATATCTCAGTTGTTATGAGGTTCAAGGTTCAAGATCCAGAATCTTCAGGAACTGCTGATTGCATCCAGAATGGCCACCAGAAGGACCAGCTGTAACTGAGATGAGAATGAATGACGTATGGCCTGAGATTCATGCCACTTTAAAATGATTTAAAACAGTTTCTTTGGGGAATCCATCTGTATACATCTCTAGTTATCATCCGTAGACCCTGTTTCCTGAGTTCACTTTCAAAAACACACTTTTATCCATGCCACCCCGTGCTTGAAAGCCATTGGTGGCCCCGCAGTTTGCTTCCTTTTCTCCTACTCTGACAAGCGTGATAGACGATTAGTGCTATTCATCCAAGCAGCCTTACTCATATCCACTGCTGTGCCAATTTAGGCATGCCAGCTGTAGGTCTGCCCCCTTCTCTCCAGCTCAGGAAGACAGCAAAATACACATGATTAAGAACGATATTCTCACGTGCTCTAGTATATTTCAGAGGTAAATTATCCCCAAGCTCTGAGCTTTACTCCTGTTAATAAAGTACTTGCAGCATACCTCAGAATTAATCATAGTATAGATCAAGACACCACAGCATAGAGCTACTCTTATTCATTGTTAAATCCATACTCTTCCTTTTGCTTGACAGTATATCTTCCAGTCTGCACTAGGTCTTGGGGTCTGTTTAATCCTGCTTCTCACTTCCATACCCCCACCTGACAGACACAGATGTCTTTAAAGATATACAGATTACTTGAAACACATTCTGCAGTTATAAACATCCTCACTTTTCATCTTTCTGACTACCCGTTTCTGAATTTGATAAACTTTTAAGTGAGAATCCCTACCCTCTCCCAGCCAAGCCTCAGAAAAGAAGATGGGCCCTTTCCTGTATTCCTGCACCACACTGTGTCATATGTATTTGCTTTCTGGGTTTTTTCCCTCATTTTATCCTATGAGTCCCTCCAAGCTCCACACCATGCTGTATTTGTGTTCCCAGAATTTAGCATAATACCTTACATAGACAGTACACTTAGGGGTTATTTGTTGAAGATGTATCAGCAAAGGTTATAGGCAAAACTGTTCTAGTCATCATATTGATTGTGATATATTTTGTTAATTTTTATTTAAAAAAATTAAACCTACAAAGGTAAGAACATTTGGAGTGGAAAGGTACTATCTCCTTTTCCTATAGTTAAGAGAATTACTTCAGAGTGTTTATTCTCACACTGGCATCCTCTCAAGTTTTCAGAAGCTGATTATACGAGCCCTGGGTGTCCCTTTCTTCCTCCAATCTTGAGTGTTCATCTTTGAGAATCACTGCATGTTGCCACACCCTCCAGTGTACGGGCAGGAGACAGGGACTCAAATTGCTTTTTCACTTCTCAGCATCTCTCCTGAAGCATTTCAGAGAGAAGGAAATGTTGCCACTGATACAGAGGATTTCGCAGTATCTTCTTAACTTTCTATCCTGTTAGTAGAGCTCCTCTGTACCTCATACCTCTTTACTCATGAGCATTTCTATAAAAGGGATTAGCACAATTGAACTTAGATATTCTCTTAAGTATAAATGCATTCTGAACAGAAGTAAGAGTAATTGGTAAATCATTCAGTCATAGAGTGTCTGTTATTTTTTCCTTTCTCATGCTAGGAAACAGTGAAATATAAACCATGAAAAAGTATCTCTCCATTCCCATTGTTATAGGAGGCTGGGCGAAATGAAACTGGTATCTTACATAGTTCCTGTACAAGAGATTATCAATGATAGTTTCTTATAGGGTCTAATACATATTGAACATGCACAGTTCACACAGAAGTTAGATAAGAGAGAGACAGCTGCGCGCACACACACAGACACACATACAGAGGCTTATTGCCCAAGAATGCTATTCATTTAAAGGCTTTGCATTAAAATGATGTTATCCGTATTACCATATTTTCCAAAGATACTGGTTTAAAGTAAGAATGTTGAAGAAGGTAGTCTCAAATTTTCTCCTTAATGACTGAAGGATAAGCTGGTTTTATAAGGCATCTTATCAACAGGAAAAGAGCATTTAGTCCCCAGGCAGGTTCACAATCACTTATTTATTCATCGCCCAGGGGGCTACACTTTGGCACATGCATGTGGTATATGTTATGTAGAGCACGCTTGTTTTTGTTTGTTTGTTTTTTGCATCTAGTGGCATAACTGCATGAACTTCTTACAGTCGTTGTGAATCTTCATGGAGTTATACTAACTCTTTTTTACACTAAATGTATGGGTTTCTCTTTTAGATTTCCATGTAGAAGAGGCACTGGATTGGCCTGGAGTATACTTATTACCAGGCCAGGTTTCTGGGGTGGCTGTGGACCCTCAGAAGAATCTCGTGATCTTCCACCGAGGTGACCACGTCTGGGATGGAAAGTAAGTAATCATTTTTCCTTCAAGAAGTAAATGAAATTAAAAACAGCATGCGTCACTTTCCATTAAACTAAGAATAATGGTGAGAGTACTATGAAGGTTCTTTTTGAACATAATGTTTGTGAACGTGACGTGTTCTTTTAACACATGACTGTGATACACAGGAAAGAGGAGGTCTTATGCATTTGAAAACGATTAAGATAGTTTCACAAGCTAGTTTATGGAAGGAGGGCAAGAAGTCTGTGATTCTGTCTACTTCCCTGGTGGCTCAGATGGTAGTGTCTGTCTGCAGTGCAGGAGACCCAGGTTCGATCCCTGGGTTGGGCAGATCCCCTGGAGAAGGAAATGGCAACCCACTCCAGTACTCGTGCCTGGAAAATCCCATGGACAGTGGGGCCTGGTGGGCGACAGTCCATGGGGTCGCAAAGAGTCGAAGATGACTGAGCGACTTCACTCTCACTTTCTGCCTACTTAGCGTTTTGCTCTCACCTCCTTGAAGCCACCTCCACACTCCTAAGGAGAAAAATATTAAAGAAATTAGGACAGTGTGTGGCTGAGGCATTTCAAGACTTCAGGAGAAGTGCATCATGATAAATGATCAACTCAGAAAAGTTACTGGTTGACTGCAGCAAAGCACTTCCTTATCCCCCTGTCCTGAGTATTGAACCGTCTTGCGGCACTGGACTCTCGCTTTCCCTGAGGCCGCTCCGTGGCAGTGATAACAGTGCCGCCTGGGGAATTCTGTGGTTGGAGCCGCGTGGCCACCAAATGTATGGAAATAGTACCTTGCCCTCGCATGTTCCTGTAGGTCATTTCTGTTACACAAATGCGCTCTTTTCGTGAGCACTGGAGACTTAATAACACCGAGACTCATACTCCTGCTTTTCCCTTGGAGTTTCTCTTTCCAACAATTTTACTCTGTCTTCCAGTATCATCTTATAGGGATTTTTGGTTTAAAACATGTCCAACATTTATTGAGTTGTTTGCTGTCCCTCTATGACTGTTCTAAGTGTTTGCGTGAATTAACTCCCAGCAGTTAGGCACGGTTGGTATCATCATGATTCACGTTTTACAGGTGAAGAAATCAAGAGAAGATAAGCGTTTTGCCCCATGTCTCATAGTTAGCCCAGCAAAGGCAGGCTCCAGCTGCTGTCCATCTGACTCAGTTGGCCCACTTTGTCCTACTTGCTTCCTTTTAGAGGACTGGGAACACATTTACAGGATTGTATTTTTCAAAGTTGGCTCCAAAGTTTATCAGTTTATCTTAATTCTCCTAAGTACTGAATATCCACTTATTCATGTTTTATCACAAACTTTCATATAAAGGTGAATTTTTAAATATCTTGTGAGTTTACTGTAATGAACCTTCTTCTTCTTTCAAGTGTACAGCCAAAGGGTTTCATTTGGGAAACTGAGAATCCGCACATACAGTTCAGCTGTTTTTTCCCTCCATTTTCAGAGATGCTGGTTAAACTTAGGCTAAGCCTGCACTGTCACATACACACGCATGTAGTTTTCTTGGTGCAGCTGAAGATGAAAATCAGTCAGCATTTCAGAATAGATTGATAGCTTTGATACTATTTAATTATCCTTTGCAGTTGTCACACTTGAGAATGGAATCTGAGAGATCACTTCAGAGTTCAAAGCCATCAAGCTCACCATCCCTGTTTCTACATCTCTGTTACATCATCTTAGTCATTATTGAACATCTAATGATATTTTAACAAGTGCTTTCAAAAGCAAACTGTTACTATTCACTCTAGCATATTCTTCATTTTAATGAATATTACTATATTTTCTGCATGGATTTCTAGCCACATTTTATCAGACAAGAAAATTACAGCATCATTTTCTTCCATTGATACTGTTTCAGCTGGCTAAAGCTAAACTGGACAAAGTCCAATTTTCCATTTTAATGTGATATTCATTCCAAGTAAGCAGCAGAGGCTGGAATAGTTTAATAGGAAAAAAAAAGGGGGGGGATCAATACAGGCAAGCCTAGGGTAAATGACCGAAGACTGAGACAAGAGCCACATAAGAACATTTTCTGGAACATACATGGCAGTCCCAGCAGACCTGAATTTTCTGGCTTTGTGCTTTCAACTAGATAACCTGCCAGTATTGAGGGTAAATAGATTCCAGGTCCATTGCCAAAGCCCTGGTGCGTTTACCCTGATGAATGGCTCTGACAAAGCGGTCTTGTTAAAAATTTAAGACTTCAGAGCAGGGGTGCTAACGTACACCATTAAGTCTATTTCTTCTTTGTCCTTCGTCTTTATCGTTCAGGTGTAAGAATATTTGTCATCCCTGTCCTTTTGTCTCTCTTGTATTTCCTGTTGGCCTCTGGCAGCCTTTGCCACCCATGGAAATTCTCTTCAGGCACTCTGATCTCTGCTTTAAACACCGTCTGCTTCATTACTCACAAAGAGATTTAGAAGTGGATTACTCTGCTAGTAGTTTTGTAGGTAGATAGAGTCAGATGTGTTGATCCTGCTCGTTGAACAGTTGTGCATGACCATCCTTCCTGAGTGTGCAAGTGAATTATATAAAGTGGGCAAAGTAACTTTCTTCTCACTCATTGTATATCCAAAGATTGTACAAAGGAAAAAGGCAGCACTTCCCTGAGGAATTTCTTGCGAGCTGGTGAGAGACAATGGAAATTGAAACATAGGGAGGAAATTGCATTCTTATTGCTACCACGGTTTGTTTAGAAAGATGAGAAATTCTGTATTAATTTTCCTCAGAATCCCATCCTGAGTCTTCTCATGTGCACAAAACTGTAAGTTCCATAAGGTCAGTCAGTCAGTCAGTCCAGTCACTCAGTCATGTCCGACTCTTTGTGACGCCATGGACTGCAGCACGCCAGGCCTCCCTGTCGGTCACCAGCTCCTGGAGCTTACTCAAACTCATGTCCATTGAGTCAGTGATGCCATCCAGCCATCTCATCCTCNGTGACTGCACTCACTTTTCTTCAGCAGTCATATCACGTTGTTACCTTGTGTTGAATGGGTAATCTACTGATATCTCTAATTATATTTCATAAAATTGTGCAGAAGTTTTTACTGGAAATTCATATTTATACAGTGAACACTGAATTCAGCATTTTATTCCAATTATATTTCACTTTGCTAGATTTAGCATTGCTTCCATTTTTACAGATAGTTTTATTCTTAATTAACCAGAGAAGGAGCTGTCCCTTCCAGCCTGATATTAGGTCTGTTTGATGAATTTGCCTTTCATATCTTCATACATATTGTTTATAAAGTTTGAATAGCTGACTGCTTGGTTTAACAAGTTTAGTCCTTAGAGATGTGGGCTCTGGGAATCTTCTCCCATTGGCCCCCAGATAACTCATTCAGAAACCATCTCCTCAACAATGTTTTATGGAATCTTGCCAAGTTTTTTTTTTTGTTTCAAAAATCTGCTTCCGAACTTGCATGAATATCAGTTCAAGATTTGCCTCACTAGTTGCCTGAAGTTTCAGTTAAGACATCTGCTTAAGGTTCTGCTTCTGTATCTGCAGATTCTTTCATACCTTTAGAATTAGACTTGGAAAATTGAACGTATTATCTTCACATCCAAGAGAAAATTGTAAGGCATCTACAAAGAGAATGTTTGTCCATAGTCTACCCTTCTGTCTTATATTGCCGTTTCCTGTTGTACTCAAGCCAGTCTTTCAGTTTTATGCTACTTTCTCTGATTCTTCTCGGCTGTGTGACTGTTCTTCCTGTCCCTTCTACATCTACAAATTAAATTTGATAACTGGAGGGGAGACTCTCCCAGTCCAGTGAGGTTAATCCTAAAATAAAAAAACATATGTTTTTGTGGACAGGACACCCGGGTTTCAAGCTTGGTTTCCGTTTCCTAGCTTTAAGGCCTGTATCGAGACATTGAAGTTCTGTGCCTCTGTTCCCTAGTCCAGAAAAATGAAGGTTTTAAAATCTTCCTCCTTCTCTTGCGTAACGGAAGTCACTTTGTTAAGTAAAACGTTCCCAGTGGCCTTACTGACCGAACAGAGCCTGCTGCTGTGATACCTAGTACTTTGATATTTTCATCTGTATTTGGGATGTCTCTAGTGCTGGGTCCATCAGGGCAAGTAGTCATACTGAGTTCTTTGTCTGCCCACCCTTTTTCCTCCTCATAGGGAATTTTTGCAATGTGTATAAGAAGTAAATGTTTTAAACACAGTATTAAATTATATTCCATTTAAAATCTTTAGTCTTCGTACAGTATGTCTTTGCGTTCCTAACATTGAAGGTCTGTTTCCCTTTATTTTCTCACTTGAAAACCTGTAGTCCTTTCTCCAACCTCTTAATTTATATAATTACAACATTATATTTTACTTCTGTCTTCAGTTGTTCTTATTTATTTTGCATTTCCCTTAATTTTGATTGATGGCACAAAAGTTTATTTTCTCTCCATTCTAAACTCTTTTGTGTATGAATATAGCAATGCATTTCTTTTCAGCCTTATCTAAATTGTTTGATTAGCTGCTAATGCACAAAATCATTAATGGGTGATTCAAACTCTGCTGAAATAAAGAACTGCCGAGTACCAGCCCGCAGGCCGCCATTCAGCCTTTTCCACTGAGTGCTTTTTCAGAGAAGCAAGCAGAGATCAGCAGTGCTCCAGGCACTGTGTGAAATGTGCAGGGTGTTATTATATTCTGTAAAAAGTTAAATGTGGTTGAAATAAAGACCTCTCTGCAGCATATAATGCGGGGTAGCTGCTTTAGAACACTAAATAAGCAGTTTGCTATGGCAACGGTGTATCCAGCTCTATAATCTGACATCTATTTGTGAGCTGTTCAAGGGTTACTTTTCTTTGAATTACAAGAGTTTATAAATTACTTTATTTGGCAGATTTAATGTGAGTATGTGTGGTGTGTGTGTGTGTGTGTGTGTGTGTGACTTTTCCCATCTCAGAATTAAGAAAAAAAAATCAATTCCTTTTATTACTTGCCCTGTGTATCTACCAGGGGTCAGCTGTTAGTTGTATGAAGCTCCAGCTATCCCAAGTGAAAGGATTAAGACTCATCAACCAATCTATTGAGTGACTGAATATCCCTTGATGCTGCCAGTTTAAACATACAGATATCTGGTAACGGGGATCACAAAAGATTTTCAATGAAATAGTTGGACCTATGGTGTTGTGGTTAATTCCTTCAAAGCTCTGGTCTCCCCAAGAATTCTAGCATGTTATTGTTATTTATGTTACTGAAGTAAATGAAAATACTCAAATGATGCTAATATCAGTAAATCCAAAACCTTGCCCAGTCACTGAGATCCTTAATGGATGTGGGAGAAATATAGTAATATTATTATTAATAACCATAGAACTGCATTCCATAGGAAGAGTGGTTAGTTTGAAGCATCACAAAGAATGCCCTGTGTACATGCTAATGACATGGGGCTCATTTGTGATCATTTAAAAACCCTAAAAGATAAATGATATTACTAGTTGTTACATAGTGTATATATATAAGATACTAAGAAAAAAACTTGATAATTTAAGAGATCTGATATTTTCATACATCTAATATTTAATTATAAAAACCTGATTTACTCCACAATCTGATTTATTTACTCCACAATCTGATTTATTTACTCCATGGCTTACTTATATTGTTACTTATTTTTCTTTTGGCTCTTTCATTTGCTATTTCACATTTATTATAACATCACCAAAAAATGAATAATAAAAGGTTATGGTCCCCAAATTAGTTAATTTTGCATTTTTCCCACCACTAGAAATTTGACCTTTCTGGATTGTGAATATAGATGCCCATACACAATTTGGGTTCATGACAGCAGAATATCAACTACTTTTTTTCTGTATTCATGATCAGTGTAGATCAGTTCCATTGATAAAGGGTATTTTATCACTTACTTGTGCATTGGCTACATGTCATGTGCTATGACTCACATAAGCAGTGAGTCTGGGTTTATTTATATTTTTCCTTGACATAGCTTGTTCTCTTGGAAGCCAAGCCAGCATTACAGGTCCTTGACTTTGAGCTTACATGACTACCAGAGAATAATTTAAACTAGAATTACATTTTTAAATACTTAAGTGTCTGGGAAAATAAACTAGAGCTATAAAAAAAGCATAATTTAAGTTAGAGGAATTCAGCATATGCCTCTGAAGGTGTTGGGTGGGGGAAATCTGCTTTCTCTTCACCAATAAGTTGTAAAATGTTATTTCCTAAAATAGTAGGACCAGAGATGGAAGACCAATGGTGAATATTTAAGTGAATGACAAGACAGACCAAAGAATACTGCAACCTATTGCTTGGGGAAATCACAAATAAGTAAATATGTCAGGCTTCCTATATGGTTTGTCATTTTGCAAATAAGAGATGTGGAATTAGGAATGCCAGGTTCCAGTTTTATCAGGATATACAATAGGCAATTGGACTCTCACTATTATTAGCTATCATTAGTGGGCCAGAACACTGCATGTCATGTGGACAGCATTTGGTATGAATTATGAGGACATGGTAACTTTCCATATTACTAACTCCTAGGTGGAGAAGTAATACAGTAGTGTATTCCATGCCCAAGTAAATAAACTGTAAGAATAAATGAAAATTTTAGGAAATACAAAATGGAAAAGGGTGTCTAAATATAATCAGTGGCTTTTCCCAGTATCAGTATCCCGGTTATGATATTGTAGTCTAGTTATTCAGAATGCTACGATTGAGGAAACCAGGTAAAGTGTACATAGAATCTGTGAGCCACCAGGGAAGTCCTATTTGTGTGAGTGTGTGTGTATGTGTGTGTGTGTATGTGAAGTCATGTCTGGCTCTCTGCAACCCCATGGACTGTAGCCCTCTAGCCTCTTCTGGAGAATACCAGATTCTCTAGTATTCTGGAGAATACTCCAAGAATACTGAAATGAGTTGCCACTCCTTTCTCCAGGGATTATTTCTTGTAACTGCATGTAAATCTGTTATCTCAAATTTCCATTAAAAAGGTGAAAACAAATTTTAACTCCTTAAAGTCAGAGAAAACATAATTCTCACACTGTTTAGATTACCATTATGCCATTATAAATCATGAAATTACTCTGAATAATGAGGAGTATGACTTCAGCCTTAAATAATGAATGAAGAGACTTCATCCTACTATGTGTGTGCATAACATGCTAAGTCACTTCAGTCTTGTCCAACTCTTTGTAAACCTATGGACTGTAATCTGCCAGGCTCCTCTGTCTGTGGGATTCTCCAGGTAAGAATACTGGAGTGGGTCGCCATGCCTTCCTCCAGGGGATCTTCCTAACCCAGGGATTGAACACATGTCTCCTGTGTCTCCTGCATTGCAGGTGGATTCTTTACCACTGAGCCACCAGGGAAGCCTCATGCTACTACATATGAACGTAAAACTGTAGCACACTATGAGTGTTAGACATGCTGCACTTAAGTTATCCAATATCCTAGACAAGCTGGAAAAAATTGTCATTGATGGTTGAATTCAATACCTTTGTTTTCTNCATTGCAGGTGGATTCTTTACCACTGAGCCACCAGGGAAGCCTCATGCTACTACATATGAACGTAAAACTGTAGCACACTATGAGTGTTAGACATGCTGCACTTAAGTTATCCAATATCCTAGACAAGCTGGAAAAAATTGTCATTGATGGTTGAATTCAATACCTTTGTTTTCTATGAGAATGGTTATGATTTTTTAGTACAGAAAATCACATCAAAAAGAGACACATATATATGAAATCTAGAAAACTGGTACTGATGAACTTATTTGCAGGGCAGCAGTATAGACACCGACACAGAGAACAGCCTGTGGACGCAGCAGGGGGNCCAAATAATGCTGCAGTACTTCAGTCCAGTGGGAAAAATCTGTGAGTTAAATTGCATATATTGTTATTAATGCTGTGCTATTTGGTGGAAAGTGTATCACTGGGTCTAGCCTTAGAAAGAGTATATTGTACAGCAGTGGTGAGGAGACACAGCTTAAGAAAGCAGGAGACTGACAGAGCCATCCTTTCAATTTCTAAAGAGGTGGTTTTAAACCCTGACTGAACATTAGAATCACCTGGGAAGCTTCCAAAATTCAGATTCATATTTAGTCTGGGATGGGGCCCAGGTATCAAAATAGCAGTGTGAAAGCTCCCTCGGTGATTCTAATGGTAGTCAAGCTTCAGAGAAAATTGATACACATGGCTAATGAAGTGAGTTGCTGCTCAGCTAGATCTGAAGATTAAAAAAATTTCTCAAGCGGAGAAGTTACATAACCAAACTCAGCAGCTAGTCACCATTAAGAAAAAAGGCTTCTCTCTTCCCATCTCAAAGTGAAGATTAAACAAATGTCATTTTCAACTTTCCATGGCATGCATAGTTAGTTTGGCTTCAGCTGCCCATTATTTGGTCTTATTCCTAGATGTGGCTTCTGGCAGCCAAAAAAAAGTTGGCTGATATTCATGGTCTTTGAAAGAAAGGGGCACCTGCTTACAGTGTCCATGACCATTGTGGCCTGGCAGCTTCGGGAGCTATGCCCTACTTTATCTGCTTAGGCACAGGGAGAGCCAGCTTCTTTAAAAGGCAGGGAGCCATCCACTTTGAATACAGCTGATTATGGAGATGCTAACAATTAGCTTTTTATAGGATCCTGAGATGGTGAGTCAAGGGCCAAGTTCTAATACCAGCCCCACCACTCATTGTGTTTGAACCTGGCTCTTCAGTACTCTCAGTCAGAAGTATTCTCATTCCAGACAGGAGTTAAAGAGGAAGGCAGAGCAACTGCTGCTAAATCAGCGTGGCAAACAGTGGTGTGTCTGTGTTGAAAGCAAGTCATAACCCTCACATTCAGTGACCAAAAGGGAGATCTAGTTCAGTGTCTCAGTCAAGATCAAGGTGTTACCTTCTTGGCTCCTGAAAACAAAAATCTGTGATGCCAGCACTTTGCACAGGCTAGAAGCTGACACATGTAGCTTGTGGATTGTCAGGTTTGATCCCCAAAACATTAAGACATTGTCCATGTGTTTGTTAGCTCTGTGAAAGTTCCTTAAGCCTGTGAGTCTTTGTCCACATTAGTTTATGATTCTCTTATCCAGGTCATCCCAACTGACTTTTTAAACAGATTCAGTTCAGTTCAGCTGCTCAGTCGTGTCCGGCTCTTTGCGACCCCATGAATCGCAGCACGCCAGGCCTCCCTGTCCATCACCAACTCACAGAGTTCACTCAGACTTGCGTCCATCGAGTCAGTGATTCCATCCAGCCATCTCATCCTCTGTCGTCCCCTTCTCCTCCCGCCCCCAATCCCTCCCAGCATCAGAGTCTTTTCCAATGTGTCCACTCTTCGCATGAGGTGGCCAAAGTACTGCAGCTTCAGCTTTAGCACCATTCCTTCCAAAGAAATCCCAGGGCTGATCTCCTTCAGAATGGACTGGTTGGATCTCCTTGCAGTCCAAGGGACTCTCAAGAGTCTTCTCCAACACCACAGTTAAATAGATTAACCTTCTCTTATTATTATTTAGCATACCGCTTAGCTTTGCTTAGCTGATCACAGCCCATGTCTGCTGGAAGGTGTTTTCTTTGTGGTTTACTGTCTTTAGTATTAATAATCACTCTTAAAGGTTTTCAGCCATATATTTAATATTAATACAATGCTATATTTTGCAGCATACTTGAACCATATAAATCCACATTTATATTTCTCTATATAATTTGTTTTATACACATTTCTTTGTGATTTTAGAACTTGTTTTCAAATTGATATTGTTACTTAATATACCATACTTTATAATAAATATTTGTAATTGATATGTATGCTTCATTTACATATTGTTAGAAGATTAAATACAAATTAAATTTTTTCACAAGGCAGTCTATTAAAATGGGTATTTTGATTTAACAATTCATTGTGGCCTTTTCTAGAGTCATACAGGTATACATTTATCAGTATATAAAATTATATTGCTGTTACAGATTAAGTAGCAGAAAACCTTATTCTCATGTATACTTTGGGAGTAATTATATGATTAGGATGGTTATTTGTGTTTTTCAGGTTTTACTTGCCGCATGGCTTGAGTATAGATAAAGATGGAAATTACTGGGTCACAGACGTGGCTCTTCATCAGGTAATCTTCCATTTGGCATTTCAAATAGAAATTCCACTTGTTTATTCAAATAGAAGTTGGACTTCTTTGGTGGCTCAGCAGTAAACAGTCCGCCTGCAACGCAGAAGATGCAGGAGACTCGGGNCTTGAGTATAGATAAAGATGGAAATTACTGGGTCACAGACGTGGCTCTTCATCAGGTAATCTTCCATTTGGCATTTCAAATAGAAATTCCACTTGTTTATTCAAATAGAAGTTGGACTTCTTTGGTGGCTCAGCAGTAAACAGTCCGCCTGCAACGCAGAAGATGCAGGAGACTCGGGTTTGATCCCTGGATCAGGAAGATCCCCTGGAGGAGGGCATGGCAACCCACTCCAGTGTTCTTGCCTGGAGACTCCCATGGACGGAGGAGCCTGGAGAGCTACAGTCCATGGGGTCTACTGAGTGCGCTACTGACTGCGCACCCACACGCATAGAAGTTAATGAGGCTGTGCTTTCAGAATGCTCTGGAGTTGTCTGGGGCTTTTTCTGTGACACAGAACGTTTATAACAAAAGAATGGAACGGCCAGGTCTGAAACGGTTCATTTAGCACTCAGTGCTCAGGGAAACTTGCACGTAAATGATCCAGTCACCCTCCTGTGTGGGGCTGGCAGGAATCTTAAGGCAAGAGGTGAAGCTGCCCCTACCAAATGTGTAGCTCCCCCAGCCTCCTTCTGAGCTTTTCGTATTTCTTTCCTCTGTCCCCAGGTCTTAGTTCTGTGGTATTTATGTGTTTTATGTATCTTTCATATGCCACCTTAATCTTATATAAATCGAGGTGAGGTCTCTAGTGCATACATGTTTATATGTAAAACAGCAGTTTTTTGTTCTTTTTAAAGGAAGTTAATATTTACATCAGAGTATAGTCATAATGTTTTATCCTTAAAGGATAAGCTCCTGTTTAATACCCGTTTGATGAATAGGTGGGAAAGAACTAGGAAAACTAGGATAAGAAACTAGAACCCAGAAGGCACCACTAGGCTTCAAGCATCATCTCAGTGGACGTTTATTGCTCTTGCATTGTCTGGGGTGCACCAAACTGGTAGCTGAGGAAGAAGAAGTGGGGGAGGGTGGAACAGGGCATCCACGTGCCAGTCTCTGCTCACCACTAGTGACCTGAGGGACCTTGGGCAGGTCCCTTAATCTCTGTGAGCCTCACTCATCAAATGAAGGAAGCAGACGAGATCATTTCCAGAGTCCCATCCAGTTCTGAAAAGTACCTGCTTGTAAATACGTCTCTTGAGAGCTGACCCTCAAACTGCCTGAGTCAGGTAGGTGGGCGTCAATAAATAACCATGCAAAGTGAGCGAGGCTTTTGTTCTTTTTTTGAAAAGGTGTTCAAACTAGATCCAAAGAGTAAAGAAGGCCCTCTGCTAACCCTGGGAAGGAGCATGCAGCCAGGCAGCGACCAGAATCACTTCTGTCAGCCCACCGACGTGGCTGTGGATCCAGACACCGGAGCCGTCTACGTGTCAGATGGCTACTGCAACAGTCGCCTTGTGCAGTTTTCACCAAGTGGAAAATTCGTCACACAGTGGGGAGAAGGTACGCAGACTCCTGATCTCGGCTTCTCATTCTTGGCCTGCATCACAAGGAACAAGAGGCTGGCCAGCCCTCCTTTGGGACGGAATGGGCGTGGCCATCCCATTCTTTAGGATATAATTGTCCCTTGAGTGAGGAAAACAGGGCCTCCACACGCATCCAGCTGGTTGTCCACTCTCTCTTTCTCAGTCACACACACGCACACACACACGCACCCACACACACACAGCTGGTTGTCCACTCTCTTTCACACACACACACACACACACACACACACGAGTCTTATAGGAGGAAAGGAATGCTTCTACCCAAAAGCTTTAAACTTTATCCAAACAGGGAGAAAATCTGTCATGTAACCGTGGGCAAAGATACTAACTGCTTTACCTTATTTTTCCCCTGGTTCCAGATATTTAGTGGCTTACTATAACGAATTTTGAAGTTTAGGAGACTTCAGAGTCAGAGTCTGGGTGATTTTACACAGTGTAAGTCTGAGGTTTTTCTTTCATTCTGTAGCGTCTCCAGAGAGCAGTCCTAAACCAGGCCAGTTCAGAGTTCCTCACAGCTTGGCCCTGGTGCCTCCCCTGGGCCAGCTGTGTGTGGCAGACAGGGAAAACGGTCGGATCCAGTGTTTCAAAACCGACACCAAAGAATTTGTACGCGAGATTAAGCACCCATCGTTTGGAAGAAATGTGTTTGCAATTTCATACATACCAGGTATTTCATTTTTATTTTCTGTGTTTTTTCATACTGCTCTCCATCCTTAAAAAGTGTCTGTATGATCTTCACATGCTTTTACCGTAAACCATTTCAAACTCAAGCACCACTGTTCTTTATACGGAAATAATGAACTCAAAAGATTTAGCAGCTGTTTGTGTAAGATTAAAAAAGCATTCCCATATATTAATTTTCAGTTTTTGTTAATTTTGATCATTTTCTCTAGTTATTAAATGATTAATATTTTGTCTTCATACACCATCAACAGATGGTGTATGTTGATAAAGTCAGTATTCAAAATACTTCTGCTTCACATTTTTTTAAAGAGTGATGGCCAATTTTTAAAAGATAAATAGAAGAAGTAAGTAGGGGCTTATGTGCAAATGTCAGGAGAAATGATCAGTGAAATCTAGTTTTTTCTCATTTTCAAAATAGATTTTCTTGACTTAAAACCAGAAAAATAATTCAAACGTACAAAATAGGATTTATTTAATTCATATTTTTAAAACTTAGCATTTCTTTATATCATGAATACTGAACAATTGAAAATATATTTCTAGAATTTATATATGATTTTTGTAATACCTTCAGTATATCTAGACATGTATTAAAGATGCATTACTACATCTACTACAGTTATCACAATAATATTTATATTTCTCATGCTATTAAAGTTGCATGTGGCTGCTATCAGGGTTTCCTTGGTGGCTCAGATAGTGAAGAATCTGCCTGCAATGCAGGAAATTGGTTCAATCCCTGGGTCAGGAAGATTCCTAGAGAAGGAAATGGCAACCCACTCCAGAATTCTTGCCTGGAGAATTCCATAGACAGAGGAGTCTGGCTGGCTACTGCTCATGGGTTCTCAAAGAGTTGGACACAATTGAACAACTAACACACACATGGCTAATATCTTCTCAGGCAGCCCCCAATTTATTTAAGACATGGAATAAAGGGACTCAAGTGACTGAAATAGGAACGAGTTGGCTTCCCTAAGGAATAAGTAATTAAAAAGTAATAAAAGACTCATTAATGTTAATGAAAGATAAATTCTCATGTTGGTTTTTACCTCCTATTTAAAGAATAAGTTTGGCAAGANGTTGTTCAGTCTCTCAGTCATGTCCAACTCTGTGACCCCATGGACTATAGTACTCCAGGCTTCCCTGTCCTTCACCATCTCCCAGAGCCTGCTCAAACTCATGTCCATTGAGTCGGTGATGCCATCCAACAATCTCATCCTCCATCATTCCCTTCTCTTCCTGAGATGTGTATAAGAGACAGCCATATAGTCAAAGCTATGGTCTTTCCATTAGTCATGTATGAATGTAAGAGTTGGACCATAAAGAAGGCTGAGCACTGAAGAATTGATGCTTTTGAACTGTGGTGTTGGAGAAGACTCTTGCGAGTCTCTTGGATTGCAAGCAGATCAAACCAGTCTATCCTGAAGAAAATCAGTCATGAATATCCATTGGAGGGACTGATGCTGAGGCTGAAGCTCCAGTATTTTGGCCACCTGACGCGAAGAACTAACTCATTGGAAAAGACCCAGATGCTGGGAGAGATTGAAGGCAGGAAGAGAAGGGAATGATGGAGGATGAGATTGTTGGATGGCATCACCGACTCAATGGACATGAGTTTGAGCAGGCTCTGGGAGATGGTGAAGGACAGGGAAGCCTGGAGTACTATAGTCCACAGGGTCACAGAGTTGGACATGACTGAGAGACTGAACAACAACAAATTTACTTAAGAGGGTGATCAAGTTCATAGTGAATAAAAATAAATCAAATATGAGAAGAAAAACACCAGGAGAAAAGATGAGAGGAAATCTGGTTAAAAAGAGAATCTCAGCAAAAGACAAAGTGTATTATAATTGGAATTCTCTCTACAGTGTTACACAGTAGTAACTGATGTTGATAGTGTTGATATTTTTTAGTATGATGTGCTAAAGAACCCTACCCTGAAATCCTTAAATAAGATGAAAAAACCTTCAACACTGGCTTACTATTCTGCATATTTTATTGTTTTAATTCTTCAAAATATAATATTCAATCATCTGCAGTACTAATCAAAGCATCAGTTTCCATTTTTGGGGGATAAACTTTACTAAACTAAGAAATATGATTTACTGCAAAGAGTATTCATTGAATTAGTATAAAGATGGGTCTAATTTTTTTAATTAAGAAAAAATGTCTTTGATAATCTGAAATATGCATCTCACATTTCCAAGGGGTAGTTGTTGAAAATCCGATCGTCCTTCTATTTATACTATGACTTCACTTTCTTTGCCTATTTTTCTCTGATTCTACTTGTAGCTATAGTAGATACTACGTATTTTTTTAAAAGATCTGACACCCTAAAGTGACTGCTTTCAATAACCTGACTCCTCCCATACCTGTTTAACGTATCTACACATATATTCCTCTGCCTGCGTCATCTCTTCTGTAACTGTGGATTACCGGTTTCATAACTATGGATTACTGATTTCTGCTGGCTTCCTCTGTGGGACAGGCCTTGCAGTTCTTGGTTTTCCTATTCCAAGGTTAGCCTCCTAACCTGTCTGCTCCTGATCTTATTACTCAGAGACATCTACTCAGTATTTTGTTTTCCATGTTTGTCGCCAAATGTAGGGTTGACCCCACGTTACTTGTTTGTGCGATGTGCACACATGTATTTAAAAGCCAGTCTTAGCCATATTTTAAAGGAAGGTTAACTGGATATGTTGTCACAGGTTTGCTCTTTGCGGTGAATGGAAAGCCTTACTTTGACGACCAAGAACCCGTGCAAGGATTTGTGATGAACTTTTCCAGCGGGGAAATTATAGATGTCTTCAAGCCAGTGCGCAAGGTATTCACATACGCTAACTATGTATCAGTTTTCTTGAGGATAAAACTAAAATGTGAATCTTGGAACTCAATTTATACTTCAGTCATTTTTTTTAAATTTAAAGGCGACGTGATGGTTTTCTGCCTAGGTTGATGGGAATGCTGTATACTGTGTTTTATTTAGAAACAATCCCCTTGTCAATTCCTAGATGAATTTCTTCAGATGCAAGTTAACAATATATGCAGTTCTAAGTTTCTTAGTAGACTTTTGTACATGATAGCAGGCTTAAATTCACTGCAGTTAGAATATTGCAAATGTAAGATATTTTACATTTTAGATATTCCCGGTTTCATCCAAGTAGAAAAGATACCACAGTATGTTAAACTGTAATTTTATAGTTCTCTTAGATGCGATAGAAATCTTGCTTGCTTTTTTTAATGTTATTTTAATGTTACTACACTGAGCAACAAAGACTTGAAAACAGCGCTCCTGGAATCAAGTTCTAGACACTCGGTTTCAGTAAAAGACTCAAGTCTAGTCCTGGCCTCACAGCAGCATACCGTGGTTTATTCTAACAGTGCTTTATGCCAACATGGTGACCACGGTGTGGTGTGATGTGCCCAGAGCCCTCTGTCTCCTCACTTTACTCCTCTGCAGAATAACTGTCAGAATAATCAGAATATTCACATGTGCCACCTGAATGTGCTTGTGGTATATCAATTTTAGCTAAAATGCTGCAAATAAGAGCTATTTTTCAAAATTTGTAAAGATTTATCAGCTTCAGTGGGTCAAAATGCAACTTATCATAAGCCACTGGATAAATATCTTCAAACTTAATTTCTTACAGTATCCTCTAAGACATCAAATTTGCTAGCTAAAAATAAATAAATAAATACAATGCCAGTGTTAGAGCACTGACAGCCTGTCTGTGGTTTACTAAGCTTCATTCTAAAGGTATTTATTAAGCACCTATCTGTGCCAGGCATTATACTAGATACTAAGGCTGTGATAGTGAACAGGCCAAGGCACAGCCTTTCCTTCAAATGGAGTTTTAGCAAAACTTACAGGATCCACATTGAACCAAACTAAATCTGAAGTAAAGATTCCAGGACCAATTTCTTTCTTTCTTTCTTTCTTTTTTTTAGTTTCTTTTGATAAATGGATATAACAAGCAAGACTTTTCATGGAAGTATTTCACCTAAAAAGCAATAAACAATCAAATGCCCAATCATAATAGCCCCTCAGAAACAAATTCATTAGACTGATAATAGATGTTTTATTTCAGTAGTGTTTCAGATCCTTACTGATTATCTGATCTTCATTGCTTTGCCACTTTGAGCTTCTTCATATCTGTTGATAAAGTGAGGGATACTTCACTTCCTGTCAGAACTTCACTTTGTTTTCAAACAGTGTTTGCTTGATTATTCTTTAAATAATAAAATACTGTGTCAATCGGGATATTAACTTTTAATTCAAATCTGCATCTAGAGAGCAACACTAAGTGCTAAGCTAGAGGCTAGATTCTTAATAAGCTTTAGTGTCATAAAAATATAAGCATCCCTGAATGAAGGTTTCAGGAAGCCTTGTGCCTGAACATCAGTATTCATCAGACATCCCGTGTTGAGTAAGTCACAATATATGGGTCAGTACAGCAAACTGGAAAAGAAACTCTGACTCCAAGGTGAAATTTGCTTTTCCTTTCAATAAACAAGACTTGCTATTACACCGAAACATAGAAATGTATTCTGTGCTGACTCAGTAAGTTGAAACCCATCTGTGAATCTCAGACTTTTCATTTAATTAGATTATCATCACAAAGATTAAGTTTGGGTGAGGAGAATAATATGGTACAATATTATTACTTACTCTTATGTAAGAAGAGCTTTTTCCTTCAAGTCAAAAGTCAAGTTTTGCATACCGTGTCTGTGCCGCTGTTTGCTCTTGTCCACTGCTCGTGCCTTTATGTAGTTCAGATCTCCCTCTTCCATGACATTCTTTAGGGATATTTATGTTGGAATATACAGTCTCCATCTTTACCCCTGTGCAGCCGAACTGAGATGGTAGGACAGTAGAGAAGATGACTCTACCNTTCCTAAGTCACGTCCAACTCTTTGTGCTATGGACTGCAGTGCACCAGGCTTCCCTGTTTTTCACTGTCTCCTGGAATTTGCTCAAATTCACGTCCATCAGTGATGCCATCCAACCATCTCATCCTCTGTCGTCCCCTTCTCCTCCTACCTTCAATCTTTCCAGCATCAGAGTCTTTTCCACCGGATCAGTTCTTCACGTCAGGTGGCCAGAGTACTGGAGCTTCATCATCAGTCCTTCCAGTGAATATTCGGGGTTGATTTCCTTTAGGATGAACTGGTTTGATCTCCTTGTTTGCAAACCAGTTTTTTAAAACGTGTTTTTGTAGAGAAGAGGAGCTCCCTGTGATTTTCAAGCCTTTTTGCACCAATCAGGTGAACCCCAAATGAAGATGAACATTTCCTGACTGGCTGAGGAGATTGCAACACGCAGCCTTTGGATTCCTGGCTCTGTCCTTCTGCTCTTTTGCCAAGCTCATTTGATAGTCTGAAGGAATGTGCCTCCTTGGCGTGGGCTGTCTCATGTTTTTCTTTTCAATGTGACCAGTTGTTGCTGATTTTAAAAGACAGTAGTTTCACCAAAGCATGTATTCTGGCCCCTTCTCGGTGAGCTAAAAACAGAAGCTTGCCTCCTTAGCTCCCTTTACACTCAGCAAACCAAAGTGAACGAAGGCCCACAGTCAGGATAATGTTCCTGTTGATACTCACCGATCATATTTTTTAGAATGGTGTACTCATTCTAGGCAGGCCTCCTGGCCTCAAAGGTGAAAATACCATCCACCTCCTGCCANTTTACCCCTGTGCAGCCGAACTGAGATGGTAGGACAGTAGAGAAGATGACTCTACCAAACGGTGTCAGAAAGTTCTGAGGGCAAAAGATATGTCGTTGCTCTCCACATTCTTCCTCCCATAATCACAGCAAAGACTGTGGTCCTACCATCTGCTTTCACACACACCCTTCAGGCTGGAATTTTTTTGTCTTCTTTACTTGCAAGGCTGCTCATGTGGAAAAGGAAGGAAATAATCCCCACCACGCAATACCAAAAAAAAAGAAAGAAAGAAGAGAACAGTAACCCCAGATTCATGTTATTTCTCCAACCCTAACTATGGAGATTAAAATCACAGTATTTGACAGTATTTGAGCCTGAGGTTCACACAGGGGAAGTTACCTATCCAAAGTAGCACACCTGGATCTTAAACACAGATGTTTTATACTTTAAAATGTGTTTAATATTGAGGCCAGGGGACGTATTAAATCATAACATGAACCAATTTCTTAGAGAACAATTTTACTTAATATTCAGTTTCAACTTATCTTGTTTAAAGCACATGTAGTTAGGCTATGGAGAACACAAATTCCTTATGAATTTTTAAAACAAAATACAAGCTGTTGAGGGCAGATTGCTCCGGGCTGTGTCACCAGATGCGCAGGAGGATGCTAGCATTCTTTCCTCTATAATTTTATTTTGTCAGGGAGAAGGACCTCAAGAGAAGATGTCAAAGCGTAGAGTAAAAGATCTTTAAATCTTTTCGACTCTGAAGTCGTAAAACTTAGCCCTAAATCTGACAACGTAATGTTGTTTCAATTGACACAGAGCAGTGAAATGGTGCATTTAAAAGATTAGTTGAGTGCCTGTGACTGCAGTAGGAATAGAGGCCTCAAAGTCCCATTCACTAAGCTTCCCCTGAACCCCTCCTGTGGCCCCAAAATATTTCCACTGAACTCTTGTTACCTTGGATCAGTGTGAGAACCACAGACAGAGGTTCACTGTTGTTATAGCCTTGAACTGATGGCCCTTCCAATGAATAGTTCAAAGATTACCCCCCCACACCTTTTTTCCTCCACCTATTATATTTTTCCCATCAGAAAATGTGAAGTACTTTACAACCATATTGTGTTGTTCATTCCTAAGTCACGTCCAACTCTTTGTGCTATGGACTGCAGTGCACCAGGCTTCCCTGTTTTTCACTGTCTCCTGGAATTTGCTCAAATTCACGTCCATCAGTGATGCCATCCAACCATCTCATCCTCTGTCGTCCCCTTCTCCTCCTACCTTCAATCTTTCCAGCATCAGAGTCTTTTCCACCGGATCAGTTCTTCACGTCAGGTGGCCAGAGTACTGGAGCTTCATCATCAGTCCTTCCAGTGAATATTCGGGGTTGATTTCCTTTAGGATGAACTGGTTTGATCTCCTTGTTTGCAAACCAGTTTTTTAAAACGTGTTTTTGTAGAGAAGAGGAGCTCCCTGTGATTTTCAAGCCTTTTTGCACCAATCAGGTGAACCCCAAATGAAGATGAACATTTCCTGACTGGCTGAGGAGATTGCAACACGCAGCCTTTGGATTCCTGGCTCTGTCCTTCTGCTCTTTTGCCAAGCTCATTTGATAGTCTGAAGGAATGTGCCTCCTTGGCGTGGGCTGTCTCATGTTTTTCTTTTCAATGTGACCAGTTGTTGCTGATTTTAAAAGACAGTAGTTTCACCAAAGCATGTATTCTGGCCCCTTCTCGGTGAGCTAAAAACAGAAGCTTGCCTCCTTAGCTCCCTTTACACTCAGCAAACCAAAGTGAACGAAGGCCCACAGTCAGGATAATGTTCCTGTTGATACTCACCGATCATATTTTTTAGAATGGTGTACTCATTCTAGGCAGGCCTCCTGGCCTCAAAGGTGAAAATACCATCCACCTCCTGCCAGCTGGTGGACACACGGCACCTTTGAAAGCTTCGGTAGACAGATGGAAATGTCAGCCGCCCAGCATTTTCAGCCTGCTTTTCCAGGAACTAGCCTGGTAACCCTGAGAAAGTCACATAAGAGAGCTGCCCTTTCTGCTGTGTCCTCGTGACTGAGATGGCATGATGTTGAAATGAAAATGTGTGGTGCAGAAAGACATCGTAAAACGCTAGTGTAGCTGCAGTAGGCACAAAAGCCAGCAAATACTGGAGGGAACGCTCCATTTGTGTCCTTTGTTGAAAGAAAACATTGTCAACACTGGGCTTCAGAGTAGGAGTACGCCATATTACTGCAGAGCTCTTAATATGCATTTTGAGAAATAATCAGAATGCCCTGAATCTTTAAAATGATTCCTATCAGTAAGACATAAATACTTTTTAAGGAAGCATATAATAGCTTGATGGGAATTTAAAAAACAACAACAACAACAACAACTAATGCTTGGTCCTTTTTAATTGTCTAAATTAAGCCAGCAAATTTGACAATGGTCAAAGTTAGAAAAACTAGGAGGGCAAAAGGGAAAAGTGAAAGTTGCTCAGTTGTGTCCAACTCTTTGCGACCCCATGGACTATATAGTCCATGGAATTCTCCAGGCCAGAATACTGGAGTGGGTAGCTTTTCCCTTCTCCAGGGGATCTTCCTGACCCAAGGATCGAACCCAGATCTCCGTCATTGCAGGCGGATTCTTTACCAGCTGAGCCACAAGGGAAAACCAAGAATACTGGAGTGGGTAGCCTTTCCCTTCTCCAGCGAATCTTCCAGAACCAGGTCTCCTGCATTGCAGGTAGATTCTTTACTAACTGAGCTGTGAAGAAAGCCTGAAGGCAAAAATAAATATAAATAATTAGACAAATATAAACAATTAGATAAACAGCATAACGCCAACTAAACAACACTGTGAAAAAGTAATCCTTTCGTAAATGTTCGCTTTTTATAAGACTTGAAGTCCGTGTTGAGGCTGCCAGGGTGCTTCCCACCTCACAGGATTAGGTCTGGCAGAGGCGGTGTCCGGTGCGCGAATGGATGGCTCAAGTCTTTGGTCTTGAGCTGCTTGCATCACTGCTTCCTTGGTTTGAGTCACATGCATACGATTCTCTCGTGTGCTCTGCGGTGCCTTTCCGCCTCTTCATGAAGAACCGGGCGCAGGCTCGCCCTTACCGTGTGCTTCTTGTTCCGGCAGCACTTCGACATGCCCCACGACATCGCTGCGGCCGAGGACGGGACCGTGTACGTCGGAGACGCTCACACCAACACCGTGTGGAAGTTCACCTCGACCGAAAGTACGGCTTTTACGGCATGCTATCCACACTTGTCACCCAGGTTTATTGCTTAAAACATGTGAAAGAAAATGTGTTTGTCCTTCGCTTTTTATGGTTAGCAGTGTAGGAAGTCAAGGTATGATTCAGTTCACTTCAGTTCAGTCCCTCAGTCGTGTCTGACTCTTTGCAACCCCAAGGTATGATTGGCAGTTGCTAAAAGACCTCTTTGGTAGTCATTTCAGGAATTAAATGTCTTTAAAGTGGAAAGCAACATTTTTTTTTTTTTTCTGCTGGAAGTTATCCCCTTGTTTCCACAGATATTCCACCGGAAATTCTTGATGCCTGAAGTAATGACTGTTACGTTGAAAGCCCACATTCGCACTTAGCTCTACAGGGAGGAGCTGGCTCTGGCAAAGCACAGAGGCTGAGGGAGGCATCACTTCCCAAGTGGCTCTTCGGCTCTCAGTAGCTGCGGAGCGTCTCAGAAGACCAGTATCTGAGTCAGACATGTTTCATCCCAAACAGGAGGCACTCTGCATTTTCCCTTCAGACTTCACACTGTTCAAAATACTGAACTGTCTTTTCATGAATTCACAAGTCATGTCTGGGGACAGAAGAGCATCTCTGTCAGGATCAAGCCCAGCTGGTTTGGGGATTTCCAGTTGTACTTTGGACACTATTTCTAATTCTTAAAGGGTATTCTAAACTAGCCTCTAAACTAGCCTTTTTCTACTAAAAANCAAAATACTGAACTGTCTTTTCATGAATTCACAAGTCATGTCTGGGGACAGAAGAGCATCTCTGTCAGGATCAAGCCCAGCTGGTTTGGGGATTTCCAGTTGTACTTTGGACACTATTTCTAATTCTTAAAGGGTATTCTAAACTAGCCTCTAAACTAGCCTTTTTCTACTAAAAAGCTTAAGCTTTCTAACTTGAACAATACCACCTGCTTAAGAGGCCACAAAACTCAGTGTCCAGAAATGCTTTTAAAATATGTCAGGGTACAAACAGGAAGAGAAGATGAGGTTAAGGAGAATAATTGAGGATAATAAAGTTGAGGTATTGGGAGTTACAACAGGTTTCTTTAAGTAGAGAAAAAGACTGGTGGGCTTGATGAAGGTAAGAAATACTACCTATAATAAGGAAAAATGAAAATTATAACAAGGAAAAAATATAAGCTATAACAAAGA
>SJYA01001087.1:714003-758842 GCA_006410615.1 Neotragus moschatus | reverse complement strand
CCATCCTAAAGGAAATCAGTCCTGAATATTCATTGGAAGGACTGGTGCTGAAGCTGAAACTCCAGTACTTTGGCCACCTGATGCGAAGAACTGACTCATTTGAAAAGACCCTGATGCTGGGAAAGGTTGAAGGCGGGAGGAGAAAGGGACGACGGAGGGTGAGATGGTTGGATGGCACCGCGACTCCATGGACATGAGTTTGAGCAAGCTCCAGAAGTTGCTGATGGCCAGGGAGGCCTGGCGTGCTACAGTGCATGGGGTTGCAAAGAGTCAGACATGAATGAGCAATTGAACTGAACTGAACTGAATAAAGTCCTAGTTAGGGCTGAGTGCACAGAGGTGCCTGAGGACTGACACCCTTCAGCAGTCGCTGCAGACTCCCCTGTAAGCACACCTGTCCCACTACCTGTCTCGACAAAGAGAAACCAGAGGGCTTGGGCAAGTAAGAAAGCAAGGAGAGATGGATAATTCTCAGTTGCATGACTGAAGTCAGGCTTTTCAGAATAAAAATAAATGATTAAATACCCTTCAAGATGGAAAAAAAACTTCAGAAGTCTAACTAGTATCTTCATTTTACACATAGGAATGATACTTGAACTCATTAAGACTTCTGTCTAAGCCTCTTTATTCCAGTATTCCAGTTCCACTCCAGGGGTTGGCACTAAACAGAAATGCATATCTGAGTCACATGGGGAAGGTTTTCAGAGCACACATGGCCAGACCTCCCTCAACCACAATCTGCAGGAAAAAGAGGGGTTATAATATGAGTATCTTGGAAAGACTTCCCAAGTTGGTTTGAAATATCCTGATTGAGAAACAGTGCAGTACAGCATTCAGCTTTGAAAGAGAAGCCTTCTGCATAGTCCAGAAGGCAACCAAATCATAAACCTGGAAAACAGTACCTTGGGAACAGTAACACTGCCATGGGAGGCTGAGCAAGAGTCTTGTGTATTTATGTTGTAGTATTTCACTAGGCAAATCAGTTTGTCAACTAGAAGACTGATAAGCAAACATGAGAGATCCGGTGATCAGTCTGAGATGTCCGCATGAAAACAGAGCTTCTCGATATTTCAGAAATAATACAGGGTTATAGACTTCACATGGAAAATCTCGTTTCATAGACAAAGATCTTAGAGAGATTATTTCAGCTTTCCCTAGGAGGATTTTATTCAGGACTCTAGGACCTGGCACCTAATTAATTAGTGATTTGTAATATTAAACTTTTTTCTAGTATAAAACTGTATTCGATGAATTAAAGAAATTTTTCTGCTGAGAAAAATGAATATCAAAATTAAGGTTTCAAATTTTAGCAGGTGGGAATTCTGATTTTTCTCTCTACTTGCTGTGCTGTGTTACAGAAATGGAACATCGATCAGTTAAGAAGGCTGGCATTGAGGTTCAGGAAATCAAAGGTTGGTCAGATTCCTCTTATGCCTGTGAAACCCAGGGTGGTTTGTATTGAATGCATTTATGGCTCTTGATTGTACTTAAAACTTTTCAGGTAAAAATATAATACAACGTGGTAAATTATGTATTAACTTCTACTATGTACTTGAGCCTTTAAGCCTACCTGTTGCCACTGCTTTTTCTGGTAAACTGGAATAGTAATAATGAGTTCAAATTCACTGATTTCAAGTGATGAAAAGTGATCAGGGATGTAAGAAATCTACAACAAGCAGACCAGGGATATTTCGAGAGGGAAAAAAAGTCAGTTGGTCACTTCTGGAAGTATTTTAACTTCAGCCAATTAGAAAAATAACCTCCAGCACACTGGGGAAGGTCTTCGTTTATGGGCTCTAATCACTAAAGTGAAAAATATCTTTGGTAAGTTAATAATATAGGGGCCTGAAAAGATTAGATGCTCCCTAAGCTCTAATCCTACTGCCATTCAGTCCCCAACATTTACTGTGGGCCATCTGTGTGTAAGATACAGCAGGTTTAAGGTAAATGAAACTGTGCCTGACTTCAAGATGCTCATAGCCTGTAAGGACCCTGCATGTACGCACTCACTCTCACATGCATATGCCCAAGTGTTAGCTGCTCAGTCGTGTCCCACTCTGCTGGACCCCATGGACTGTAGCCCACCAGGCTCCTCTGTCCGTGGGATTCTCCAGGCAAGAATACTCCAGTGGGTAGCCTTTCCTTTCGTCAGGGGATCTTCTCGACCCAGGGATCAAACCCAGGTCTCCTGCATTGCAGGCAGATTCTTGCCTATCTGAGCCTCTCTCTCTTTGGTGTATATTGGAAGGCGTGGGGAAATCGAATATGGTACTGGTAAAACTACTGGATTCATTTGGAATCCCAGTCACATTATTTTCTCCCTTTCATAGGTTCAGTTTATATTTATACATTTTCACTATTTGCAGGGATTTGACATAGTCATGTGTAGTTAAGAACTCACTAGAGGTGTTCCTAATGTTTAAGTAGCCAAGGGGCTCATTTCTTAGTTACTTTACAAATTATTCTCCTAGATATTAAAACTTAACCATAGGCTTACTTGTTTTCCTTTCTCATGAAAGCAGGTGGAAAAGACATGAAGCAAGAGGGAGTTCAGGGATTTTATATAGGCAGATAAGAAAATATAGCTGGCTCAAGGTTGAAAGGGGTAAGACAATATTATAAAATAAGTAAATAGCAACTGATTGGCATTTGTAGAGATTATATCCAGGTGACACTACTGAGGGACATTCATACAACACTCATATTGAAGAAGTTCCTATTTTCTGTTACTGTTATATATAGAATTATTGATAAGTTCTGTTTGCCATGAAATGGAGATATTGGAAAAGATACTACTATAAATAATAGCCATCACTTACGGAGCACAAAAAAGGGCTATACAAAAATTAAGTTTAATCCTTACACCAACCAAATGATAATTGCTCTTATCCTCATTTTACGTATGTGAGGAAATAGAGGAACGAAATTAATATTAAGATATTAAATGGTAAAGCCAGAATTGAAACCAGTCTGGCACCAAGGCTATGTTCTGAGCCACTGTTACTGTCCTATTGAGGAGAAATGAGTACCACCGATTCATTCACCTTAAGTTCTTCCAAGAATTACAGACTGGTGATAGTTGTAGTTTATTCTGAAATTGCTGGATTTCAAAGTAGCCTCACACCATTTCTATTTAAATCAGTCAGTTCAGGTGCTCAGTCGTGTCCAGCTGCAGCATGAGAGGCTTCCCTGTCACCAACTCCCAGACCTTGATCCAAACTCACGTCAGTTGAGTCGGTAACACCATCCAATCATCTCATCCTCTGTTGTCCCTTTCTCCTCCTGTCTTCAATCTTTCCTGGCATCCAGGATCTTTTCTAATGAGTCAGTTCTTCACATCAGGTGCCCAAAGGCCAAAGTATTGGAGCATCAGCTTCAGCATCAGTCCTTCCAATGAATATTCAGGACTGATTTCCTTTAGGATGGACTGGCTTGATCTCCCTGCAGTCCAAGGAACTCTCAAGAGGGTTCTCCAATACTGCAGTACAAAAGCATCAGTTCTTGGGTGCTGAGCTTTCTTTATGGTCCAGCTATCACATGCATGCATGACTCCTGAAAAAAACCATAACTTTGACTATACAGAGCTTTGTTGCCAAAGTGATGTCTCTGCTTTTTAATATGCTGTCTAGGTTGGTCATAACTTTTCTTCTGAGTGGCAAGCATCTTTTAATCTCATGGCTGCAGTCACCATCTGCAGTGATTCTGGAGCCCTAGAAAATAAAGGCTGTCACTGTTTGTATTGTTTCCCCATCTATTTCCCATGAAGTGATGGGACCGGATGCATGATCTTCATTTTTTGAATGTTGAGCTTTAAACCAACTTTTTCACTCTCCTCTTTCACTTTTATCAAGAGGCTCTTTAGTTCCTCTTCACTTTCTTCCATAAAGGTGGTGTCATCTGCATATCTGAGGTTATTAATATTTCTCCCAGCAATCTTGATTCCAGCTTATGCTTCACCCAGCCCAGCATTTCGCCTAATATACTCTGCATATAAGTTAAATAAGCAGGGTGACAATAGACAGCCCTGATGTACTCCTTTCCCAACATGGAGCCAGTCCATTGTTCCATGTCCAGTTTCAACTGTTGCTTCTTGACCTGCATACAGATTTCTTAGGAGGCAGGTGATCTGGTATTCCCATCTCTTGTTCCACAGTTTGTTGTGATCTACACAGTCAAAGGCTTTAGTGTAGAAAATAAAGCAGAAGTAGATGTTTTTCTGGAATTCTCTTGCTTTTTTTATGATCCAGTGGATGCTGGCAATTTGATCTCTGGTTCTTCTGCCTTTTCTAAATCCAGCTTGAACATCTGGAAGTTCACGGTTCATGTACTGTTGAAGCCTAGGTTGGAGAATTTTGAGAATTACTTTGCTAACATGCAAGATGAGTTTAATTGTGTGGTAGTCTGAACATTCTTTGGCATTGCCTTTCTTTGGGATTAGAATGAAAACTGACCTTTTCCAGTCCTGTGGCCACTGCTGAGTTTTCCCAATTTGCTGGCATATTGAGTGCAGCACTTTCACAGCATCATCTTTTAGGATTTGAAATAGCTCAGCTTGAATTCCATCACCTCCACTAACTTTGTAGTGATGCTTCCTGAGGCCTGCTTGACTTTTCACTCCAAGATGTCTGGTTCTAGGTGAGTGATCACACCATCGTGGTTATCTGGGTCATTAAGATCTTTTTTGTACAGTTCTTCTGTGTGTCCTTGCCTCCTCTTCTTAATATCTTCTGCTTCTCTTAGGTCCATACCAATTCTGTGCTTTATTGTGAAATGTTCCCTTGGTATCTCTGATTTTCTCAAAGAGATCTCTAGTCTTTCCCATCCTATTGTTTTCCTCTATTTCCTGGCATTGATCACTTAGGAGGGGTTTCTTACCTCTTCTTGCTATTCTTTGGAAGTCTGCATTCAGATGAATGTGTCTTTTATCTTTTGCCTTTCACTTCTCTTCTTTTCTCAGCTATTTGTAAGGCCTCCTCAGACAACCATTGTGCCTTTTTCTATTTCTTTTTCTTGGGGATGATCTTGACCACTGCCTCCTGGACAATATCACAAACCTCCATTCATAGTTCTTCAGGCACTCTGTCTATCAGATCTGATCCCTTGAATCTATTTCTAACTTCCACTGTATAATTGTAAGGGAGTTGATTTATGTCATACCTGAATGGTCTAGTGGTTTTCCCTACTTTCTTCAATTTATGTCTGAATTTGTCAATAAGGAGTTCATGATCTGAGCCACAGTCAGCTCCTGATCTTGTTTTTGCTGACTGGATAGAGTTTCTCCGTCTTCGGCTGCAAAGAATATAATCAGTCTGATTTCGGTATTGACCATCTGGTGATGTCCATGTGTAGAGTTTTCTCTTGTGTTGTTTGCTATGACCAGTGCATTCCCTTGGCAAAACCATTAGCCTTTGCCTTGCTTCATTTGGTACTCCAAGGCCACACTGGCTGTTACTCAGGTATTTCTTGACTTCCTACTTTTGCATTCCATTCCCCTGTGCTGAAAAGGACATCTTTTTTCATGTCAGTTCTAGAAGGTCTTGTAGGTCATCAAACAACTGTTCCACTTCAGCTTCTTCGACATTAGTGGTTTGGGCATAGACTTGGATTATTGTAATATTGAATGGTTTGCCTCGGAAGGGAACAGAGGTCATTCTGTTGTTTTTGAAATTGTTCCCAAGTATGGCATTTTGGAGTCTTTTCTTGACTACGAGGGCTACTCTATTTCTTCTAAGGGATTTTTTCCCATAGTAGTAGATATAATGGTCATCTGAGTTAAATTCACCCATTCCAGTCCATTTTAGTTCACTCATTCCTAAAATGTCAATGTTCACTCTTGCCATCTCCTGTTTGACCACTTCCAATTTACCTTTAAATAATTCCCACCAAAACTCTGAGACTATACTGGCCTGTTGTGAACAGCCCAGCCACCCTGTCTCACCCTGGTTGGCCAGTCACGGTGACCAGTGCTCACCCATTGACCACGTTCTCTCTCCCTCTGCACACCACAGAGTCCATTTGGTCATGGAACTTCCCAGCGGTTCAAATAGTAAACTCACTTGAAATCTCTTGTCATGACAGTCCTGTTTTAATAGTTAGGAACACCCAAACCCAAATGAACTTGTTCTAATCCTCTTTGAACCCATATGAGTCTCATTAAACTTTTTTTTTAAAAAAAAGATTATTTTCTTACTACAGAAAGGAATATAAATCATGCTGGATCTCCCAAGAGTTTTGTCTTTTATCACAACCTATAAGGTTGGTTTCAACCAGCTCTTGCAAAAGAGAGAGAGAAACATCTTCCCAGATTAACAACCCTGTAGATACATAGTAATTGTAAATTTTGAAATTTCACTAACCTTTCATGATACTCATCTCCACTGAATGGTTACACAACTGATCGGTAATAGCAGAGTTTCTGAACCAGTATTGTGCTCTCAGGCAGTTTCAGGGATAAGAGAATTTGTGATGCTAAGAAACTCAGGAAAGGGATTGAAACTTCCAAATGAAGTTACTACGGATAAAACAGACACACCAGTATCCCTCCAAAAGCATAGCCTTCTCCCCTCCCCCACCCTACAGTGAAAGATGATGATGGTGAATCTGTCTTAAGAAAACAGAAACAAATGCTCTAATGCCATTGGCATCTTAGACCTTATGGAGAGCAACACATTGTAGAGGAAGCACAGTGCATCACACAGACAGGCCCGGAAAGGTGTGGAGGAATACCTTGTTTGGTTGCACCCTGCTTTATTACACTTGTGGTTTTCACAAGTGAACGTTTATGCAGCCCTGCACTGAGCAAGTCTGCTGGCCCCACTTGCCCACAGCATTTGCTCTCTTCCTGTCTCTGTGTCACATTTTGGTAATTCCTGAAATATTCCGAACCTTTACAATGTTATTTGTTATGGTGACCTGTGATCACCATCTTTGATGTTACTGACTTGCTGAAGGCTCAGATAATAGCATTTGTTGCAAGAAACTTTTTTTTTAAATTAAAGCATGTACATTTTTTAAGACAATGCCATTGTATGCTTAATAGACTATGGTATAGTATAAACGTAACTTTCATATGCAATGGGAACCAAAAACATTTACGTGACTTGCTTAATTGCAGTATGTGCTTTATTGCAATGGTCCAGAACTGAACCTCAGTGCCTCCAGAATAAGCCCGAAATCTCACTGATGCCGTGTGGACTTCCCATCCCTTCTCACCTGTTACTTGCCATTATGCCATCTAACACCTTCAGCCTTCAGTTCCATCTGTGATGACTGGGGTAGTAATTGTTGTGTTGTGTTGGTGTATTTAGAATGTCTCTCCCTCCTGCCCCAGTTATTTCCATTCCAAAGGTCTCTGGGCTTCTCCCCTTCTGTAAAGGGGAGTGACGCGCATGTGCTTGTGTGTGTGAGCTCGCACAAGAGCGCACCTCCCTTTCTAAATGCGTTGTTTTAAAGAAAAAAAGAGAACACCTCTCGTGCATCAGCCTTCAGGATTATTTTTATTTCCAGGTATCTGCAGAGATGCTGGGAAAGCTTGTTTGGAGACATTTTTGTTGTCAGTTTAATCTTATCTGGAGTCTTGTATGACAGGAAAATGCCACTGAGGAACCCCCACCTTCCAGGAGCGCCAGGTCCTGGCTAATCTTAGAGCTTCTCCATTCCACCTTCATCAAGGATGCTCTGAATTACTGGGGGGTTTTAGTGAAAGAATTTAGGATAAAGAGTACAAGTGACAGAATTTAGATTGTTCTTCATGCTTTGAGTGAAATTCTTAGACTCTTAAGTGATAACTATTTTTCAGGCTTTTTACTCCCCTTATAAAGTCATCTAAGAGCGACATATTGCTTTTTTTACAGTAGGAAATTAAAATTTTTTTATCCTCATTCTTTAAAATGTAGAGCATCATTTAAAATCTAAGCATACCTCACCTGGTTCCAAAAGTTAGAATGTTCCAGTGTTTTTAGTAGATGACACGCAGAGTACAGGAGAGGCGTGGAAATCAAGGGTTTCTAAAGTGCAGTGCGTGTATCTTAGCAAGTGCACCACCTTCTTCTCAGCGCACTTTCTGTGAAAGGTAAAATGATTCTTTTAGTCTGTCATCTACATCATAGTTCTTTCCTTTTATTGGAGCTTCGTCCTAGCTCAGGCTTACACATGAAATTATATATGAGTTGGCACAGCCAACCTCCAAGGCGTAGGTAGACGCGCTAAGTGACAGGTAGAAAGTGCTATGTAATTACTCTGATTATAGTCACTTTCAAATAGGCACAGATCCTTCTGCCAAGGCAGCAATTTCATGTCCTCCAGTCTCCACCTCTTTGGCCTGTATTTTCAAATCCTATCATCACTTTATTGTTATTTTGTGCTTAAACATAGAACAATTTGTATACCTTTTCAACAATAATGAAGAAAAATACAAAACAGCTAGTAGCCAGGAAAATAAGAATCATCCTCTGATTCCTCTTGGAAACTGAGACTTAGACTAAATTTGAACCATTTGGATCTATGAACCAATCCCTTTCCTCCTTTCCCACTCAAGTTTGGAGACCCACTTCCATGGATAAAAGAAGAGAAATAATGGTCTCCCCTCAGTGACAGCGCAGGGAAGGGAAGAACTCTGAGGCCATCTGTGAAGTGGTGGTCACAGCAGCGCCCGCTCGCTGGCTTGGTGTGATGATTAAATGAGAACAGTGCCGGAAACAGTGACACCACTGAGACCAGTCAGAAAGCCTGCTCTGAATATTGAGGCAAAAAGCTGGAACCTAGCAGTGTGTATCGTAAACGGTGTTTACAGTGTCTTAAGTAATTTGAGAAATGCTTCCTTGGAGAAGTATTTCCAATATGTCTACACATATTAAACTTTGATTGTGTTAAAACACTAATCCTTGCCACTTTGTCAAAATTACCATGAGGCCATCTGATGCAATTTGTATCACAGGGCGAAAGGGCACACCAAGAAGCTGAAGTTCAGAAATCTTGTGAGCCTTTGGGCAAACATGGTTGTATCTTCTAGCTTTACACACAGGGTTCCGGGCAGACACATGTATGTGTTTCTTGGGGGCAAGAACGTCTCAAGGTTCAACCTCATTCCACATCAGTAGTTGTTAAGATTCCTGCAGTCGCTTACTTAGTTTTGTTGTTATCAGTTTCCCAAGTAGTACTTTAGGCCTGATATCTACCCAGTATCTGCCAGCATCACAGAACAGCTGTGTAAGTTATTTTCCTCAACAACAAACGGACATACAGTGCATCCAGGTACACTTATAACTTGCTGGAAACTGTACAAAAGAACCTGGAAAGGCCCCAGTTCCCTTTTTCCGTTTCTTAATTCTAGAATTAATGCATGCAACCATGCATGTGAGGTACCAGTGATTCACTGAACATGCAAGAGGCTCATAAACTAAAATCACAAGGAAATAAGTACTTACGAAGCACCTTATGATAAACATTTATGCCCAGTGATTTCATGAAGGAAGTTGTTGTCTTCTTCACAGTTATACAGAGGAGGTGTCTAAGGCCCACATCACTTAAGTAACTTGCCCAAAGTTACACAAGCTGGCTATATAGGAGAACTGGGATTCAAGCTCAGATTCATCTGACTCTGGTATGCACACCAATTCTGGTCCCTTACACCATGTCACCTGTTCATTTTAACTTTGAAAAAATGCAAAAGGAGGATATATCTTCTGTGGAATTATACCTAAAGAGGAAACAAAGGGTAGGACCAAATAAAACCAATTTAAAGGCGAAAAACCATTCCGTGGGAATTGGCCAGTCACAGGTACCAGCTCAGTAGCTGCAGATATTGAAGCCTGAACCCCACATGTATTGAGCTCAACAAGTTCTTCATGAGCAGCTGTTAATCTGACTGGGCAGGGGTGGGTGGGAGGGTGACAGAGTCTTTGAGTCAGTTGAATATTGTCAACTCTTCTTTCCCTGAAGAATCCGAGGCAGTTGTTGAAACCAAAATGGAGAACAAACCCGCCTCCTCAGAATTGCAGAAGATACAGGAGAAACAGAAGCTGGTCAAAGAGCCGGGCTCCGGAGTGCCGGCTGTTCTCATTACAACCCTTCTGGTTATTCCCGTGGTTGTCCTGCTGGCCATTGCCTTATTTATTCGGTGGAAAAAATCAAGGGCCTTTGGAGGCAAGTAAAACAAGCCCCTTGAATTTGGAACCTCCCTGCGAAAGAGTGTTTGGCCTGATTATCCAAGTTTGGTGGTGATCTTTTTTTCAGTGTGTGTGTGTGTTTTTTTTAAGTGTTCTATACCTCTTTCAGTGTGATTGTCTGTGTTCCAAATATTGTCTATAGTTAGTATCAAAGTGGCAAAATCTACCGGGAGCTTCCGAAGTTGGATAGTTAGATAAAAGCCCAACCCCTATTAATGCTTTTTAGCATTGGTATAAAGCCGTTAGATGTCTCCATATGAAACTGTGTATCTAGATGAGTAGAGTCTGTATAAATTAGCTGAAGCGTCAGGAAGGAGGAGATCCCTGCTGTTAGAAACAGGCCCAGTCCTCAAAACGCCTGGGTCAGTTTTTTAGAAGTTGTCTATTTTTCCCTAGTCGTGGCTCTAGTTCCTAGCTCTGTGACCTTGGGCAAGTTACTTAACCTCTCTAAGCCAGAGGTTTTTCATCTGTAAAGTGGGGCTAAAATACTCCCAAGGTTGTATAGGGATTAAATGAAATAATGTACATACAGCATTTATCACAGAACCTGGCACCTATAAGTGCTCAATTAATAACACTAGTGATTATAAGGAATAATCACTAGTAATAAACTAATAAAAAGTCATAAAAGATACTTGTCTTAAACCTTACCTCTCTCAGGAAACCAACTATTTCCATAGAAAACCATTTGACAGTTTTAAAAGAGTGGGGTGAAGGAGGGGAGAGTCCAACACTGGTGTCAGTGTTTTATCAAATCATCATCATAGTTTCAGACTGAGTAGCTGAGTTCCTTTCAAGGTATCCACATAAATAAATAATCCAACTCGTGATTCTCACCTCTCAGAAACAGTCCCTTGGCGGGGTCCCCAGGTCCTGAGGCAGGAGGCTACAGCTGCAACTGGGAAGGTATTAATGGACCAGAATGGTGGACAGCATTCGATCAAGAAACAGCATCGGATCCAATTTCAGGCCAAGGCGACTGGCAGGGATTCAGTGCCCACGGCAAAGCCCTGACATAGAAAACAAAACCAAAGGATTTAAATCAATAATTTTTGAAAGAGAGTTTTTCTAGGACTTCTTGCTTTTCACCTGCAGTCGATAAAGCTCTTCAAAAATACAGCTAACTCTTCCCAACAAGGGCTGAGCAGAGGCAAAGATAAGTAGATGTAATCGTTGTCTTCATGGAATTAGATGGAAGCTTCAAAAGAGCAAGAATCCTGTGTGTTTGCTTGTTTCCTGATATATCTCCAGCACAAATAACAGTTCCTGGTCCTGAGGATTTGATAGTCACTGGGAAAAGGATAGAATAAATAAATGGAGCTCACAGAATAGATAAGAAATGACACATAAAGGTACCAATAGAGGATGGTGTGTAAGTGATAACTATATGGAGTATCAGAAATACTTGAGGCTTGGGGGCGGGGTGTAGCAGGGATATTGCTTATCAGTCCACTTAAAGGAGGAGTGGCTGGGATGTCAGGAAGGTCTGGTATCTACCTCTTTGCTGTTAGCACATGTGCGTGGAGCTGTTACCAGAATACTGTTCAGAGGAGTATGTTGGGAAGACTGAGGGACCCAGGTCGAACCATATGAAATTGCCATTCACATTCAGTCGTGTTTTATTTTAAAAAATTACAGCTTTCTATGGTTCAGTTGAATACATTTAATTCTGTTTTAAGCCTAAAGGTATACCAGCCTCTCACCTTTTTTCCATTCATGTTCACTCATGTTTTATTTAAGAAATCACAGCTTTATATGGTTCAGTCTAATACATTTAATTCTAAAAGTATACCAGCCTCTCACCTCTTTTCAGCATTTGTTCCTGATAGATCTTATCCAGTCTATGAGGGTTTTAATAACCCTCGTGAAAGGCCTTCCACTGATTCAGCACACCCGTATAGCTTGTCAGCGTCACATCAGACACTGTGCTGGGCACACGGGCGCAAAACTAAGGGCCAGCCCGCAACCTTGTGCAGTTTGCAGTCTTCATTTGTCGGCTCACTAACCGTTTTATCGACTTCTCCTTCCCTCCTTGCTTGTTTCTCTCCCCACCTCCCCTTCTGCCTTTGCTCTGTGCTCCACCATGCCGCCCCCACTCCTATTAGAGGCTTCGTGGGAGAACCCTGAGCCTTATTTTCCTGACCATAGTCTGGAAGGGAGTGTTGGAAGCAGGGCAGAGAGCGCACTAAGACACACAGCACTCAGAGTCCGCCTGGAGTTCAGCCTCCGCCTAAGGAAAGAAAGTCATTTTTTCATGGAACAAGAATTTGGGTCACCATGTATGGCTGCAGATACTCAGGGTTTCGGAAGTTTTTTGCCTTCAGTCTTATGTAAAAAGCAAATGCTGTACATTTGGATCCAAAGCTTCCTCAATCAGGACATGTACTGTTGTTAATAGAAAGCCTAAAACCTCAGACCAATATTCCTAAATTGTAGTAACCAAACCTTCCAAGGTTTTACAAATTATGGGTAGTTTTCAGTTTTGTCCTAGTAAAGGTAACTAATATTTACCAAGCATTTCCTGTGTATATACCAAGCACTGCTTGTAAACATGTCACATGCTTACGGAGAGGTACATCTTTTCTTCAGAAGAGAAAACTGAGGCTCAGAGGAGTATTTGAGATTGCACAGTCTATAAGAGACCCAGGTAGGAGTCAAACCCAGCTCTGGCCCTGCTATGCATGACAATGATCCGTTGCCTTTCCCCCCTTGGAATTCTAAGAATACATAGAGACAAGAGCCAGGCCTTGTTATTAATCATTCAGAAATTAATTCTTTATTTTGTGTTGAAAGTTGGGCCCATGGATTGAGTAGGGTGACTGGGACTCGATTTGAAACATGCCCTCTTTCTCTAGCAGATTCTGAACGTAAACTTGAGGCCAGTTCGGGAAGAGTTCTGGGAAGACTTAGAGGTATGCATGTGACCTTTTAGAATCCTTCCCATTTGATTCACAGTCAACAAGCTCATGTCTTTTAAAAAGCAAGGAGATACTTTGTATTTTCTCTCTGGAAATTAGGCTCCTCCTGTGTAACACAGCATCCCCCCAAATGCCAAATGCAAACCATGCACCAACCAAGTGTGTGACTACCCCGGCAGGTTCCCCAGCTTCGTTTTCCCACCTTGCCATTCTGTGTTCCCGACTTCTCCTCCCTGCCTTTTTATCTTGCCGCATTTGTCTTCAGTGAATTTTCTGTCACTCCTGTCGGTATGTCAGTGCATGTCATAGTGAAGATGACCTTTTCATAAAGTCACCATAATGAAGAGCTGTTCAAGGGGACGTCCATTCCCAAGAGCCTGGAAAAAGCAGGAGCTGAAATAATCCTGCAGAAATTACATAATCCTGGGGAGCTTTAGGGAGGGGGGGTTGTTTGTTTTCTCCTTATTTATTTTAATGAACCTGTGGATTCCCGTCTTTCTGAATCTGTGGGATCAGTGTCTCTACGTCATTTCCTGTCCCCCCCCCCCAATACCTGCCCTTTCCCATCCCCAGAAGAATTTACAAGGAAACTGAAAATCATTTGTGCAGACCTTACCTCAATCTTCTATCCCTGTTTGCTTTCTCCAGGAAAGGGAGGCGGAGGCCTAAACCTGGGCAACTTCTTCGCCAGCCGGAAGGGCTACAGCCGGAAGGGGTTTGACCGCCTCAGCACGGAAGGAAGCGACCAGGAGAAAGATGAGGACGCAAGCGAGTCCGAAGAAGAGTACTCGGCCCCGCCGCCCGCCCCCGCCCCTTCCTCCTGAGAAACGGGGTTTTCTTTTAGGCTGCCGAGATTTACCGAGGATGCCAGGTTCCTTTCCCCTTGAGCACGTTGAGCGTTTTGCGTATTTAATTGTAAACTGTACCCATCTGTGTGGGACCGTACACCTTTTATTTACTTCCTTTGGGATTAGTTGGCTTCTGTTCCTGGTTGAGGAGTTTCCTGAAAGTTCATTCACCGTGCCATTGTCTTTATATGACCGTAGGATAGAGAAGCGATCCTCTTCTTCCATCACGCTAGTCGTTTAGGGATGGAAGGTTTGCTCATCTGCATTTCTGAGACTTTTCTGTAGTTTGTAAATAACTCCATTCTCTGCTTGAACACAGTATTCTCCCAGTAGCACTTCCGTTGCCAGTGTCTTTCTTTGGTGCCTTTCCTGTTCAGCATTCTCAGCCTGTGGCAGTGAAGAGAAACTTTGTGCTACATGACGACAAAGCTGCTAAATCTCCTATTTTTTTAAAATCACTAACATTATATTGCAACAAGGGAAAGAAAAAAAGTCTCTATTTAAAATTTTTTTTTTTCCTTCCTCGGTGTGTTTTGGGGATGTCTTATTTTTAGATGGTTACACTGTTAGATCACTATTTTCAGAATCTGAATGTAATTTGTGTAATAAAGTGTTTTCAGAGCATTAGCTGTCAGAGTGTATTTTGCAGTTTTTGCATATTTGCAGGGCTTGTATACAACTTTTGTAGTAATTACACAAACCTAAGCTATAGTGAAACCTGTGAAACCAATTCAATGTTTCAGAACAAGTGCATTGTATTAAAATTAAGAAGTCATTTTATCATGTAGCACATATAAATTAAAAACCAGCCCCAGTTTACATATATGTGAAAACCAGGCTTTCTTTAAAAATTCAAAGAGGATTTTTTGCTTGTATAACAATCAAAAGGTAAATAATAAAAGGTGATTGTAGCTAAGAGGAAACCTGTGTCTCAAATTACATATACAAATTAATCAGTGTAGGTTACTACTAATGGTTTTCTTTTTAAAGAATAATTTTACTCCAAATATCCATGTATTTTGTAGGACTATTCCATCTTACAGTGACTACAAATTACTTTTAAAACATATTTTTCATACTCTGTCAGTTCAATTTAGGAAGAACCTGATAGCTTTTCTTTTTATAATAATCAGACTCTAGAACCCTTTCTTCAGAATGCCTACTTGCAATTCAGGTATCTCAGCAGTGGCAGAGATTAAAACAATATAGACTAACTTGCAAAAAAATGGAATTGTCTTCTAGCTAAGTTATTTAAAATACCTAACAACCTAGATTCTTTTCCCTCATAATTGACACCCAATTGATCTAACTGAAAGATTTCTTTCCTTGTCGAGTGAAAACACACTTTTGCTCCCTCTGACCACTCTTTTATGCCCCTTTCACCACATTAGTAAATGCAGACTCACAACAGCACTATCCTGACATATTGGGTAGCCAAGATGTTCCCAACGCTTTTTCCATGTGCTCTTATTGGTAGACCCAACAGACGCATTGGCCAGTCCAGTTTGGGCGCCTGTTCTCTATTTCTTACATATTTGTATTTCAACAGCAGTGTTAGTACAGTGCCCAAGAGGCATAAGTTGACTTTGATGCTGTTCAAGTTTTCTTACATTGAGGAAATTAGTTGACTTGCACGAAAGCCATCTTTTCTGGTGCACTATTTGATCATTAGCTCTGTTAACTACATATCTTTTAATGTTGTGTATGCCCAGTTTTGTTCCTGAACAGCTTTACAGTGGCTTATGGATGGGAAAAAAAAAATCAAAATGATAAGTTATAAGAAAGCAGGAAAGAAAAAAGGGAAAACAAAAATAAAAATGGAAAAACTTATACAAGAATAATTCTTATTATAGTTGTTCATTAGAAGAATTTGGCTCTAAACTTTCTAGCAGCTCATTAAATAAAACTGGATTAGTTACATGATTCATGAGCCAATTAAACTTTTAGAGTTGCTAATAATAAGATCAGAAAAATTTGTTCCCAAGTAGCTTCTGAAAGATAGCCCCTTGTTGGGTAATTAAAGTCTTCAACAATATCCACAGAGTAGACAAAAACAGTTTTCAGGGCTCTTCTTATTGCTGGTGCACGCTAAGTCTCTTCAGTCACATCTCACTCTGCGACCCTATGGACTGTAGCCGGCCAGGCTCCTCTGTCCATGGGATTCTCCAGGCAAGAATACTGGAGTGGGTTGCCATGCCTTCTTCCAAGGGATCTTCCCAACCCAGGGATCGAACACGTCTCTCTGTCTCCTGCATTGGTAGGCAAGTTCTTTGCCACTGGCACCACTTGGGAAGCCCAAAATGAAAGTGGTGCTGAACTGAGAGTCTCGCTTCCGGTAGAAAACCTAAGGATATCTTACAGTCCTGTGCTGCACAGGGGACCGTGAGCAGCCCAGCTGAGGGTACAGTCAGGACAGTCAAGATGGCCGTCCCCTTGCTCTCTGTGCGTCACCAGCTCGAGCACCTCACGGACCTCCCGACACCCTTGCCTCAGGCCCAGCGAATGCTAGTTCTAATCAAAGAGGCCGTGTTTCCCTGTTAACTGACCTTATTCCCTGCTGTAATTGGCAACCGCCCGTTGCACCCAGAGCAAAGCCTGGCCGGCCGCCATGTTTTGTCTGACCTTTGCTGAGGGGTCGCTCCAGAGCCTTCCTTGCTTCGAACATGTAAGCTCCCTCATCCATTAAACCAGCGGTCCCCAAGATTTTTGTCACCAGGGACCAGTTTCGTGGAAGACAGTTTTTCCACAGAAGCTGGGACGGTGGTTTTGGTTTCACCCTCTGCTCACGTCCTGCCATTTTTTCGGGCTCCTCACAGGCCACTGACCGATTCCCATCCCTGGCCCGTGGTTAGGGGACCCCTGCATTGAGCCATTGACGTGTGCCTGGGCCCTTACAGATGTCCCTTATTATAACACATGGCATTATATGGCGAATATAAGCAAACAGTCTTATAAAAATGAAAATTGAGGAAAGAGAAAACCGGCATGCCCGTCCTGTCCTGGAACACCACACCTATTCTACCAACCTGGCTTAATTAGAGGGCAGACTAGAAATGAATGAACTCTGCTAACTTCAGGCACTCTCCACTGACTTTTGTCCTGAGCTGAACTTCAGCTATGGAGTTAGAGATTGCACTACCTGGGAAGCGCCTAAAGGAAGCGATTCTGTCACAGTAGAATCACTGGGGAATTTTAGGAAAAACTGAACGCTACCTCCAGAGATTCAGACTTGATTGGCTTACTATAGTATGTTGCTATGGGTCATATTTTTAAATTTCTCAGGTAATTCTAATGTGCAGCCAGAATTAAAAACCACTGTCTTTAAGAATGACTGTTTTATTGATACTTTGCCAGTTGCTTCAAGTGGATAGCTATATTTTCATATAATTTATATTTTGCAGATGTTTGGCAAAAGAAGGTGTGGTCTGAGGTGTTTTGATATGACCATTAGTACTAAGATCTGAATGCCTCAATTTTTAAACGTTTTAAATTGGATAACTAGAATGGGCATAATGACTTATTAATAAGGCAAATGGAAGCAACTGGGCTTGATCATTTCTCTTTACAATAAATTATCCAGAGAATATTATTTGGGGGAGCTAAAAGAATAGCTTTGTCATTCATTGAGTTGGCCCTGAATGACCATAGGCATAAAATCTTTCATTCTAAGCTTTCTTCTTAGTTTATTAACTCAGCATATTCTTTTTCAAAATTCTCATGCATCTTTAAAGTCTCACTCAGATGTTACATAAATAGTTAAGTAGCTGAAGGACAAAAGAAGCCACAGGCTTGGTATTTGAATTTATTCCCCAGACCTGTCACATACCTAGTAGCTCCAAATTGATTTAAGTCAAATTTGATGTAGCCTACATAGAGTACTTCTCAGACATCAGTGAATCTAAGAACCAACCAGGTACTTATTTTAAGAGGACTGACCGTTGGTCCCATTCATAGACTTTCTGATTCACTCTATCAGGTGCAGCTAGACAGCTGCATTTTTAAAAAGCACTCCTGGTGATTTGGATCCAGGTGTTCCATGGACTGTCTCCAAGAAATACAGTCCTCCAGAGAGTAGCTGAGCTGTAAAACGAAGTATTAGGAACACAAAACCATTTTCTCGAATAATGTGGTCTCTGTAGAATGATGGTTAGGCCCAGAAGTCATCCACCCCAGTCCCTCAAACTAGACCGCAGAAAGCTCAATTGCAAATTATCTTCAGGGCCAGAACTTATCTACCAGAAGCTTCTTTCTGTCATTCCCTAACACTGATTATCCCAGCATGGGAAATAACTTAGATGCACAGAAAGGCTTCTAGGGGCTTTCTTAGAACCTTATCTAAAACAACATGAAAGATACAAGTGATGTCTTCAGCAGGTTGCTATGCTAGACTTTGTGTATTTGGTTTTGTGTGGGTTTTTTGCTTTTTGTTTGCAGCAGTGAGGGATGTGGGGACAGGTACAATCACATTTAAAGGAGGCAAGAATCAACCAAACCCATTTGGTGTGTTTTTTTTTTTTTTAACATCATGATTTAATTAAGGGAGCATATTCATTGTAGAGAGTATATTGATGATGCTGAATATGATTCCTCAGTACAGCCTTAAAATGGTTGAAACACCAAAGCACAAAGATGTCAATTATATATCCAAACTACAGGTACAAAACAAGTGCATGTATTTTCCATGCTCCAAAACTGAGTACACACTGTACTGTCATAGGGGAGGGGTTTAGAAATGAAGACCTGGCAGTGAGGTTGTATGGTTTGATATACCAAAGTTAACATATGAAGTAGGAGTTTATAAAAACAAGTTTGACAATAACAAAGAGGACTCTTTCCATTTCTGAGCAAAAATGCATTTCATTATTCAGTATATACTCTACTAAGTGAAAACACCAATCACTTGCGAATGCTCCACTCATTAATATTTCCTCTGTTATACTGCAACCTTCTCCATAACTTTTGGAAAAAAAAAAATATTGTGTGGGAACTGTGGGGTAAGCATGCATGTGGCTAGAATGGCACAACTGCACTGGTTCTTACAACTCACTTCCAGAGAAGGAGAAAGTGATATCCATTAGTATGGCCCAGTCTTAGCCAATATGCAGTTTGGAAAGGCACTGAATTAAGATCAGAAAAATCTGAAATTCCAGGTTCTAGAATTGATGATTTTTTTATGCCGTTGTATTAGTCAGACTTCTTTTCTTTGATCATTTTTTTGGAGTATAGTTCATCTACAGTGTTGTGTTAGTTTCTACTGTATAGCAAATAAATCAGCCACGTGTACACATAATGTCCACTCTGCGTTAGATTCCTCGCCCATTATAGAGCAGAGCTCTGCGAGCCGCACAGCAGGCCCCGTTGGTCATCTGCTCTTGCGTGTAGTAGAGTGCGTACGCAGGTCGTCTGCCAGTCTGTCACACGCTCCCCTGTGCATCCCCCCCACTCCCTGCAACCACAGGTCTGCCCTCCACATCTGTGACTCTGCCTCTGCTCTGCAAGCAAAGTCTAGTCAGACTTCTTCAGTCATTAATTACAGCTCAATTCAAATAGCCAGCAACATATAAATGTTGTACACACGGCTATACATAAAACAGATAACAAAAAAGGACCTACAGTGTAGCACAGGGAACCAAACTCAGGGTTTTGTAAAGACCTATAAGGGAAAGTAGTGTGGAAAAGGACGCCTGTATCACTTGGACGCATCCCTGCAGCTAACACAGTATTGCAGATTATGCAGGCAGGCAAGCTCAGTCGCCTCCAACTCTTTGTGACCCCGTGGATTGTCGTCCACCAGGCTCCTCTGTCCATGGGATTATCCTGGCAGGAATACTGGAGTTGCTTACCATTTCCTCCTCCAGGGGGTCTTCCCTACCCAGGGACCATACCCACATCTCCTGCAGCTCCTGCATTGCCAGGCAGATTCTTTACCACTGAGCCAGCCACCTTGGATCAAAACAACTGTACTTCAGTTCAGTTCAGTTCAGTCCCTCAGTCGTGTCTGACTCTGCAACCCCATGAACCACAGCACGCCAGGCTTCCCCGTCCGTCACCAACTCCCGGAGTTTACTTAAACTCATGTGCATTGAGTCAGTGATACAATCCAACCATCTCATCCTCTTCTCCCACCTTCAATCTTTCCCAGCATCAGGGTCTTTTCAAATGAGTCAATTGAAAAAACAAAAGAAACACCTAAGAAATAGGCTGAAGAATAACTCATGTTTATTAAGAATTAATAATGATATAATATATAGTAATCAAGAATTAATGTGTCAAGATTCAGGTAACAAAAAAGCCCGAGCAGGGCTAGATGCCAAGACTCAGCTGACGCATCAGGATTGCGTCTCCCTCCGTCCCTCATGCATGAGCCCCTCGGCTTGGCTGTCTTCCTTCTAGGATTCACTTTCATGCAGACTCTCCACGTACGTGGTAATGAAAGTGGCAATCAGCAACTCTAAGTCTAAATCCTACCAGCAGTAACTCTGAGACAAATAGCTTCTCTCTCTACAGAGTTTCAACACATTGACTAACGGGCCTGATTTGCTTCATGCATCAACCTCAGAACCAGTCACTCTGGACAAGGAAAGTACGACGCATCAAATCTAGATAAGGTCACGTCTCACAGTAACCACACTACTTATTTAGAAGGGATTCGTTTCCCCAGGAAAGTTTCTTATGCTATTGCCAGCTGAATCGGGTAGATTCTGGGAAGAAAAAAATAGCAGATAATCATTATTATTATCTTAAGATCATAGCCACTTAAAACAGATTTTTCAGACCAGGGGGTTTACTGAGGTAGCTGTGTGTGTAGTGGTTAAACTATTACATCAAAAAGGGACATTGAGTGATTAAGTCTACACCAATGTATTCATGAAGACAGTCTCAAAGGCTCACAAACAATATTGAATACAAGAAAAATCTTCAACATTGGCTTGTCACGATAACGATGACAATAAAAAATATACACAGGACCAAGAGCAGAGGTTTGAGGTCTAAAATCCATATTTATATGATGATTTCTACTCAACCAAGGTTTATGGAAACAGCTTCCAATCAATAAGAGAGATGGTTTCTTTAGTTATAAAAAAAATGAATTATTGGTGTTCACTCAGTCCTTTTCATTCGGAAACAGAGCAAATCATGATGTTCTTTTTGTTCCCACTTTTTCCTCCCAAAATATCAAAGCTACAGAAATACTGAAGCCTGTTTCAAGGAATATCTACATACCCTTCACTCAGTCTCACCAGGGGGTAACATTTTGCCATACTTGTTTCCCTTTCTCACGTGTACATGCATACACGTGTTCACCTGCACACACGTGCACACACACACACACACGCCCCAATGAAACTTCTGCTGAACCATTTGAAAAAAGGTTGAGATCATAACCTTTAAACATTTCAACCATATCACCTAAGAACCAGGCATCCTTCTCCATAACAACAAAAGCACTATTACAGTCAAGAATTTAACAGATTCCCTAATATCAACCAACATGTAGTCCACATTCAAATCCCCAATGTCCCCTAAATGGCCCACAGAGCTCTCTGGTTTTGATCCAGGATCCTATTAAGATTCAGATAATATGCATTTAGTATATCTCTGCTGTCTCCTCTAAAGTGACTTTTCTTGTCACTGTTTTCTTCCAAAACATGGATGTTTTTAAAAGTCCGGGCCAATTGTCTTTCGACAGTGTTTCTGAGAGAAAACACTTTAAGACATGTGACGATGGTGTTCCCCAACAGCTTTTAGCCAATGGTAAACCTCCAATACAAGAACACTGAATTTAGAAAATGTGCAGAAATAGAGCATCTTATATATTACACTGGCAAATATGTATTTTATTATTAAGATACATTTGTTAAAAGGTAAACATAATAAATATTAGCTATGAAAAAAAGAGAAATGGGTTTAAATAGGTTTTAAAAATATAATTCCAGAGTAACAAGAATCTAAGTTCCAAAACACAAAGGTTCTAGTTGACAGATGCAAGTATGCTCTGAAAACAAAGGCTGCAAAACATTGTATTGGTCCCAAAGGTCCTGGGGTAAAAGAACCTGAATTACAGACCAAAGCTGAGAAAACATTTTCAGTGAAATTTTCAAGAACTAGGCATCCTATGTACATAATACATGTACTAGGAAGTACATTTGTATATGCACATAGTTACACTCTTTATTGTGTTACTTTCCTTAAAATAACTAGTATAGCCCTTTTATTATTCAGATAAATTAGAATAAATATGTACCTTTCAAGTAAATAAATTGATGATCAACCTATAGATGATGGGTTTCTAAGGTGGCCCTAGTAGTAAAGAACCCGCCTGCCAGCGAAGGAGACTTAGGAGACGCAGTTTCGATCCCTGGGTCGGGAAGATCCTTGGCAACCCGCTCCACTATTCTTGCCCGGAGAATCCCCGTGGGTAAATGAGCCTGGCAGGCTGCAGTCCATGGGGTCACAAACACTGGGACATGACGGAAGCAGCTAAGCACACACGCTGTAGATGATTGGTTGATGGAGTGGCAGTCATAGCCAGAAGGACTGAAAGAGAAATAGAGAGAAAGAAAGATGGAAGAGACCCACCTTTATAGACTGCTCATAAAGCTCGCTTCGGGGTGATTGTTACCAGTGCAGTGAATGGCTGACATCTGGTGGTAAAACTTGGCAAAAACTCTGCGCGGATTTTTGTCCTCAGAAAAGCGGTGGTGCTCAGTGAATGCTGGCTCTGTCTTCAAGAAGAATAATTTAACGTGCTCCTAGTGACCTACTTGGTATGACTACATCATGCTGTATGATCAGGCCTCTCAAGATAGTTGTTGTCTCACTCTCTCCGCGTCCCCTGCTGGACCAGGGCCTGCTTCATCATACCCTGCTCGTCAGTGTGATTGCCCCTCGCCCGAGCTAGTAATCGCTCTAATCCTTGGGCAAGAATGGCTCCAACTGCTAGCTTATTAAAGGGAAATGTCTGCCCTTATGATGCGCATTAACCTGGGGGGCTACGAGGTACACACCCCAGCTGCTGGTTTCCTTAGTAGTAAGTGATGAGCCAACCTGACATCAATTCCCCTGTAAATGGTAACCTCCTTCTTCCCAGGTAGTATTGATTGCTGCTATATCCTACTGGCCATTGGCCATCCACAGTAGGGCTGTGAATCTTTTTAGACAAATAGGATCCTTCTGGCTGGACAACCACAAGGCTTGCAGGCCTGTGGGGTGTAGCCCAACACCCCAGGGGACAAGCCTGCCAGGAGGCTGGGGGAGACTCCTGTGAGCTCTAGGATGTCAGGAAATAAGGGTGGAGAATGGAAAGTTACGGGGGTGATTCCAAGGCGGCTCCCCTCTAGCTTGTGGGGCCCTTTGACAGCTATATCTGCCAGGAGAAATGTCTTCCTCTTCCATTATGTTGGTGACATCCTGTTAACCTCAGAGCCTCACACACAGGCTCATCTGACTGCAGTGCGATGCCTGGAGAATACAGACAAAATTCAAGGACCTGGATTGTCTACAAAATATAGGCGCAGCCCAGATCCACCACTCCTAAATAGTTACAGACACTGGTTCTAGGAGTATTAATTCAGGGACAGGCTTGTGTGTTGGACGTGACCAGTTTTCCTGAAGGGTTTGGTTGAGGTCTGCACCAAAAGCAAAATAATAAAAAGAGTACTCTTGGACTTCTGATCCGAGCCCTGGAAGGGGACAAAGCACGTATCCAGTGTCTTGGAACAACAGGTCTATGCACTCTGCACTGTGATGTAACAGGTGGAAGACATTATAAAAAATCCGAGGGTGGGATGATTTGAAAGAACAGCATTGAAATGTATATATTATCATGTGTGAAGTGGATCACCAGTCCAGGCTCTATGCATGAGACAGGGCGCTCAGGGCCGGTGCACTGGGATGACCAAGAGGGATGGGGTGGGGAGGAAGGTGGGAGGGGATTCAGGATGGGGAACACATGTGCACCCGTGGTGGATTCATGTCAATGTACGGCAAAAACCACTACAACGGTGTAAAGTAATGAGCCTCCAAGTTAAATTGCTATTGCTAAGTCACTTCAGTCGTGTCCGACTCTGTGCAACCCCATAGACAGCAGCCCCCCAGGCTCCCCCATCCCTGGGATTCTCCAGGCAAGAACACTGGAGTGGATTGCCATTGCCTTCTCCAATGCATGAAAGGGAAAAGTGAAAGTGAAGTCACTGAGTCGTGTCCAACTCTCAGCGACCCCATGGACTGCAGCCCACAAGGCTCCTCCATCCATGGGATTTTCCAGGCAAGAGTGCTGGAGTGGGGCGCCATTGCCTATCTAATAGAAAGAAAATATGACAAAAACCTGCGTGTGTCACCCAATATTTTTAAACGTTCACATTTCTTGATATTCACAAGAAACACACCAAATAGGCCATGTCCCTCTGCTCATTTCCATCTCTCCCATGTTAGAGAAAAGCAGTGTCTCTGCTCATACTATAACTATCTTATGTGTATGCATATAATTGCCCAGTCATGTCTGACTCTTTGTGATCCCACAGATTGTAGCTCACCAGGCTCCTCTGTCCATGGANCACACCAAATAGGCCATGTCCCTCTGCTCATTTCCATCTCTCCCATGTTAGAGAAAAGCAGTGTCTCTGCTCATACTATAACTATCTTATGTGTATGCATATAATTGCCCAGTCATGTCTGACTCTTTGTGATCCCACAGATTGTAGCTCACCAGGCTCCTCTGTCCATGGAATTCTCCAGGCAAGAATACTAGAGTGGGTAGCCATTTACTACTACAAGGAATCTTCCCTATCCAGGGATCGAACCTCAGTCTCCCACACTGCAGGCAGATTCTCTACTGTCTGAGCCACCAGGGAAGGCCTTTAACTATATATTAATTTTAAAAAAAAAAGTGTTAGTCACTGAGTCACGTCTGACTCTTTGTGACCCCATGGACTGTAGCCAGCCAGGCTGCCCTATCCATGGAGTTCTCCAGACAATAATCCTGATGTGGGTAGCCATTCCCTTCTTCAGGGGATCTTCTTGACCCAGCAATCAAACCCAGCCCTCCTGCATTACAGATGGATTCTTTACCATCTGAGCTACCAAGGAAGCCCGTTTGAGCATAAAGAATGTATTGCATTATGTTGAGTGTTTTAGTTCACATAAATGGTGCTGGATTACATACATTTCTATATAACTTGATTTTTTTCACTTGTTATATTTAACTCAGATGACCATTATATCTACTACTGCAGGCAGGAATCCCTTAGAAGAAATGGAGTAGTTATCATGGTCAACAAAAGAGTTCGAAATGCAGTACTTGGATGCAATCTCAAAAACGACAGAATGATCTCTATTAGACTTCAAGGCAAACCATTCAATACCACAGTTATCCAAGCCTATGCCCCAACCAGTAACGCTGAAGAAGCTGAAGTTGAACGGTTTTATGAAGACCTATAAGACCTTTTAGAACTAACACCCCAAAAAGATGTCCTTTTCATTATAGGGGACTGGAATGCTAAAGTAGGAAGTCAAGAAACACCTGAAGTAACAGGCAAATTTGGCTTTGGAATGAGGAATGAAGCAGGGCAAAGACTAATAGAGTTTTGCCAAGAAAATGCACTGGTCATAGCAAACACCCTCTTCCAACAACACAAGAGAAGACTCTACACATGAACATCACCAGATGGTCAACACCTAAATCAGACTGATTATATTCTTTGCAGCCAAAGATGGAGAAGCTCTATTCAGTCAACAAAAACAAGACAAGGAGCTGACTGTGGCTCAGATCATGAACTCCTTATTAACAAATTCAGACTCAAATTGAAGAAAGTAGGGAAAACCGCTAGTCCATTCAGGTATGACCTAACTCAAATTCCTTATGATTATACAGTGGAAGTGAGAAATAGATTTAAGGGCCTAGATCTGATAGATAGAGTGCCTGATGAACTATGGAATGAGGTTCGTGACATTGTACAGGAGACAGGGATCAAGACCATCCCCATGGAAAAGAAATGCAAAAAAGCAAAATGGCTGTCTGGGGAGGCCTTACAAATAGCTGTGAAAAGAAGAGAGGCAAAAAGCAAAGGAGAAAAGGAAAGATATAGGCATCTGAATGCAGAGTTCCAAAGAATAGCAAGAAGAGATAAGAAAGCCTTCTTCAGCGATCAATGCAAAGAAATAGAGGAAAACAACAGAATGGGAAAGACTAGAGATCTCTTCAAGAAAATTAGAGATACCAAGGGAACATTTCATGCAAAGATGGGCTCGATAAAGGACAGAAATGGTATGGACCTAACAGAAGCAGAAGATATTAAGAAGAGGTGGCAAGAATACACAGAAGAACTGTACAAAAAAGATCTTCATGACCCAGATAATCACGATGGTGTGATCACTCATCTAGAGCCAGACATCCTGGAATGTGAAGTCAAGTGGGCCTTAGAAAGCATCACTACAAACAAAGCTAGTGGAGGTGATGGAGTTCCAGTTGAGCTATTCCAAATCCTGAAAGATGATCCTGTGGAAGTGCTGCACTCAATATGCCAGCAAATTTGGAAAACTCAGCAGTGGCCACAGGACTGGAAAAGGGCAGTTTTCATTCCAATCCCAAAGAAAGGCAATGCCAAAGAATACTCAAACTACCACACAATTTCACTCATCTCACATACCATTAATGTAATGCTGAAAATTCTCCAAGCCAGGCTTCAGCAATACGTGAACCTTGAACTTCCAGAGGTTCAAGCTGGTTTTAGAAAAGGCAGAGGACCAGAGATCAAATTGGCAACATCCACTGGATGATGGAAAAAGCAAGAGAGTTCCAGACAAACATCTATTTCTGCTTTATTGACTATGCCAAAGCCTTTGACNAGTCCACCTGTCCAGGATTCAGCAGGGGTTGTGGGCCCCGAGGATGGACAGGCTGGATGGTCCTGCAGGTCAGGACGCACACCACACAGGGGTGCGTCTCAGGTTATTACCACGTGTATTTTGCTTAATGGCCATGATCTCCCTGTATGGTATGTTTCACCTGTAGCCTGCGAGTGCAGGGAATTTGTCCTGACTGAGCAACAAAGTGGCCTCACTGTCAAATGAGTTTGATTGTAGGGTTTACACTGAGGATCTGTTGCTGCTGCTGTTGCTAAGTCGCTTCAGTCGTGTCTGACTCTGTGTAACCCCCATAGACGGCAGCCCACCAGGCTCCCCCATCCCTGGGATTCTCTAGGCAAGAACACTGGAGTGGGTTGCCATCGCCTGCTCCTAAGGATCCATTGACATCCTCTGAATGTCTTCGAAAAACTGACTTGATAAGCAGCTGGCGCTTGAACTCAACACTCTTCAGCTGAGTTTGTGGGATTTGGTGGAAGTGTACCTCTGCATCAGGCTTCCCCGGTGGCTCTGTGGTAAAGAACTGCCTGCTGATGCAGAAGACATGAGTTCCATCCCTGGGCCAGGAAGATCCCCTGGAGTAGGACATGGCAACCCACTCCAGTGTTCTAGCTGGAGAATCCCATGGACAGAGGAGCCTGGTGGGCTATGGTCCATAGGGTCTCCAAACAGACACAGCTTAGCAACCGAGCACACACATGTACCTGGATCCCCTGGAGTAGGACATGGCAACCCACTCCAGTGTTCTAGCCTGGAGAATCCCATGGACAGAGGAGCCTGGTGGGCTATGGTCCATAGGGTCTCCAAACAGACACAGCTTAGCAACCGAGCACACACATGTACCTGGATCCCCTGGAGTAGGACATGGCAACCCACTCCAGTGTTCTAGCCTGGAGAATCCCATGGACAGAGGAGCCTGGTGGGCTATGGTCCATAGGGTCTCCAAACAGACACAGCTTAGCAACCGAGCACACACATGTACCTGGATCCCCTGGAGTAGGACATGGCAACCCACTCCAGTGTTCTAGCCTGGAGAATCCCATGGACAGAGGAGCCTGGTGGGCTATGGTCCATAGGGTCTCCAAACAGACACAGCTTAGCAACCGAGCACACACATGTACCTGGATCCCCTGGAGTAGGACATGGCAACCCACTCCAGTGTTCTAGCCTGGAGAATCCCATGGACAGAGGAGCCTGGTGGGCTATGGTCCATAGGGTCTCCAAACAGACACAGCTTAGCAACCGAGCACACACATGTACCTGGATCCCCTGGAGTAGGACATGGCAACCCACTCCAGTGTTCTAGCCTGGAGAATCCCATGGACAGAGGAGCCTGGTGGGCTATGGTCCATAGGGTCTCCAAACAGACACAGCTTAGCAACCGAGCACACACATGTACCTGGATCCCCTGGAGTAGGACATGGCAACCCACTCCAGTGTTCTAGCCTGGAGAATCCCATGGACAGAGGAGCCTGGTGGGCTATGGTCCATAGGGTCTCCAAACAGACACAGCTTAGCAACCGAGCACACACATGTACCTGGATCCCCTGGAGTAGGACATGGCAACCCAGTCCAGTGTTCTAGCCTGGAGAATCCCATGGACAGAGGAGCCTGGTGGGCTATGGTCCATAGGGTCTGCAAACAGACACAGCTTAGCAACCGAGCACACACATGCACCTCTACACAACTGACCCCAAGGGCATCTTGGGGAGGGCTGGGTCAGGATCATAAGCGTCATGCAGGGTTTGTATGGTGGCGTGTACGGTCAGGTCACTCAGGACAGCTGTGCTCTTGCATTTACAAACCCCACTGATCCGCCCGTTCCCTACACACATGAGTCTGCCTGTCCCCTGTCCCAGCCTGTGACTGTTCTAACCCTTAGGCCAGATGGCTCCACCTGCCAGCTTATTGAAGAGAAACAGCTGCCCTTGTGATCTTTGCTAACCTAAGGGTCCGTGAAGACATGCCTCTGGCTGCCTGTTTCCCTGGTAACCGATGAGCTAAACTGACGTCCATCGCCCCGTTACCTGGTAGCCTCCTTCTCCCCCGAGTAGTGAAGACTGCTGCCATGCCCTGCCTGCTGTACACCGTGGGGAGGTTGCGGACCTTTTGCTTCAGACGAGTAAGGTCTCCCATCCGATAAACCACTGAGGTCACGGTTGCTATCTCTGGGTTCTTTGGTCTTCAGGCCGTGCAACTATAAGCCTTGCAAGCCTGCAGGGCACAGCCTAACACATGCCCAGAAGCTGTCTCAAAATATCTGGAACATCAGGGCTCACACATTGATGCTGACAGTATCGATGGCCACCGTTCTCCAACTTATTCTCTAACCAGAAAAAGGAAAATCCTGAAGTTGCTTAGCTATTTTTCACATGCACACTTAAGAAGGAAAAATAAACACATATAATGCCATTCAAAAAATGACTGGACATTTATCTACTGCCATTAGAAAAAAGAATCACACCACTGCCACCATCAGGCCTGGACCCGTGCGGACTGTGGATTTGACCGTGGGCACACAAAGCAAACCTTGGGGCACCGCCAAGTGAGGGGGAACCATGGAGCAGGGAAAGCTCGCTGGGGCCCGGGGATACCTCGCAGCTGTGCGGGAGGATTGCAGAGGGGTGGGCATGGCTTCCTTGGCAGCAGAAGTGGGAAGAGGAGGTGGAACAGCAAGAGGGCAGGTGACCCTGTCTGCTGCGCTCTGCTGCCCCCTCTGACAGCGAGTTTCAAGTCGTTTAAAGTCTACATGTACAGGTATCACATGACTAAACCCACAGCTCTGAACACTAAAAGCTTTTGTATTGTCACCTTAAGTGAGTGAATTGTATGGTTTGTAAACTATCTCAACAAAGCTCCTAAGAAAAAAAGAAGTGAAAGTCGCCGAGTCGCGTCCAACTATTTGCGATCCCGTGGACTGTACCGTCCATGGGATTCTCCAGGCCAGAATACTGGAGTGGGTAGCCTTTCCCTTCTCCAGGGGACCTTCCCCACCCAGGGATGAAACCCAGGTCTCCCACATTGCAGGCGGATTCTTCACCAGCTAAGCCCAAGAATACTGGAGTGGGTAGCCTATCCCTTCTCCAGGGCATTTTCCCAGCCCAGGAATCGAACCAGGGTCTCCTGCATTACAGTGGATTCTCTACCAACTGAGCTATCGGGGAAGCCCTTCCTAAGAAAAAACCATCCCATAATCTCAAAATGGGTAAACCGTTGTTGAACCCCAAGGCTTGAGAACTCCCACAAAGATGTGGGCCACGTGAAAATGCATTCTCGGGGTCCCCAGCCATGTCATGGAATCTTCAAATGCTGAATTGCTCCTACTCGCACCAGGAGAATGGCTAAGTAATTTCCTGACTGCACACGGGTGGGAGTGGGGGGGAACACCTCTGGGTGGGCTGCCTAGGCCCGTTCTGAACCCTTCCTCAGGGTTGTCTGCACCTTGCCTTCCTCCCTTAGGAGGCAGCTCCCAGATCCGGGGTGACTTTTATTTGGAAGTCTGTGTCCCACAGCAGAATCTCCCAGCCTGATGGAGCCCTTTGCGGTAACTAACACCCCCCCCACCCCCATCCCACCAGCAGGAAGATCTACTTCCTTTTTTAGTTTTTTCAGTTCAAGGAGACTCAGTCTGTGAGATTGAAACCCTAAAGGCCAGGCCTCTTCCTGGGGACAGATGTGAAGCTAACGATGGAAAGAGCCGAAGAGGTTTGACGGGAGAACGGAAAAGACTTTGCTTCCTGCTGTCTCCCTGCCTTCAGTACCCACTCTGCTCCTCAGGTTGCACATGACCTTCCAGTCACTCGTCACAGCTGAGATGAAACCCTTTCACCACTGCAGCCAAACACAGCGTCTCCCTCTGAGTGAACAGAAACGTCTTATTGCTTCAGTAAAACCCTGAATCCCAGTGAAATTGATAATTCAGCTATCTTAGAAAAATTAGATATGATGCTAAGACTTTTAGAATCTGTTCCCTGATAGGAACTGAAAGGACGATTACAATTAAAGACTAAGGACTTCAAGTTTGTGAGGCGGAAGAGAAGATACTGCAGAGAATCTAATCTTTGTTCTGTGCGTGTGCGTTTGTGTGTACACGTGTGTGCACGTTAATGTGTGTGCATGTGTGTGTGCGTGTGTGTGCCTGTGTGCGCGTGCATGTGTGTGCCTGTGTGCGCGTGTGTATGTGTGCATGTGTGTGTGTGCGTGTGCTTGTGTGTGTGTGTATGCGGGCGTGTGTGTGCGTGTGCATGCATGCACGTGCGTGTGTGCGTGCTCATGTGGTGGAAGGGAGTTCTCCCTCCAGTTTTCAAATGCAAATTGAGGTGGAAATAGGAAGGTGATATTGGAACAAAAATTCGGTGGAAATTACATCAGGTTGTAAATTCCTTAGGAAAGACAAAGTACGATGTGATGGCAGAACGATAAGCGGCTGCAGAAACTAACACTCTGCCTCACTCACTCTTCACTGGCAGGTGAGAATGAGATTCTTGAGGCTTTGCCTGCCTTATTCATAGTCCCTTAAACATGATCTTCAGTTTAGTTGCTCAGTCGTGTCCAACTCTTTGCGACCCCATGAACCGCAACACACCAGGCTTCCCTGTCCATCACTAACTCCCAGAGTTTACCAAACCTACGTCCATCGATTCAGTGATGCCATCCAACCATCTCATCCTCTGTCGTCCCCTTCTCCTCCTGCCCCCAATCCTTCCCAGCATCAGGGTCTTTTCAAATTAGTCAGCTCTTCACATCAGGTGGCCAAAGTATTGGAGTTTCAGCTTCAACATCAGTCCTTCCAATGAACACCCAGGACTGATCCTCTTTAGAATGGACTGGTTGGATCTCCTTGCAGTGCAAGGGACTCTCAAGAGTCTTCTCCAACACCACAGTTCAAAAGCATCAATTCTTTGATGCTCAGCTTTCTTTATAGTCCAGCTCTCACATCCATACATGACTACTGGAAAAACCATAGCCTTGACTAGACAGACCTTTGTTGGCAAAGTAATGTCTCTGCTTTTTTAATACGCTGTCTAGGTTGGCCATGGCTTGACTTCCAAGGAGCAAACGTCTTTTAATTTCATGGCTGCAATCACCATCTGCAGTGATTTTGGAGCCCTGAAAAATAAAGTCTGCCACTGTTCGCACTGTTTCTCCATCTATTTGTCATGAAGTAATGGGCCCAGGTTCCATGATCTTAGTTTTCCGAATGCTGAACTTTAAGCCAACTTTTTCACTCTCCTCTTTCACTTTCATCACATGGTGTCAGCATCAGCTATATCCATCAAAGGGGGAAGGGAGGTGAACGCTCAGCTGCCATCGTTCATGGAACTGGGAGCCTTGCTTAAACACCTGTTTGCTCTGCCAGGTAATGTAAATAATGCCATAGAGTGTGATCAATCACCCGATGCTTTCGATCACTGCCTCCGCAATAATTAACAAGGAGTGTGGTGGGTCAACAGCAAGTACAACCCTCTGACGCAAAGATAATGTCTTGGCTTCCCCCAAAGGATACATATTACAAGTTTTCTTTTGAAGAGTTCTGACGGTGCATAAATGAATATTGAATTCCTATCCCCTGAACTTCAGGCTCTTATATCCAAATGTCTACCCGACAGATCCATTTGCATGTCTATCTCAAACGCAACCTGTTCAAAACTGAACTTACTTTGTCTTTCCCAAACCTGCTCCTCCAAGTCGTCCTCATCTCAGCGGCAACTCCATCTTTCTGGTTGTACGAACCCAGAAAGTTTAGAGTCATCACAGACTCCTGTTTTCCTTAAATACTTACATTCAGTGTCAACAAATTCCAGGTAATCTAGCTTTAAAATATAACACATACTAAGCATTTCTCACCACATCCATGCTACCAATGCTATCGTCATCTCTCACTTGAATTATTGCAACGGTCTCCTAAGCCGTCCCCCATTGCCCTTTCTCAGTCCATTCTGATTCCAGCTTCCAAAGTGATTATCTAAACCACGTGTCAGATCAGGTCACTCTTGTTAGATACTTTCAGCGAGCAACCATGTTATTCAAACTAAAAAGCAGACTCCATACGGTGACCTACAAGTCATGAAACAATTTATTCTACCCCTTTGCCTCTTTGACCTCTTATTATACTTCCCCTTACTCTGTTCTGAGCATCCTTACTCAGAACTTATCCCCTTACTATCCCTCAAAACACAAACTATCCCGAACACAAACAGCTCAGCATCTTTGCATTTGCTGGCTCTTCTCCTCTGGACACCCCCCCACACCCCGAAGGCGTCGCCTCCCTGTCTCACTTCCTTCACAGCTTTACCCAGGTCTCTCTTTCCTTTTCACATTGATTTTTCTGCCCCGTGTTGTGCTCCTGACTTCCTCCATGCTTTTTTGTCACCCTGTAATTTGTTCATTTTCACTGCTATGAAGTATTTCATTGTATGAGTATGCCGCAATCCACTTAGTCATTGTGTTGATAGATACTTATGTTGTTTCCAGTGTTTCGCTATTGCAAATATCCCTCCTTGAACACAGATCCTGGCGCAAAATTACTGGATTATAGGCCTGTGCATTTTCAGCTTTGTTATATAATACTAAATTGTTTTTCCAAAATAGCTGGATCAATTTACAGACTCATCAATAATGTATTAATTGTACTGTCTGTCCTCATCCTTGTCGGTATTTTAAACTATTTCCAATCTTGTAGGTTTTAAATCATCTTTAATAATGGTTCTACTTTGCATTTTTTCTAGCTATTAATAATGTTGAACCTCTTTTAATGTATTTATTGACTGTGTCTAGATTTCAACAAAGATCTACCTAGTTGAAGCTTTGGTTTTTCCAGTGGTCATGTATGGATGTGAGAGATGGACTATAAGGAAAGCTGAGCACCAAAGAATTGATGCTTTTGAACTGTGGTGTTGGAGAAGACTCTTGAGAGTCCCTTGGACTGCAAGGAGATCCAGTCAGTCAGTCCTAAAGGAAATCAGTCCTGACTATTCATTGGAAGGACTGATGTTGAAGCTGAAACTTCAATACTTTGGCCACCTCATGCGAAAAGCTTACTCATTTTTAAAGACCCTGATGCTGGGAAAGACTGAAGGCAGGAGGAAAAGGGGAAGACAGAGGATGAGATGGTTGGATGGCATCACCGACTCAACGGACTTGAGTTTGAGTGAACTCTGGGAGCTGGTGCTGGACAGTGAGGCCTGGCGTGCTGCAGTCCATGTGCTCAGTCAGACACGATTGAGCAACTAAGCTGAACTGATACTTTATCAGGATAATGGAATGCCCTTCTGAGTTTGCCAAGAATTTTTTATTTCACCTGGTTGTTAACATTGAGCAAATACTTTCTCTGCATCTACTAGATAAAGCGTCTACAAACTATGACCCACAGGCTGAATCCAGCCCACAGTTTTTTTGCAGGGCGCGGGGGGTACATAAAATGTTACTGGAAAACAGACACACCTTTTTGTTTAGTATGTATATTTGACTGCTTCTACTACAATGGCAGAATTTTGTGANTGAAACTCCAATACTTTGGCCACCTGATGTGAAGAGCTGACTAATTTGAAAAGACCCTGATGCTGGGAGGGATTGGGGGCAGGAGGAGAAGGGGTCGACAGAGGATGAGATGGTTGGATGGCATCACCAAATTGATGAACATGGGTTTGGGTGGACTCCGGGAGTTGGTGATGGACAGGGTGGCCTGGCTGCTGTGGTTCATGGGGTTGCAAAGAGTTGGACATAACTGAGAGATTGAACTGAACTGAGGCAGTATTTTTCCTTTTATATTTGACGTATTTCACTTAGCATAATTTCTTCAAGGGTCAATCATGTGGTAGCATTATTCAGAACTTCATTCCTTTTGATAGCTGAATAATATTCCATTGCGTGTATATACCACATTTTCTTTACTCATTCATCTGTCAGTGATTGTTTCTACCTTTTGACTATTGGGTAATACTACAATAAACACTGGCATACAATTCTCTGTTCCAGGGCCTGTTTTCAGTTCCTTTGGGTATATACCTAGGAGTGGAATTGCTGGGTCATATGATAAGTGTATGTTCAGGTTTCTGAGGAAGAAACAGTTTCCCATAGTGGCTGAACCATTTTATACTTTTACATTCCTATCAGTAATGTACAAGGGCTGCAATTTCTCTACACTGTGCCAACAACACTTATTTTTTCTTTTTAAAAACTATCACGGCCATTCTAATGAGTGTGACATGGTATCTCATTTGCATATCTTTCTTTGAGAAAATGTATAGTCAAATCTTTTTCCCATTTTTAAATTGGGTTCTTTCTGTGTATTGAGTTATAGGAATTTTTATATATTCTGGATTTTTAAAAAATATTACATAAAAATAAGTGATTACCTTTTTAACTAATAACATATCAACTACCTCAGGTAAAATGGGTGATTATTATCATAGTTAGTGATCAGTGAGGATTCCCTGTAAGTGCTGTTCTCAAACTTGAGGCGATTTGCTGCTGACTTACTTCTAGCTATGACTAAGTCACATAAACCGCCACTATGATGGTTTCATCACTGTTTATTTACCACATAAATTTTTTAATGAATTGTATATATATGTATGTGTGTATATATATTTATATATGTAAGGATGGAATTCTGAAGGGAAAGAGGAAAAGCAGAGAAACCCGGAGACTGCAGATTATGTTAGAATGCGGTAGGGAAGCATACAGGAAGAACCATTCCAGTGAGTACTCTTCTCTTCACTTCTCCTTCAAAACAATACACAGGAAGGAGTGGAGTCGGGCTCTGTTTCCTTCAGTTTCTCTTCTGATCTCCATTTCCTGGGACCTCTTATCAGAACTAACAGGAGCTCTACTGGAATGTGGAGATAAGGACTGAGCGAAGGTGTCATGGCTATCTGACCTCCTCTAGCTACCTGCCAGCCCAAGGAAATGGCTCTCCTCACTATGTGCTCTTGGCAAGGACCTGCAAAGTGTGGACAAGGAGATGGTCAGAGAAGGAAAGTCCACTGGGCCCAGCGCACCTGACCTTCTTAACGAGTTTTGCGTGAGTACAAAAGGAAGTAGTGGTAATGGGGGGGCGACGAAGAAATTGGATGAGGACAGGGAGGGATTAGAGGAAGCGGGAGAGTCCGTCAATCTGGTCCTCACACTCTGCGCAAGCTACCAATTTAGATACTTTTTCATTTGATGGCATTGAATTGACTTTTGCCTGTTTAACTTTATTGCAACACTCCACAAAGCTGGCATTGCCCTCTCAATCACAAATTCAACTGTGGAAAATAAAAGTTTGAAAAAAAAATTTGCTTCTTAAATGCTTATTTTGGTGTTTAATTACTCATCATCATGATTAGAAACTCCAACCGTAAATGGCCCAGTCCTTTCCAGACCTCTGAAACTTTATACACAGACCTTAGAACTTTATACACAATCAAAAATAAGTGGATGGCTTAAGGTAAGGGTCCCAAACAAGATGTTTATGCAAAAGGCTATCATTGAGATTTTAAGATTGGATATAAGTAAAGAAATGTATTCATTAAGAACTGCAGGCCACTGTTTCACTATCCTATTGGACTTCAAGGTGTAGAAAGGGAGAGAGATTTCTCATTGATATATCCTTACTGCCAGAACAGCACATGGACATAATACATTTCTTTTTTGAGGGTATGAATGAATCTCATCACTAGTAAGTTTTATTTTGTAAATCTTAATGAGTTACCTTTTTAAAAGATGATGAAATAAGCAACATTTTATACTAGATGTTAATTATGATATTTAAAAATAACATTTCAAGTGAGGAAATTATCTTCATTCAAAAAATTTTCTTTAGTATACTCAGCATTTCCTGCCGTTTTTAAGTGTTCATGAAAAATACCACAAGGTGGCATACAAAGCCTCATGAAGATATTGCTATTTTTTCGGTCAAAATTTTACTCTCTGCTTACAGAGCAACTCCCTTAAATCCTGGTAAGAGGGACTCACTCTGGGCTCTCGGCTTTGGGCTGTGCTCTGTCCCCCTTGACTGTGTCCCTCCACATGGAGTGAGCTCACAGGGCTCAGGATGTGCCCCTTTCCCACCTGGAGAATCTCTTCAAAGGCCTCCCACCTGGCGGGTCGACAGGCGGAGATCACACCACAAAGGCGTGGGCCGGAGGGTGCATCTGCAGGGGCGCAGATGGAGGCAGAGCAGGGCAGGGCGGAAGGTCGCTCTTCAGGAGGACCAAGGGAGACAAAGATTGCTCCGGGGCCAGCTAGCCCTGCTCTGCCACTTACTCAGGTCAGGCTGGAGGAGTCCAAGAATTCGAGGAAGCTTGAGGCGTATCTGCTGGCATAGCAACAGCTTATTAGCTTGATTCATCACCTCTAAATATTCAGGCATATGGTATGTAAAAATCTGCTTTCTCTCTTGACAGGGCCCTGTAAACATTAGGATAAGATTATGTGTATGTATCTAATTTGTAGGTATTTCCTGTGTATTTGTTTATTTAATATCTATATTTGGAATCTACATTCAAATTCTGAGATTTCAGTAATAAAATCAGCATTTTTATTTGAACAGCTTATATTCACTATCAGGAAATAAAGTATCAGCATAAATGGCCTTTAATAAAACCTGGAAAAAAGAGTTCTGGCAGTCATTCCAGCAATCCACCAATGCTCTAGTTTTCCTCCTTTCAAGGCATACATAGGGCTGTACTAGGCATGGCTGGGTGGCTAGGTTTTGTTTCTTTCTTAAACTTTTGTTTAGACTGTTACACAACAACTGTATTAAGATATAACTCTCATAAAATTCAGCATTTTAAAGTATACAATTCAGTGGATCTTAGTATTTTCAGTTACAGATCCATCACGATTAACTTTAGAACACTGCTATCACTACAAAAAGAAACCTGTACCCATTAGCAGTACGTGACTAGGTTAGACCGTTGTGATGAGAATAAGAAGGATGTCCAAGTCTTTTCACAGCCAGCGCTCAGTTCACCATGCTCTCCCCTTGCCATGGTGACAGGGGTATTCCAGAAGTCAGTTTCTTTCAGCCTGCATCTTGGAGTGAGGATGAGATTGCAGCCTTAATGAACCAAGAGGGTGGCTAAGAAGTAAAAGTCTTGTTTTAACCCACTAAGAATTTGGGGTGATTTGTAGACAGAGTGTAGTGGAACCCAACATGATCAGTGCACACAGGATGAAAAGTCTGTGTGAGAAAGTATTTAGGGGAGGCAGAATTCTAAAAGAAAAAAAGGTTAAGAAACTGTAATTCTAAAATGACTCATTACTAATTACCCTGTTACAGTGGAAAAAGACTTACTCAGATATTGAAAAAAAATTTCACTTCACTTGAGTTGAGAAAAGGAAACTTGACCACTTACATTTACCAAACAGAGTTCCGTATGACTCCATCCTCAACTTTGTTCTGCTAATGGGAGAAGGACAGCAATCACTGTTTGAGACAGCTATGTTTTCTTAAGGGTTCTTTCTGGAATTCTATGTGGAATCTATTTGGTCAGTGATATAAGATGAAGTCTTTTATTTCTTTCCTCTAATCATTTTTCCTTTTCAGTTCAGTTCAGTCACTCAGTCGTGTGACTGTGACCTCATGGACTGCAGCACGCCAGGCCTCCCTGCCTATCACCAACTCCTGGAGTTCACTCAGACTCACGTCCATTGAGTCAGTGATGCCATCCAGCCATCTCATCCTCTGTCATCCCCTTCTCTTCCCACCTTCAATCTTTCCCAGCATCAGGATCTTTCCAAATGAGTTGGTTCTTTGCATCAGGTGGCCACAGTATTGGAGTTTCAGCTTTAGCATCAGTCTTTCCAATGAACACCCAGGACTGATCTTTAGGATGGACTAGTTGGATCTCCTTGCAAACCAGGGGACTCTTCAAGAGTCTTCTCCAACACCACAGTTCAAAAGCATCCATTCTTCGGTGCTCAGCTTTCTTTATAGTCCAACTCTCACATCCATACATGACTACTGGAAAAACCATAGCCTTGACTAGATGGACCTTTGTTGGCAAAGTAATGTCTCTGCTTTTTGATATGCTATCTAGGTTGGTCATGGCTTTTCTTCCAAGGAGCAAGCATCTTTTCATTTCATGGCTGCAGTCATCATCTGCAGTGACTTTGGAGCCAAAAAAATTAAAGTTTGACACTGTTTCCCCATCTATTTCCCATGAAGTGATGGAGATGTTATGATCTTAGTTTTCTGAATGTTGAGTTTTAAGCCAACTTTTTCACTCTCTTCTTTCACTTTCATCAAGAGGCTTTTTAGTTCTTCTTTGCTTTCTGCCATAAGGGTGCTGTCATCTGCATATCTGAGGTTATTGATATTTCTCCAGGCAATCTTGATTCCAGCTTGTGCTTTATCCAGCCCAGTGTTTCTCATGATGTACTCTGCATATAAGTTAAATAAGTATGGTCACAATATACAGCCTTGACATACTCCTTTCCCGATTTGGAACCAGTCTGTTGATCCATGTACAGTTCTAACTATTGCTTCCTGACCTGCACACGGATTTCTCAGGAAGCAGGTCAGGTGGTCTGGTATTCCCATCTCTTTCAGAATTTTCCATAGTTTGCTGTGATCCACACAGTCAAAGGCTTTGGCGTAGTCAATAAAGCACAAGTAGATGTTTCTCTGGAACTCTCTTGCTTTTCCAATGATCCAGCAGAGGTTGGCAATTTGCTGTGTATGTGGCTTATATGATCTATATTCCTTACCAGACTGTAAGTCTTTTGGGGACAAGACACACATAGCTTTTATATATCCCACAACATTCTTCAAAGTGCTTTATAGCAAATATTTATTGAGCAAAGTTATAACTATTATAGAAATTATAGTTTAAAATCTTTAATATCAGTTATTTAAGACTGCAGAAAAAAATTTATTCATGGATGCTTTTGACTTTAATATATACTATGGAAATGCACATGTTTTCAATCCAATATATAGTTTCAGATCCTAATCCTTAGCCTGTCTACAAGGTGAACTTACCAATACACTGTAGGAGCCCATTAAGTAACTATAATATTTTTAGATGTTTCAATGACACAGGAATAGGTTTCATTTAACACATTCAATAAATATTTATTTATTGAATTTTAAATAAGTTCTAGGTAGTTCAAACGGTTTTTAAAAGGGGGGAATATTAAAAAAAAATTAAAACTGAAAACATGGTAACAATACCAAAGTTTTGAGTTGGAATTTAGTTTACTTCCTAAGATGTACGCATGCTTTGCCTGTTGTGTTTGTAAAAGAAAAAATAATATCCATATATTACATGCTTCCTTTGCCTAAATATATATATACACATGTATGTACAAAAGAAGAACAACTTCCGATAAATAATTACAAAATAGACCTTCAGGATTTAGTCATTAAGAGTTTGTCAAGATACTTTTCTATGTAATCTTTTTGAATGAAAAAGATAAGATTCAAGGTGATGTATTCTCTAAACAGCACTTTAAATGAATTTTTTTATTTACTAAGTTAAGTACTCAAGGACCTGGTGTGAAGAGTCCAAGAGACTAAAAGTCTGCTTTTCAAGAGCATTATGATCTTCCATCAGTGGAGAGATTTTGGCATTTCTGTACTCTAATAGTTCACGATCCTTGCTTGACGTCAGTAACTCACTGTCGACTACTCCAATAGCCGCATCTTCCACCAGAATACCTGCTTGGTATGCTCCAGCTGGAAGCTCGGGCATTCCAACATAGTCATGATCCGTCACTACTGAACCGTGTAAGAGATGGAGACTATCTGAAAGAAGGAACACAAGTTTGCCTTTTAGAACTATAATTAAACCACTTTAAAATGACATAATATAAAATAAGGAATAAAATCCCAAGTAAGATAAATTAACTATCAAGATTACTTTCTGACCGGTTCTCATATCTCCTAAATAAGTACATGTCAAAGCATGAATAAAATGACATATGAATTTGATGGTTCATACATACAGAATTCAGGAGAGATCCAGGAATTAAGAGAGCCAGACTTTTTTTTTTTAAATAGGAATAATATAAAGGGATAGTTTTTTTTTTACAAGTTAAAAAAAAATTTTATTGTGGTACAACTGATTTACACTGTTGTGTGAGTTTCAGGTGTACAACAAAGTGAACCTGTGACATACATAAACATATATCCAACTTTTTGGGTTCTTTTCTCTATCGGCCATCACAGAGTACTCTCTTGATCTGTCTTTGGTAGGTGTAAGTGAGGGGGTGGAAAGGGCTGAGAATCATGGTATAGGTTAAAAACAAAAGTTATAAACTATATTTTTGATGTTGATGATATCCTTAATATATATCTCAAAGCCTTTCTGGATGCATTTATGGGGTCCTGAAAGATATTTATGGAACTGTTAAATCCTTGTATTTATAACTTTAGATAATTCTTTAATCTTTATAGAATTCATATTAGGACAATAACATCAAATTGTCACATTATGAAGTGATAAACTACAATGAAGATAGAGTTTCTAGAATCAGGTTTATATAAGAGGTATGTGCAAGTAGGCAGGCTACAACGGATTAGGTTAATTAGCTTACTTAAGTCTAATTTAATATTGAAATGCTCATGAACTTTCAAGCTATAGCTAAATCCATACTAAAATACTGACAAGGAATTTTCCTTGTCAGTATTTTATTCTATTTTCAGCAAATTTATCTTCACAATCAGGGAAAAAAAATGTTTTAAATGAGAGTTAAATAGATGGCAAAACAGCAGAATCTTTATAAACAAAGCTTAATGTAGATAAAAGTTTTCCACCCTACATTGTATTTTAATTCATTACAACAAGGTTCCACTACCACTGATTAGCTTCCTGGACCCCTGTCTTCTCTTTCTGGATTTTCTCCCAAAACATTAACAGAATCTTTTAAAGATTTTAACAGCTTAAAGAACCCTCAAATTTGAAGTTCAAGAAAGAGCAAAAGGAACATTAATAGCTCATTTAGACTAGAGATCAATGAAAGTTTCTCAGAGCAGAAAAATGTGCTAATATATTCCAGAATATGATTCCACCATACTTATCCTCATACTAATGTTGGAAGGACTGATGTTGAAGCTGAAACTTCAATACTCTGGCCACCTGATGCAAAAAGCTGAATCATCTGAAAAGACCCTGATGCTGAGAGATTGAAGGTGGAGGAGAAGGGTATGAGAGAGGATGAGATGGTTAGACGGCATCACTGACTCAGTGAGTTTGAGTAAACTCTGGGAGTTGGCAATGGACAAGGAGGTCTGGCGTGCCGCAGTCCATGGCGTCACAAAGAGTCGGACACGACTAAGCGACTGAATTGAAGTGAACTGAATATGTGAAAAGCTAATTGAATCTATTCCAGCCCTGTAAGTCACACATTTATGAACTTTAAATTTACAAACATCAAAAGATCAAACAAAGCTATGTTCTTTCCTAGTAAGTGGTGTAAGTAGACTTGGGCTTGTATGGACATTTAGTTTTGCCCATTTACTTCTTCATTAGGGAAAGTGTACCTGGTATTTTAGTTTTCAGAGGTTTTCTAAGTTTAACCTCACCAATTCTTATTAATGGAAAAGCAGTAATTACATTGAAAATGCTGTTAAGACATACATAGTTATGATGGAAATAAAAGTATGGATAATTGAAAGTGATAACAAAATGATTTTTCTATGCTAATAGGCAAGGAAATGCTGAACAAGAGAACAATTCTGAAAGATAAAAAAAAATCATGCAACCCATGAGACGTGCTATGCTCAACAGTAGCAGCAAAAAGAGGAAAACAGGATCAGTGAAATTGAAACACCTTTAGAATGTGTTGCTAGAGGTTCAACATCAAAGTTTGCTATTAGTCTGTTAATATCAGAGAAAGCTAGGTAGTCATTTTAAAAGAACTTGAAAGGTTAGGTAACGTAAAAATGTTGCTGATGAAATTTTTCAAATAAGTCATGGAGAATTTCATAGGTTCAGGGTACAATGCCACAATGTATTAGTGAGAGCAGTTACTGTAAGCATTTTAAGTATTTCCTAATTGTATCTTTGTAGAGATCTTTGATGAAGGAAGTTTTCTGTCTCAAAATGTTTTTCCATACAGATAAAGCAGAACATAGAAAAATATGCCCAGCAAACATGTATCAACAGGGAAACTATGGCTAGATGCAAAGTTTTTAGAAGTTATCACTTTGATCTACTGAAAAGGCATTCAAAGACCTTGAGCATAGCACCTCTTAGTCACACAGACTTTTAAACAAAAGGACTTGGCCAACCTCACTTGTTTGTAAAAGACAAGAGCTTCCTTATGTAAGCAATCAATATACATATCTGAATGCACACACACACTTTCTTAAGAAAGCTTTAAAGCAACTTAGTGTGACAAACTGCAATGAATCAGGATCATACTCAGCAAAGTCTACAAAAATTACTCTATATGCAATGGAAAACTACTCTGGAGATTTCAAGTGGCCTTTGTACAGAAAAAACAATTCTCATTCATTTGGAAAGGTCAAATGTTTCCATCCTGCTGCTGCTGCTGCTGCTCAGTCGCTTCAGTTGTGTCTGACTCTGTGCGACCCCAGAGACGGAAGCCCACCAGTTTCCATCCTACTTTGTTCTAAACCTAGTACAGCCAACAGAAATGTTCTTTAACTTCAAAAAAGATTACCAAAGATCTACCAGAAAGAGATTTTTGAGGCCTTACATGAATGCTGAAATACACTATTTTAGATATATTGATTATAAAATATATAACTAAAATTATTTTCACCTACTTTTTCTTAACATGGTTACTAGAAAATTTTAAATTATATATTACATAATTTTTTCATTATATATCTATTAGACAGTACTAATCTAGAATATTCCTGAGTTACGAATAAAGTAAAGAACATGATATGTTTTAGCCCCCAAAATAAAGAGAGATAAACAAGACCATATTAAAGGACTAGTCTACTCAGTCACATTACATGACAGAACTTACTTAATTTTTATTTTCTCATTCTATTGATTTAGTTACTAATATAAATGCTTGATGAAAGCATTATTTCAGTTTTGACCAGACTGACTGATTAAGTCTTTAGTTTCTCAGAAAGAGAGGTATTTTCAAGACATGTCAGGAAGGTGTTATCAGCAGTTTTGACATACTTTTCCTTATTTAGTCTTAGAGTAAAAAAACAAAGTGAGGTAAGAATATTAAAATTTCCCTAAGGAGAAAATTAAAAACCACATATTAAAACCAAGGCCTCAGAAAAGTCTCAGTGATTTGGATTAACTTATTTTTTCAAATAGAAAAAGTATAAGGTTTCAGGACAAATGATTTTCTCATTCTGAAATGAAGCATCTTGACTAATCCTATACATGGTCTGATATCCTAAAACTAGTACAATGTGTTGCCATACTAGTACTTTTCTCATGATAAAATAAACAACTGCAGTTTGACACTACTTAATTATAGTAGATAAACCAGTTCTAACAGAGAACTGAATGATTCTTATTTTGAGATGACATAACGGAGTGGTCAAGGGAGGCACTGTGCAGGAGCTACAGTCGGTGTTCATACCCCAGGGTTTGCACCATGGATGTGGAGGTGAGGGAGAACAGGGCCATTTCATACAAGGGACCTGGGCACACGTGGATTTTGGTATCCACAGGGGTCCTGGAACTGATTCCCTGTGGATACCAAGAGATGACTGTGCATAACAATAAAGTCAAGCTTTATTTAATATAGGGACTAAGCTCTGTTTTCTATTTTGAGTACAGACCATAACTGTGTTAGGCAGAATGCTGCTGCTGCTGCTAAACTGCTTCATTCGTGTTCGACTCTGTGTGACCCGATGGACAGCAGCCCACCAGGCTCCTCTGTCCACGGGATTCTCTAGGCGAGAATACTGGAGTGGGTTGCCATTTCCTTCTCTTGTTAGGCAGAATAGTGGACCCCTAATGGTAGCTATGTACTAATTCATGAACCTTGTGATTATATTACCTAACATGGTAAAGGAGGATTAGGGTAGTGATGGAATTAAGGTTGCTAACCAACTGACCCATCAACCTTAAAGCAGACAGGATATCTCGGATCATCAGGATGAGCC
>SJYA01001087.1:688673-713983 GCA_006410615.1 Neotragus moschatus | reverse complement strand
AGCTATGTACTAATTCATGAACCTTGTGATTATATTACCTAACATGGTAAAGGAGGATTAGGGTAGTGATGGAATTAAGGTTGCTAACCAACTGACCCATCAACCTTAAAGCAGACAGGATATCTCGGATCATCAGGATGAGCCCAAGCACAGGTGTCCCAAAACGCAGAAGATGAAGGAAGAATAGGAGGCTGGAGTGACGTAACGTGAGGAGAACTCTACCCCACTGCTGGCTTTTAAGACAGGAAGAGGATCACAAGTCAAGTGATGTGAGCAGCCTCTAGAAGGTGGAAAATGTACAAAACACCCTCTTGAGCCTCCAGAAAGGAACACAGCCCTGCCATGCCTTACTGTAGCCCACTGAGATCTATACCGGATTTCTAAGTATAGAACTGTGAGACAGTAAGTGTTTTCAGCCACTAAATTTGTGGTAAATTGTTATGGCAACAATGGGAAACTTATTAAAAAATAAAAACCATTTCTCAAACTGTGAGGGGCAATCAGACCAAGGCCTTTAGGGGAGGCAGACACATACTGATCACGATAATTCCCAATCAAAACAAAATTATTCAAAATCTGTCACATACAATAATGGGAAGTCAATAACATTTTCCCACTCAAAGGAAAACATTATGATTATGAAGAGACACGATGGTATGGCATAAAATTTCTTGTTAGAATAGTCTTGAAAAGGTGCCTGGAACTGAACTAGACAGACAGACACATAGGCCTGCTTAAAACAGCAATGAGAAACACTGTCGACCTAGTACGGAATGTGCTCCCTCTCTGTCGTGTTCTGGATAAGAGTGGATGAGAAGCTGGCAGCAGAAGCATGTCTGCTCTGGCTGGTGAGCTTTAATGCAGTTATGACATCTCGAGGCTGGTAAGAGCAACAATGCAGACAAGCTCATAGTCCTTCTGGCTACACTATGTTCAAATATCTGTCAAAAGAATGGGATGACTACTCAGAGGCATTAAATTTACTTTAAATTTAGTTCAAAGACTTTAAAATAAGCTTTTGAGGTGAAGACTTTCAGGAAAATATGTGATACCAAAGGAAAAGATGACAGAAATCAAACTTGTTTTGAATTTCTACAAATAACAGAAACACACAAAAACAGATCAGAGTAAACAGGAATGAGACTTCAGCTGGATTAGTACTTCTTTTGATTAATAAGAAACAATTTTACCCATCAATCTCAGGTTCCTTATATGTACACTAGAACTAATTTTGCAATTTCCCTTGTATTGCTGAAGAATAATCTGTAGAGAATTTAAGCACAAAGCAGAACCTGTACTGCTTCTGTTTAGAAATTGTTCTGTTTAGCTGGATTCTGAAATACTCAGTCGTAGCGGAATGTTAGGTCTCCTTAAGAAATTCTTTGGCAAGAGCAAGTTACAAAATGGTGAAACAGATTCTGATGCAGTAACATTTTAAGCAGAGATTTTGCGTTAATTTAGGAAGGTTAACACATTAGAAGGAATCAAGTCCTAAACACCACAGATTGAGGGGAAAATCGGAAGAAAGGACAACTTGCTCCTTATAATCTTTTGTTCCTACTTAACTTGCAGAAGGAAGAAATCATAAAGGGTAGCTTGGAACCGAGAAGGCACAAGGAGTGACAGTGATTCTCTTAACAGAGAATGAAGGCGCTGGGAGCTTCCTGAGTTGCCGTGGTCCAAGATAAGTTTACTGGAGCAACTGGTTCTGTCATAAGCAGAAAGAAAGGTACTAAGAGCTTGTAGCATGAGAGTTGTGACCCAGATGAGAAACAGCTGAGCAGCCTCAAGGGCTTCCTATCCTAAGAAAGAGGGTTATCTATTATCATTATTTTTGTTATTATTATTTATTATTTACTTAAGCCTGTTAAATAACACAGTTGTTTGTACTGTTTTAAAAGGCACTAAATTGTCTTTCTTGTTACTCAGATTCAAATAATTTTGAATTATTTTATCTTTCTTTACAGAAAAAACAAAAGTAACTAGCTAAGATACCAATTTATTCCCTCTCAGTTACCTATCTCAAAGAAAGTCTAGAGAGCAGATACTATAGGACAAAATAAAAGCTTCAATGAAGTAGGATTTAAACCGAAAGCCATGTCAATTAGCTCTAGTCCACGAAAGAAAGTATTAGAGAAGAGCAAGATATCTTAACTATTCAGATTCACACTGTGGAGCAAGTAGCATCGTCTAGGGTGCTGTTCATCTCTTATAATAGCGCATCATTCTCAGAACCTCTCACTCTCACCTTCCCCTGCATTTACCAGGGCCGTGATAAGATGCAGCATTAAAAATCAGTCACATTTTTAAACGTCCCCTAATATATTTATCTCACAACAGAATTCCAGATGGTGTTTGTTTTCGCATTATTTATGTTAGCTACTATCATGTCATGCTAAAAGTGACAAAATATTCTGAAAGTGAAAATGATGAACATATAATTCTCCCCTCTGTGAAAGATGTCCAATGTCTTGCACATGAACGGTGGGGAAAAGTGTGCGAAAAGTACACTAGAAATCAAAATGAAATCTCTTACAAATCTGACTAACAGTTTCAGAAACCATATGTTAATAAAAAAACCGCTCTTTGGGCTCCAACACTGTACGAAATTTTTAAAAAATGAAAAGGGAAAATACAACTTAACCAAAGACAAGGCAGGGAGGAGGAGAGATTTCTGATGATTTAACTTCTCTTTTCATTCACAGAAAGGATCAGTGTGGAGAGATGACAGCTCTTTACCTCGTTCGCCCACTTCTCTGACATAGGGCTTCAGGTGGGACATCTTGATGGGCCGCTTCAGCCTGGCCCCGGAGTTGTCCCGCAGAACAGCGCCCCCATGCTCTGTGATGCGGTCTATGACACAGGGGCCCACCCACTCGGACCGGAAGCGGCCGTCCTTCCACCAGTTTTTTCTCTGCCTTAACACTTCATGACCCACTTTCAGATGAAATGGATTTAATGGCTTTGGTTTCTTTTTAACAATGATTTTGCTTTTATTTAGTTCATTAAAATTGTTGTTTTCCATCTGCAAGTATTAAAAAAAAAAAAGGATGAAAGAGCTATAGTTTCTTGAAGGTAAATACAGATAATATTATAATAAAAATATTACTTATTGAGGCGCTACTGAAAGCTATGGAAGAATCCCATTTAATTTTTTAAAATAATATTTCAAAATCACTATCACCCCAACCTTATAAAGAAAATAAAGTAATATGAGAGGAAGTAAAAGGCCCAAGTTAAACAACTGGGAAGCAAGACCAGGGGTTTCAATTCAGCTGTGCCTTCATTCCAAACACATGGTCCTATTAATGTCTCTCAGAATTTCATAGCTAATAAAACACACAGTTTAATGAAGACATGCAGAATTCAATAGAAAAAATTTGGTTTCAGTGTATATCATATGTATGTGTGTGTGTGTATATGCAGAAAAAACATTTTTGTATCATTTTATAACTTTTTAATTATAGTTTTTTTCTATAGAATCACCTGGCCCACTGAAGTTGTCTTATTCTCCATTATTTTATCAGCTTCTTTAATTGCATCTAGAATTTTGGCAAACATACTTGTATTATCACCATCCACTTCACGAATATCAGAAGATTCAGGCATGTAAGGATTTCGATTAAACATTTGAAAATATGGTGTATTTTTAGTAGGTTCCTGTCAAGAAAAATAAACAACAATTTGTAATAAAACATGCAGCCAAGAGATAATCATAACTCAAAAGTACTGAATTATAAAAAGATACATACCAAATGAGTAACATTGAAGGCGAATGAAACAGCTGACAGGTGGTCATCCCAGTTGTTTGGGTAGTCAGCACAATGTTTGGAAAGAAATGTTTTGATAGTGCTAGGTGTACTTTCAGTTGGATTAATTGTTTGGGAGGCATTAGAAATAACAATCTGCTTTGTGCCAAACAATTCACACAGTTCTCCATTGATCTGAAAAATATATAAAAACAACAGTGACTTTAAAAGTCTGTATTTTATTTTTTCCTTGACGGAAAGGTTTCAAACGAATTTAAATCTTGCCTTTTCCTTGACCATTTGTTTGCTGTGTCAGTTGCTAAGTCGTGTCAGACTCTTCTGTGATCCCATGGACCGTAGGCGCGCCAGGCTCCTCTGTCCATGGATTTCTCAGGCAAGAATACTGGAGTGGGTTGCCATTTCCCTTCTCCAGGNCTTGACGGAAAGGTTTCAAACGAATTTAAATCTTGCCTTTTCCTTGACCATTTGTTTGCTGTGTCAGTTGCTAAGTCGTGTCAGACTCTTCTGTGATCCCATGGACCGTAGGCGCGCCAGGCTCCTCTGTCCATGGATTTCTCAGGCAAGAATACTGGAGTGGGTTGCCATTTCCCTTCTCCAGGGGATCTTCCCGACCCAGGGATCACACCTGCACTTACCACTGAGCCTGGGAAGCCCATTCCATGAAGGGTAGTTTGGTGAAAACTGGACAGTATCTAGAAACTAGATTACTGTCAGTAAAGCAAAAAGAATGAGTGAGGGGCCACTATGGACTTCCACATGTTGCAGATTCTCACTTTTCTCCCAAGATACATTTCCATACCATCTGTGACATGCAATCTTCTGCTTTGTTGATTCAGGAGGCTATTATCAATTTACATATATTAGTAAAAGCTTCCTTTCTTTCTTATTGGATGGAAAAAATAAACAAAAGCTCTAATATTGTCATTCCTCATTTTGCAGATGACTGCTACTTTAGCCAAGGTAGGCAAGTTACAAAACCCAATCAAGGCTCAGGGGTTCAACTCAAAAATTTTACTACTTGCTAGGACAAGGTCAGCTACAGGTCAGGGTGTCTCTCCAAAGCAACTGTCCTCTCCTAGGTACCTCAACAATCCCGCATGAGAGAAAATCCACTATTGCTTAGAGTAATACCTAAAATATTCAGCTGATTCTCCAGAGAAAGCATAAGACTAGAAGAATGAAGAATTGAGCATGACGGTTTCAAAACTTTGGGCTAAAAGTGGCACACGTTCATTCATTTAATTTCTCTGGCCAGATGTGTTACCTGGGTTCACTTACCTGCAAGAGGCTAGGACAGCCTATTTGGAAGGCTAGAAGAACTATAGTTATTGCTGAGTACCAATCAAAAAACAACAGATGGTTCTGTATATTTTAATCACTGAAAGCTACAAAAGCAACATAATGATAACACAAACTGAAAAATTAAAAAAAAATCTCTAACCTCATTACTCTTAAAAACCCCATACAATTTGTATGGTTAACCAAACAAATTTTTGTTTTAGCTTCTCTACATTTATGTATTTTTTTAATGTTCTAAAATTTTTTTTAATGTATTTTTAATTGGAGAATAACTGCTTTACAAGTGTTGTGTTGGTTTCTGCCATACATCAGCACGAATCAGTCATGAGTATACATATGTCCTCTCCCTCTTGAACCTCCTTCCCACCTCCCANTACCAACCTGGGGAGTTCCTCTTTCAGTATCCCATCATTTTGCCTTTTCATACTGTTCATGGGGTTCTCAAGGCAAGAATACTGAAGTGGTTTGCCATTCCCTTCTCCAGTGGACCACATTCTGTCAGACCTCTCCACCATGACCCGTCTGTCTTGGGTGGCCCCACACGGTATGGCTTAATTTCACTGAGTTAGACAAGGCTGTGGTCCGTGTGATCAGATTGGCTAGTGTTCTGTGATTATGGTTTCAGTGAGTCTGCCCTCTGATGCCCTCTCGCAACACCTACCGTCTCACTTGGGTTTCTCTTATCTTGGATGTGGGGTATCTCTTCATGGTTGGTTATTTTACCACATACGAATTTCTCATTTTTAAACAGCCCAAATTTGGTGAGTTTTCCATTCTTATTTACGCCTCTATTCCCTAAGCCTGGAATGTCAACTCAGTCTCTGGAGTTTTATTTTTTTTTAAAGTTAACTGAATTTTTGGTTGTTTCAATTAAAAAACCCCCACATTTTAATTTATATGAAAGTAATTTTGGTATGTAGTAATCCTAAAATCATGTTATAGAAATAAGTTAGAAAATTTTTATTTATGCTATTAACTAAATTAAATGTATTAAATAATCCTTCCCAAACTCCAGTCTCTTGTGATACCAGCTCTATCATTTTGAACATAATTACCAAACTCTGTGCCAAAGGGCCCCCTTTGCATCTGTTGGACACCTTGGAAACTACTAGCTTAAGGTAGTTTATGGTTTCAACATTAGATTAGGTAAGACTAGATTCCTCTCAATAATGATATATCTTTATAGAACTGTTCTTTGATAGGTGTTATGATTCCCTAGTAGCTCAGACAGTAAAGAATCTGTCTGCAATCCGGGAGACCTAGGTTTAATCCTTGGGGTGGGAAGATCCCATGGAGAAGGGAATGGCAACCCACTGCAGTATTCTTGCCTGGAGAATTCCATGAACAGAGGAGCCTGGCAGGCTACAGTCCAAGGGGTCACAAAGAGTCTGATATGACTAAGCGACTTTTGCTCTATGATAAAAAGCAACAACTGTATAAAAATCATTGTGAAACAGGAAATGATTACAGTGTTCAATCTGATTCCAAGGTTTGAAAAACTGAGCAGAGGTCAACAGGTATATATATCCCATCAGTAACTAACAGCAGCGATTTAAGAATGAAATGAAAATAGTTTTCTTTCAATTTATGACTACTATTCTCTTAAGTGGCTAAGTGATTAGGACATAAACACTAAGTTGTTTGGATCTGTGTAGAAAGAGTCTTGCCTGGAGAATCCCAGGGACGGGGGAGCCTGGTGGGCTGCCATCNCAGTAACTAACAGCAGCGATTTAAGAATGAAATGAAAATAGTTTTCTTTCAATTTATGACTACTATTCTCTTAAGTGGCTAAGTGATTAGGACATAAACACTAAGTTGTTTGGATCTGTGTAGAAAGAGTCTTGCCTGGAGAATCCCAGGGACGGGGGAGCCTGGTGGGCTGCCATCTATGGTGTCACACAGAGTTGGACACGACTGAAATGACTTAGCAGCAGCAGAGAGTTAACACAGCAGAACTAAGGCTGCTATCCTGTGAAAGTCCTGCTTACAAAGTTGGCCCTTGGCTGATGTCTAGGAACTTGGATTCTGTGAGGGTTTCTACCATTCTCTAATCGATTAAGGGTGGCTCATGGTGCCTAAACTGTTTTACAAAGAAGGTAGTTTACACTGAAAACTTCTTTAGAGAGTCTAGAATTTTGGGTACCAATGTGATCAGCTCCCCGTTAAAATCCCAGGCACCAAGTCTGTAATTAGCTTCCCTAGTAGACAACAATTTACATGTGTTGCTACAACTCTTCACTGGGAGAATTAACCATGTCCTGTGTGACTCCACTGGGAGAGGATGTCCTGGAAGTTTGTTCCTGGTTTTTCCTTGGACTTATCCCCATGAGCCTTTTCTCTGTTGATCTTGCTTTGTATTCTTTAATGATATAAATCTTAGGCATGAGTATGATCATCTGTAGAGTCCTCCTATTATTAATGTAAAACCTGGAGATCACCTTAGGAAGCCCCTGGCCCAAGCCCTAACTATTTAATAAGTATAACTTCAGGTATTTCTTCTGGATTGAGATATCAAAGGTGCTGTGAACTTAAGACAGTCTGGTTATTTATACCAGCCTTCTGTCAATTGTAAAAAAATTAATAATATACCTCTAAGTATAGCAGTTATATTCCTTTGTTTGAATTTTTCTATATATTACTGTCTGCTTATTCTTTAAGACTAACTTTAATTTGGATAAAAAGGCCAGGGCAAGGGAAAAATGCTTCCTCCTTTTTAATGTTGATAAGAAATCCATTAATTATATAAATTAATTTTGATTTGGGAAAAATTGATATTTTAATATTGAATATTCTCATTCATGAAATGATGTATAATACTTCTCCATTTAGTCAATTCTCCCTCTACATGTCAATCACAGAATTTTTAAGCTAGTAGAAAAAAAGACTATTTGATCTAATCTCATTTTAGTTTGAAGAAAACTAAAGATAAGTTTACAATTATTTAGTGGCAGGGTAAATATTGATACTAAAATACTGGTCTCTTTATTTCAAGTTCAACTACTTTTGTACTATACAATATTATACCTTTATATCTGTAGGAATTTATCTAAACGTATTAAGTATCATATAATAAGCTGTGTTGTGCACTGAAAAGTGAGTAAAACATGCTACTAGATCTAAGTATTTTTTTTGTCTTACCTGATGAATGAATTCATCTCTTTGGTCCATTATTATTTTCTGAGGAGGCCCATATAAGAAAAATATGTTGATAATAGCTTTAGAAATTTCTGATGCTGAAACATCACAAAGAGGCAAAATCACAACCCATTTTGTGAACAAATCTGTCATGATTATAGCATATACATGACTTCTGTTGCTTGTATGAAATGGGCCCATCAGATCAACAGTAACTATACTCCAAGGATTCTCCACTTTGAGAAGGTGCTGTTTAGGTGCTAGAATAACTGTATTTTTTGCCACTTGGCAATGCTGACAAGCATATACCTATAAAATGGGCATACAATAAAGAAAAGATAGACAGATGTTAATATATCCAATATAAAAAAAGCAGTATCATAAATCTAAAGTTTGTAACAGTTAATATAGGTATTTTACGTTTTAAGGGAGAAACTTTTGGACTGTACTCAGAATAAAATGAAACCTACTCAGAATAACCAAATATTACTTGCTACTACTATTCAATGACCGCATTAATGGGTTTATTCACATGGAACATAATTCTGGTTTATAATCAATAAATATTTATTAAATGATTAGATCTCAAAACACATTTGATATAATTTTACATCAGTATGTGAGTATATAATTTCTATAAGCAAAAAAGATTTTTCTTTTAAAGATACCACTCTTATAAGTTCATTCATTCATCTACTGCAATAATATTTATTAAAATATAACTTTATTCAAGCAATATTTTTAGATGCCACAAATTCCTCTAGGTCCTATGAAAAGAGTATGAACAAAAATACAGCCCATGCTGTCATGGAGTTTTCATTTTAGTCAGATGAGAAGATATAAATTGACTAACTTATGGAAGGTGCCACTGTTCAACATATTTCTGGAACTCTATTTTGGAAACTACTTTCAAATCAAGGCCTGAACAAAAATTTTAAAATGATTTTACTGAAATATAGTTACTTTTGATTAAAATTTTTATTTTCTAACTTAAACTAGTTCTCATCACAAATAACCTTACATCCAAAAATCATTTCTCAGTGATAAAGATTTGACAAAGATTTCAGTGAATGTTGGAAAAGGAGTGTGTGGCAGGTTCTCAAGGTGAATACCATCACAGAGGTCTTTGGAATACCTTCACAGACTCACAAATGATACCTGGTTAAATTAAATATGTTAATTTTTTATGCCTGAAATGAGTCTTTTAATGCACTATCACAATTATTAAAGGATCCTCACACATAAACCAAAGAATTTCTACCATTTGCTACAGAGAGCACACGAGCACACTAGCAAGGATCAGCTGACCAGGCAGCAAGAATCCCTGACTTTTCTATCAGAAGAAGCTGAAGGTCTTAATGGGTTATAATGTTACAAAACTCAGAATAACTTCATTATCTTCACAACTTGATTTGCTGGTTGGGGGTTTCTGTCATACTTGACATTTTCTATGTCAAGACAATAAGGCACAAAAGATGAGAAACATACTGGGTTTGATTTATCACGAACATATTCTCTTCTCAAGAAAACACAATATGAATGTCATTAAAAATGTGGTGACTTAATTTTAGTCAAAGAAACTTCAGCCCCATTTAAATTCTGCCACACAAAATAGTTCAATGATGAAAATCTGTGCCTAAAATAATCTAAATATAGTAAATCCAAATATTTAAATAATGCTTTGTTCTAGTTCAAATTATAATTCAGTGATTTTAAAGAAGACTTTGAAGGGAAATAAAACTCTCTTTACATGTTCTGCACAAAAAACTACCCATATAAAAAGTACTTAATGAGAAGTGACCATACAAAAAGTACTTAATGAGAAGTCATATCTAGAGTTAATCTGGAGCAGTAATGAATTTTGAATGTATACTATAAAGACATTATTCAAAATATTCTAAAGACATAAGCCATACCCACTGTTTGACATCATTGGTCACAGAAGTCCAATAGTAACTGGATTCCACTAGAGTAAGGGTTCTGGATATGCCATGATGGGCTCCAGTGTCATTTTCATGGCATTCTCTTAGGACTTTCTTTTTTTCTTCTTCTGAAACAACTACCAAGCGATCCTGTTTTCTGTCTTTTCCGACATAAAACAGCTTCTTTTCTGGAATAAAAAACACCAAAACGATATCATTGCAATTTTTAGACATCTATATAGTTTTAAGATAATCACAGCCTTATCTTCAAACCATGAGGATTTTTGTTTTGGTTAAATCTTTCTCCCTCTAAAACAGAATATTTGTGATGATGCTACCATACCATCTGAAACATCTTCAGCTGTTATACTTACTAGATATGCAGAACTAACTGCTATAGTTTTGTAGCTATCAAATCAAGTAGAGCTAGCTTGTTTACCAAAGCACATGGTAATATGGGAGTATAAAATCATCTTCCTAGGGGAGTAATCAAACTAGAAAAACACTTGCAGCAGGCACCTCCTAAAATAGCATGAATTAGCAAATAAATTATGTACAGATAAGTAACTTCTGGAATACAGTTTTCCAAAAGAGCGTTTCATCAGAGCTGTATTTTTGTAAGCCACAACCTCTCTTAAGTTTTTCTGGATTTGAGTAGGAAATAGGGTTAGTAAAGCCAACAAAGTAGCAGAACTTTAATCTTCAGGACAGTTCTGCTTTCCTTTGGAGACACCTAAAAGAGTCTATGACTGGGCAGTGTAATCAGGGCATGGAAAGAATTGCCACTTCTCCAGTGTGGATGAATATTCAAACTCCAAAAGACACCATTATTAGTGTGCTTAGCTAAGAATATGCTGAGTGGAACATACAGTACTTGAATTAGAAAGTAAGCAACTTAAGGCCAGGAGGCTAATCTATTTCATTCATCAGTGTATTCCCAAGGCCTAAAATGTGACTGGCACATAGTAGGAACCCAATAAACAATTGGTACATAAGTCATTAAATGAAGGAATGAACGAATCCTCTTCAGTGTAAAGTGTAACAGGTATGTAAGAGACGTAAGAGATGCAGGTTCAGTCCCTGGGTGGGAAGACTGCCTGCAGAAGGAAATGGCAACCCACTCCAGTATTCTTGCCTGGAGACTCCCATGGACATAGAAGCCTGGCAGGCTACAGTCTACGGGGTCGCAGAGTGGGACGTGACTAACGCAACTTAGCATTCTTAAATTTAAGGGAGTTACTGGGAGGGATGTATGCAGGCAGAAATAAGCAGGCGTTTATTTATAATCTTAGAATTTTCTTGACCTGCTTTGAGAAAAGCTTGATTCTGTACTTAGGCAAAGTTCCTGTTAATAACACCAACATTCTTTTAGCCATCTGGTAACTGTACTTTTTGCTTATCCATCTCAAATTTCTCTTCCCTTTTGGAGGAGGACAAAGACGGGAGAATGATCATACTCTTTCAAGATAAATATCCCACTGCCTTTCAAACATTTAATTCACTGAGGGAGATTAGGAGTTCAAAGATAAATATGATCCTGAAACCATTTTAACAGCAGTAAGAGGGAGGAACCACGGAAAGTGAAGTCGCCCAGTCGTATCCAACTCTTTGCAACCCCATGGACTGTAGCCAATCAGGCTCCTCTGTCCATGGAATTTTTCAGGCAAGAGTACTGGAGTGGGTTGCCATATCCTTCTCCAGGGGCTCTTCCCAACCCATGGATCGAACCCAGGTCCCCCGCATTGCAGGTAGACACTTTACCATCTGAGTAAATAAGTTAACTTTGTCAACATTTTCATATTAGACATCAAGTCAGTTCTTCATTGACAGTGACCTGAGGGCTTGCAAGTCCACCACTAAAGTAGGACTCACCGAGGGACAAGAGCGGTGTTAATTTAGGCAAGTGTTCTGGTTTTTTTCATGCTATCATTTTCTGTCTATGATTTGAAATGCCCCTTTCATGCTTACTAGCCTTCAGTTAGCTTCAATGTGATTTTTATTTTGCTTTCGACTGAATGGCATTATCAATTTAAGCAACAACCAATTGCTACAGAAATTCTCAGGACTCCACAAAGAACTCCACGTGGAGAAGCACCTATATAAAACTCTATACTAAAAACTGGGGGTATTTTACCTTTGAAGACAAATTTTTTTGCTGCTCTTCTTATGCCACTTCTTTCACTAGGCAGTGTAGTTGGATGATATTCACCAGTTCGTTTATAATATGCAATCTGTTTAAGATGAAGGTCACCATTTTTTCCACTACGAACCATCATGAACCTAGGTAAAAGGTATTTAAAGATACAATTTAAGTGATAAGCTAATCCAGTTGCTATTTCAGCTCAGGCTTGTGTCATATTTGTGCTTATCCGTGAACTGAACTTTCCTGGAATATTATCAGTGACAAGAAATAATTGCAGTACAGAAAAGGAATAGCATGATGTGTATGAACTAGAATATCCAAACGCCATTTTTGAGATACAACATGACACATTATCTTGTCTCTTTCCAAGTGAAAAGAGATACTGAAAAATTTCCACATACTAGGAAAAAAGGAAATGAATACATATACTTCAAAAGCTTTTCCTTAAAGTCTCTTACTACACATCACTTGAAATGTTACTTATACAGGATGGTTCTGTTGTGTGACATTTAAATAAATGATAAGTGATAAAAGGAAAAAATGTAGTTTTATGTTACCTCTAAATATATTCATGGTCACAAGAAATATAAATCATTTGTGAAAAAGATCCATTTTTAAAATGTTCACATGATAAATGACAAAGAAGATTTTAGCTATGCTAGATTTCATACACTATTCTGAATTACATGTAAGCTAATTTTTCTTGAACAGAAAAGATTTTTGTTCTGTGTGTACTTTCTCTGTGTTATAAAGAAGAGTCTGGCTATATTGGCCAAACAAAACTTCTCTATTTTAGACCCTAAGCATTATGAAAACTCATTACATTAAAAGAAAAACATCTTTTCTTGAGTATTTTCAGTTGAAACAAACTATTCTGTGCTGATTATTCTGTCTGTCACCACCCAACTGATCCAGATATATTTTTGATCTTACTCTCCCTGCTGCTGTATCCTAACAGACTGACCCTTACAGATTGCATTTACAGTTTTTGCGTTGACCTTGTCCAGCAGGAGGTATGAGCAGTCAAATCAGGCAGCAGAAGACATCAGTTCAGTTCAGTTCAGTCATTCAGACGTGTCTGACTCTTTGCGACCCCATGAATCGCAGCACGTCAGGCCTCCCTGTCCATCACCATCTCCCAGNCCAGGCAAGAAGCCAGAGACGAGGATCTGGTTCTGTGTTTGGTTGCCATGTCTCTTTAACCTTCTTTAATCTGGAACGTCTCCACAAATTTTGTTCATTGTTTATGATACTGATGTTTGAGGGTTTCTGTCCCCTTTTTTCATAGAACATTTCTCAACTGGGAGTTTGTCTGATATCCTAAAGATCAGATTCCAGGGGTCCATTCCCCATCAGAAAAATCCGTAACTGGTCTTGCGTCCTTAGGGTTGCACATTGGGGAAGGGCAGGACAGCTTCCTGAGAGAGGCCGATGTACTTTTGACATAATGATAAAAGACTTACAACCAGGATTTGGATAATAGTTGTCACAATTCTAAATAATTTGCCACTTAACTACCAGCCAATCAATATTTTAAAATTTTGTTAAAATATTGCCCTAAGAAGAGCTCAATATGCACTGAAATTTCTAGGCATTTTATTAGAGGTTTGCACCTTCCTTTTTAGAAAGCTGCCGTATAACATATTCCTGTAGACTCTAATTCCCACCCAAATGTCAGCCATCCGTCTTCGTTTTAATTCTGTTGGAAAGTACCTGCTGAAATCTATGTATTATTATAATCGTGATAATAAAAGAAATACAATATCACTTTAATTACGTCCCAGCGCCTGAAACATTCTTCACTGGAGGAGGCAGAGTTATTGAAGATAGCAGAAGCTTTCTACCCCTTAATTTATAATGAAAAGAGGACCAAGGCCGGGGCAAAGAGAATTAAATTCGTTTTTATCTTACAAGTCAAAGTCATCACTCTGTGCCTTGGCTCTTACTCCCTGAGATCTTTGTAAAAATCTTTCCTGACAGCTTTTCCCCTGTTCCAGATTCTCGCCAAGACAATGGTTCAGAACCACGTGGTGTGTGCGTTCCAGGGAGAAAGAACCTCTGCTATGTCAGTTCTCTTTGACTATGAAACAAATGATGGTAAACATAACAAAAGGAACCATGCACCAGAGTCTTTCTCAGAGTCAGCAGAGGGAGAAGGAAGGGGCTAGGGCCCCAGGAAGGCAAGGAGAGATTTCCTGACAGGGTGTGAATTCTCTTCATGACGTTTATCCATTTTCTGATGTGACTGCCTTTTCTTGTNAAAAGGAACCATGCACCAGAGTCTTTCTCAGAGTCAGCAGAGGGAGAAGGAAGGAGCTAGGGCCCCAGGAAGGCAAGGAGAGATTTCCTGACAGGGTGTGAATTCTCTTCATGACGTTTATCCATTTTCTGATGTGACTGCCTTTTCTTGTCTGTTTAAAAGTTCTCAAAAAGTTGAGGTTCTTGGTTCAGTGTGTGATCTGCAAGTCGCTTCTCTCAGCCACTAGCTTCTCTCTTCATCCTCGTCACAGGGTCTTTCCTAAAACAGAGCCAGTTAATTGTAACTGCCTCATTTACTGATGTTTTTTCCTTAATGTATCATGCTTCTGATAGCTGAGTTTTCACCAAGCCCTCAATCTCAAAAATCTTATCCTACGTTTTCTTTTAAAAGTTATATAGTTTTATATTTTATGTTTAAACCTATGATCCATTTTGAGCTCACTTGAGAATTTACGTCGAGGTAAATTTTTCTTTCTCTTCCTTCCTGTCTTTCTTCTCCGCTCTTCTCCTTTCCCCTCCCTCCCGGCCGCCCTCCCTCCCTCTCTCCCTCGTGTGGGTATCCAGTTGCTCCAGCACAGCTGGTTGACACAAAGGCTGTCCCCCCTACTGAGCTGATTTTGCTTGCTCCTCAGAAATCTGCTGGCTGCACTTGTGTGAAATATCTCTGTGCTATCGTCTCTTTTCCGTTGTGTGCGTCTGTCGCCCTGCCAGTACCACACAGCACTGATTTCTCTAAGTATACAGGTTCCAAAACGGGCGAGTGATCATTCCTACTTCACTCTTCCTTTTCAAATTAGCNCTGAGCTGATTTTGCTTGCTCCTCAGAAATCTGCTGGCTGCACTTGTGTGAAATATCTCTGTGCTATCGTCTCTTTTCCGTTGTGTGCGTCTGTCGCCCTGCCAGTACCACACAGCACTGATTTCTCTAAGTATACAGGTTCCAAAACGGGCGAGTGATCATTCCTACTTCACTCTTCCTTTTCAAATTAGCAAGTATAGTTCCTTCACCTTTCTATGTAAATATTAGAATGATCTTATCAACATCAACCAAAATCTTTCTGGAATTTTGATAGAAATTACATTAAATCTATAGATCAATTTGAGGAGTCTGGTGTCTTTATTACGTTGAGTTTTTCGTGAAGTCAGTATGTACCTCTAATTATTTAGGTTGCTTTTAGCTTTCTGTCAGCATTGTGGAATGTGTAACATATTAGACATTGTATATATATTACCAGACTTGCACCTAAGTATTTTTTTGAGTGATTATAAGTTGTATGGTATTTAAAGTTCCTCTTTCTATGTGTAGCTGTTAGTATATAGAAATATAATTGATGTGTGTATGTCCATCTTGTATCCTGCCCCCTTGCTGAATTGACTTATTAGTTCTAGGATTTAACTTCTAGATTTTCCTACATAGACCATACTATCACCTGCAGGAACAGTTTATTTTTTTCTGAAAAGTGTGCCTTATCTTTCCTTCTCTTGCTTTATGAGATTGGCAGGAACTTCTAGTAGTATGTTAACAGACATATTCTCTACCTTAACGGGAAAATATCTCATTTTTCACCGTTAAGTATTCAATATAATATTAGCTGTAGGGATTGGGGTAGATACTCTTTATCCAGCTGAGGGAACTTTCCTCTATTCCTAGTTTCTGAGAGCTTTTATCATGAACGGATGTAGAATTTTGTCGAATGTTTTCCCTGCATCACTTTTTCTGGTCAGGCAATTTTTCCTTCGTAAGCTTGTAGTCGTGGTGGGTTATACTGATGGGTTTTTGAATATCACGCCAGTCTTGCATCCCTAAATAGACTCCATATGTTCATGATGTATAATTCTTCTATCTTGCTGAATTCTATTTGATAATATTTTGAATCTATATTCATGGGGGATACTGGTTTGAAGTTTTCTTTTCTTTACGTTTAATTTTGTCTGGTTCTAACGCCACAGTAATGGCTTCATAAAATCCACTAGGAAGTGTTTCCTTTCCATTTTCTGAACGGAACTGTGAGAAACTGGTGTGAATATTTTCTTCAAACATTTGCTGGAATTCTCTCGTGAAATTGGCCTTGCATATTTCTGGGAATTTGTAGATTATGAATTTAGTTTCCTTAACGGCTACGAGGCTGTTCATCCTATTTCATTTGGTTGAGTGGTGATATTTGTACGTTTTTGAGCGTTTGGTTCATTTTATCCAAGTCATCAGGATTTTATGTGTAGAGTTTTCCATGGTGTTCTCTTTTTACCCTTCTGAGGTCTGAAAGATCTAGATGATTCCCTGTTTCATTTCTGCTCTCGGTAACTGGTGTATTCTCTCTCTTGCCCTTTGTCAGTCTTGCTGGAGGTTTGCCAGTTTGATTGATCTTTTCAAAGAACCAGGGTTTTGTCTCGGTGATCTTCTCTACTCTTTTAGTTGGCAGTCTCTCAGACACACGTCCCTGACCTAGAGGCTCCTGAAGGGAAGCGCCCTGCGAGGTGAAGGCAGGAGGAGCGACCTCAGCAGAGTGTCTGTCTATAGAATATTCCCTTGTGCCTTGCACCCCGGGGGGAGCCACAGCCGAGGGGCTCAGAGCTGTTGCTGCTGGCTGACACACTGATCAGCAGACTTCTTCACTTGCTCTGAAATGAAACCAGGCATGCTTCCTCTGTAAAGTCACGTAAGCATCTCCNGAAGGGGATGACAGAGGATGAGATGGCCGGATGGCATCACGGACTTGATGGACATGAGTCTGAGTGAACTCCAGGAGTTGATGATGGACAGGGAGGCCTGGCGTGCTGTGATTCATGGGGTTGCAGAGTCGGACATGACTGAGCAGCTGAACTGAACTGAAATAGGTATATCCTGACTCTAAAATGCATTCCCTTTCTGTTAGTAAATATTAGACTAGTTTTAGATGGATAAGAGGAGTAAAAAAGTAAAAAGAAACCAAAGATGTTTGCCTTTTGATACAAAAGAAAACCGAGATCACCTTACCTCCAAGTTTTACAATTGGAAACTTTCTTTTCGTTTTCACCACATATCTTTTATACATGAAACAGTGCAGGGGAAATAGGAATAAAAAGCACTGATATATAAAGTGAATTATTTCAGCTTTTATTCTTTAATCACAAACTTCAAATTTCATAACAATGTAACTACAATTTTAAAGGTGGATAAAGGCAAACCTGGCCAGGTAAACTAGTTTTAATGTTTCATAGGAAATCACCAATTAAACTGGAATTAGACCTTTAGGAATAGGACTTTTGGCATTATGCTTTGCAATTCTAGCTAGCTTATCATTCAACTGTTAAGAATGTTTAATCCAGTAGTTTCATCTTGGTAGTTTTTAGTTTTAACATAACCAAGGAACCAGTACATGTAAACAGCTTTGCTAAGGAATATTTTGTGGTTATATCACTGTTAACGATAGTTCTTAAACTGATGTTCATGGGCATCAGTTTTTGTGGAAAAGTCTGGATGTTCTGTCAATCACATACAGTTGCTTGCAGAATTTAGTGTACATGTGCATTTTTTTCTGAGAAGATTCATAGATTTTAGTAGATTTGCCAAAGAGGTTTTTTTTTTAGGCTTTATTTTTTACTTTAAATTTTTATAAATTGAGATACAGTTGGCATAATATGTAAGTTAGGTCTTCCCCTGTGACTCAGTGGTAAAGAATGCAATGCAGGAGACGGAGGTTTCAAACCTGTGAAAGATCCCTGTGAAGATTCTGTGTAGAAGAAAATGACAACCCACTCCAGTATCCTTCCCTGGGAAATCCCATGGACAGAGGAATATGGTGGATTACAGTCAGTNTGGCATAATATGTAAGTTAGGTCTTCCCCTGTGACTCAGTGGTAAAGAATGCAATGCAGGAGACGGAGGTTTCAAACCTGTGAAAGATCCCTGTGAAGATTCTGTGTAGAAGAAAATGACAACCCACTCCAGTATCCTTCCCTGGGAAATCCCATGGACAGAGGAATATGGTGGATTACAGTCAGTGGGATTGCAGAAGAGTTGGAAATGACTTAGTGATTAACCAACAATTATGTAAGTTCAGTTCAGTTCAGTTGCTCAGTCGTGGCCGACTCTGAGACCCCATGAACTGCAGCACGCCAGACCTCCCTGTCCATCACCAACTCCTGGAGTCCACCCAAGTATACAGTACAGTAATTCACAATTTTTAAAGCTTATACTTCATTTATAGTTATTATACAGTATTATAAAGGAGTTTTTGATGCTAAAAGTTTAAGAGCTGTTGTTACAATGAAATCTTGTTTTCATTCTAATATTGTTTTATTGATTTATATATGAGACCAAAATCAGAATGGTTATGGTCCCCAGAAAACCTGTTTGCAGATTGAACTTTTACACATTGAAGCCTTTTAGAAGTTGATTTAATGTAATTTTAGTATGTTGTATAGTTGTCATTCGTTTTTAAGCTTGCATTATATTTCATCTATTCTTTTCCATGCTCTTCAGATGTTACTAAACTGTGTCCAGAGGGATTTGTCTTTTTATGATTTTGTTATAATTTGAGTAACTTTCTCTTAACTCGCTAGACATTTTTAGACTTGAGGAATTTCATGTAGTCTTTTTTTTTTTTATCTTATTATCTTGTATCATCTTTGTCAAATGTTCAACATGTATGTTGAAGATGAGAGTATAAATTTCTTAAATTTATGAGAGAAAGTATCTTTTCATTTGTAAAGCAAGTTATTGGTAATGATTTTATAAATGTCAAAGTTATTTTTACTTGAGTGTTTTTGAAGTACAGTCTCCAAAATTAATTTTTTTATTGCCTTTTAGGTAAAAGGATTGCCATATCAACTCACTGAAGAAGTAGCCTCACTATCTTTGTCTTTTAAACTGCATCAACAATGAAGTAATGATATCTGAGAACAAATGAACACTTGCCAACTAACTGTCATCACATGTTCAAGTGATTGTATAAGCAGAAACAAACTGCAACAGACCCATGTGTCAGTTAGTATAGAGAGAATGCTTTTTTCAGGTACTGTTTATTTAGAAACAGTTTTAGCATAGCACATTTAAATTACATTTATGTCAAATGAAATAAAAATGAGTGAAGCCCCCAGATTCTTTGTTGGACCTGAAGATACAGAAATAAATGCTGGAAATTATCGACACTTCTTCCACCATGCAGATGAAGATGAGGAGGAGGAAGATGAGTCTGTAAGTGTTTGCTTGAAGACCAATAAGCTTTTTACTGATCATTGTGAAGGGGAGTTGATACATTGTCTTAAACAGGGAAGACTTTTTTTTTCCCCCACATTGAATTTTGTTGGAAATTTTTAACCTGAAAAAACGTACTGTGTTTCATTAGTAACACTATTGACTCTATAGTGCTTCAGGAAGACAGTTAGAGGTCACATTTCTAAGTTGTTTTGTAATGACTATTTTAGTATCTTTCAGTGATATGCCTAGTATAACACAGGGCTGGGGAGAAAAAGTGACAAGGAGAAAGAGTAATCAGGGCCATAAATGAAAAGAGTTCCAGAGAAGGCAATGGCACTCCACTCCAATACTCTTGCCTGGAAAATCCCATGGACGGAGGAGCCTGGTGGGCTGCATGCAGTCCATGGGGTCACTAAGAGTCAGACACAACTGAGCGACTTCCCTTTCACTTTTCACTTTCATGCGTTGGAGGAGGAAATGGCAACCCACTCCAGTGTTCTTGCCTGGAGAATCCCAGGGATGGTGGAGCCTGGTGGGCTGCCGTCTATGGGGTTGCACAGAGTCGGACATGACTGATGTGACTTGGCAGCAGCAGCAGCAGCGGCGGCAACACAAGTGGTGCTGATTAACCTGAAGCTATCCCTACTTATTAACTATTCAGAAGTCTAAACTGTGTAGCTAGGAGAAACTACCTCAGGTGTCTATGGGAGTTTGTATGTGTATGTGCGTAAACCATGCCGAATCTTTAATAAATATTTATTATGTTTATTTTGCTAAGGTTAGCTCAACATTTTTATTGCTCATCATTTTTGTCCCTTTACATGTACAGAACTGATTTAAAATACAAGCTTATATAAAATATGTTTTTCTTATATTCCCAATTGAAAAGAGAATTTCGTTTTAAAACAAAAATGCATTATACTTAAGTAGTAAAAATGTACTGAAAATAGTTATTAGATGACTTCAAACATTGTCATAGTTATTTAATAACAGCTTTCATGGTACAGTTATATATATTTGAAATGCAGAATCAGGCTGTCACCCATTTAAAATCTATCCCACCTCACATCTCACCCCTAGAAAAAAGTGATGATTTTCAAACTTCATATCAGCTAAGACTTCTTCATCAAAAGTCTCATGTAGAAGTCTAGTAACGTAAAAGCAGAGCTTCCCTGACTGACTTAGACTGGAAAGTACTATTGATTCTGCCTCTGCTACCCGTACCTCTTTGTTAGAGTTCTTCTGAGCACATTGAGAATAGCACTGATACATCATGTCGAGGCTTCTTCCACATAAGGACTTTTATTTCTCCTATGTCTAGAACTGCACTTGTCTGTCTTCTCTTCTATCTTTTATGTTTCAGCAATATCAGATTATTTCCCACATATTCCATCTTGTCCTGTGCCTCTTTACTATTGTAAGTACTCCTTGACCTCTATGAAATGTCTCCTTTTTGGATACCTTGTGAATGATTTTTTATTTTTCGAAACCTCAGATTTCATTTTGTTCATTCTTTCCCCTCTCCTTGGCTCTTTTTCCCATGAGGAACTTGAGTGTTTTTTCATCAGAACTACTTCTGTACTTTGACGTCTGTACGTCTATTATCATCATGAACTGTGTTACTGTGTTCCCTGTTGGATTCAAAGAGCTTGAAGACAGGGAGTTCCTATATATGTAACTCTTCAGTGTTTAGCATAGTCGTTGGAAGACTGGTATTAATTAAATTGAGTTCACATTGGTGATGCATAGTTGTTACTTCTGAGGAGCTTGATTTGATTCATTTGACCCATAGGTTGAGGAAATGATATGTTCTAGATTGTTCTGTTTTTAACATATCAAAGATGTTAGGTTGAGTACTCTTCTTGTCTGGGGAAGTCTACATTAGGAACATAATAATGAGCTGTGTCAAGGCTTTTGATCAGGAAAGAACTGAAGAAGAACATAAACGTGAAGGATCAGAGAGTGAAAGCAGATCCTAGGGAGGTTAGGATTTACAATCTTTGGTAACATCAAATCCAGTACCAATTTTGAACTCTAAATTTCATGAGTAAGAGGAGGCAATAAACAAACAATGCTAAGCATGAAGAAGAACAATTCAGGTGTTATCCAGTGTTACTTTTAGATTTATGATAAGAGAGTCTAGTGAAACACTTGAGCCCAGATGAAATACAGAAGAGAGAAGACCTGAAACGGAAAAGTGGACACTGCTTTATGTTTGATAAGCCCAAAGTATTTGAATGCAAAGACCTTAGGATGAATCTTGAATAATTATAGAACCTCATAAGTTGTTTCTGTTTTCTGCATTTTAAATTTCAGGCTTAATCATGGCATTTGAGCTGTTGCAAGGGTGCCAGAGATGAGCAACACTGTAAACTAGTTATGTTGATTATGAAGATTGGGGTGTCAAGAGCATAGACACCTCTGTTAAGCAGTGTGGCTTTCTCTAAAATTTCCTTTTAAGTTTTCATTGGTGATCAACATACATTTCAAACTCAATCTACAAAAGTAGTTTAACACTGCGTACCTTTGTAATGAGAACGTCTTATTTTGGGGAAGAGAGTTCTTTATCTCTTTCCCATTGTCCTTTTTATTTTAGGCCTTACTTGCTCTGTTTTGGTATGAAGGCGGCAAATAAATGCCTGAGCCACTTAAAGAAGTATTTAAGTTTGAAAACTAAATGAGAATTGTAGTGGTCTTCTGAAACTCAAAAAAATTTTTTCCAGACCTTTGTATAAACCTATTTTTTTGTAATAATAATATAATCTTGAAAAATGTCTGTTTGGTTAATTTGTCACGTATATTGATTCATTGCATGCATTATCTACTGGTGAGAGAGATTTAAGATAGCTGTACTTTGGAGATGTTATCAATTCAACCTTATTTTTGTTTTCTTTTTGTTTTAGCCTCCGGAAAGGCAGATTGTGGTTGGAATATGTTCCATGGCAAAGAAATCCAAATCCAAACCAATGAAGGAAATTCTTGAACGGATCTCCTTATTTAAATATATCACAGTAGTAGTATTTGAAGAGGATGTTATTTTAAATGAACCAGTGGAAAACTGGCCTTTGTGTGATTGTCTTATTTCTTTTCATTCTAAAGGTATTAAAAAAACAGGGAGGGAAACCTCTCTGACTATAAAGCTAATAGATAAAATGGAAAAATAAAATAAAACTCACCTAGTCTCACAGATAAGTAATATTAACATTTTGATATATTTCCAGTCTTTTTTCTGTGTTTATTAAAAACACATTTAATGTTATAATGTATTTGTAATTTTATGTTTAATTTTTAACCTAATTACATCAAGTAGTTTTCTCCTATTATTTAATGGTATGATCATGTAATCCTGTGGATGTAATATATTATGCTTAACCAATATCCTAAAAGTAGGATGGTTTCCAGTTTTTTCTATTAAAAATAGGGTTGTGATGAACTTTTGAATATATATCTTTGTTTGCAACTCTTAAGTTTCTTGGAATAAATTACTGATATTTGAGTATTATAAACCAATATGTTTTACCATACAGAAAATGATCTATCATTCCTCCTATACTTATTCATACTTTATTTCTTAAGAACATAATATTTGAATTTTTGTTTGCTGTTTTTTATAAATCACACTGAAATATCAATTAAGCTTAAGTATTACTTCATAGTTTGGGCTTCCCTGGTGGCTCTGATGGTAAATAATCTGCCTGCAATGGCAGAGACTCAGGTTCGATCCCTAGGTTGGGAAGATCCCCTGGGGAAGGGAATGGTGACCCACTCTAGTACTCTGGCCTGGAGAATCCCATGGACAGAGGAGCCTGGTGGGCTACAGTCCATGAGGTCGCAGAGTCAGACAAAGTGCACTAATCAAAAGTTATTAAGTGTATATCTGAAAATTTATAACCGAAGAATCTGAGTTTTCACTTGAACTCTAAAATATATACACTCATATAATAAATGTATTCACATTAAATCATTTCTGTTACCAAACTATGTGACCTCCAGTTGTGTTAAAGATTCATTGTAGTTAGGTGTTTAAAAAACATTGCCTTTAGCAATAAGGGAATGCAGCAGGTTAAAACTGTATTCCCGTAGAGGAGATATGTATCGATTTTCATTATTTCATGTAGAAGCCAAAGCCCTGGTCTTCTTTACAGACTGAAGATACTTATTTCAGAGAATCTTAAAAGTTTTCTTGACCTGGAGGGTAAGGTGTTCTTCCCTTGCTATCACATGGTTCTTTATATTTATTAAGTGAAAGTTAGTTATTTGCTTATAAAATCTAGCTACTACCTAAGGTCGTATCCCATATGCTGTCTCTTTAACAGCAGCAAAAGCAGGGTAATGAATATATAAGGTTTTCTTATTTCCTGAATTCTGTTAGAAGGCTTCAAACCATAGACATTGTGATACCTTTACAGTAAGTGACGAATTCTTAGTCATAAAACTGGAAGGGTCTGTGATTTGTGGCCAAGTGATTCTTGGTATAGAGTATTTAAATGTTAATATAGAAATAAAATTTTTTTTAACCATAGTTTTTTTTTTTTAACTTCAGGTTTAACACTTTCTTAACTATTCTGATAATGCTACAAAATAGTATCTTTACAGATACACTGTAGCATACTGTAGTTAAATATTTTGTGTGCCTGCTGTTACCCTTTTCCTTAGAAAAGATATATATTAAAATATTGTTACTTAGGGAATAATAAGTTAACATTTATTGAATAGTTATTTTGCCAGATACTGTAATGTTTCATATGGCCTATTTTATTTGATTTCTCAAAAACCTTTCTAGGTAAGACCGTTAAAATATTCCTTTACAGCTGGGAATTGGAGACTTAGAGATGTGAAATAAACTTGCCCAAGGTCACACAGCTAACAAAAGATAGAGTTAGGACCTAGTGTATGCTTTTAACTTCTCTTGTATCCTGACATTCTTAATCATACATGTTGATGAATAAAATTGGAGTCTTTTAGTGTCAATACAGAAAGTGAAGTATAACCATTAAAATAATTTAGATTTTTAAAAAATCTCTTACTATAAATCTGCTTTTTTGATTTGTTTTTCATTGTAATTAGTAATTTTACCAAAGTCTAGAAATTTTAAGAACTTAATTTCTGGTGTGTGAACATTGACCTAGTATCAGTAACAGCAAGCATGTTCTGCTCATATATTTTATGTTTAGAGCATGTCTGTTGAATATAAAGTAACTTTTATATTAAATTATTTATTATTTAAAATAATTTATTTAAATTTTAATATAAATTAATTTTTTCTTTTCGTGTTTTTAAAGATGCCTCAGTTCTTTGAATTATCAGCTAATTTGTGTGTATAGCATCAAAATATCTTTAGTGAGGAGTCACATAAACTTTTTTAAAAAGACCACCAGATGATTGTAATACAATTGTGTTATGTATGTATAGATTTCTGTTTATGTATGAGATAGTCTTCTATCAGCTGACTTTGAAGCGTCAACTAAACATATCACTACTCTAAATGGAGTTATATAACCACTGGCTTGCTGTGCCTTACCAATCAAATTAAGAAAAAATAAGATTTAATAGTACAAGATAAATCAAGTTTTATGTATTATTCTAAGTCTTATAAAAAACAG
>SJYA01001087.1:640491-688543 GCA_006410615.1 Neotragus moschatus | reverse complement strand
TATAAGAGACAGATTCTAAGTCTTATAAAAAACAGCTATATGCATGGTGAAATTAGTCTTTTATGGGATGTGGCATAAATTAAAGTTGATTAAGTTCGAGATGTCAACTTATCTTGAGATTATACAGAGTATGTTAATAATGTGTATTCTTAGGATTTCCACTGGACAAAGCAGTTGCCTATGCCAAACTCAGGAATCCATTTGTAATCAATGACTTGAATATGCAGTATCTCATACAAGATCGGTGAGTGGTTAAGTTGACTGAAGTAAGGGAGGAAAATCAACATTTATTTAGTATCTACCTAAGCTGGCATGGTACCAATGCTTTTATATATATATATATATATAAATTTGTGGTATCCTTGAAATACTACTTAGTAATAAATATTTGTATCCAGTTTTATAGATGAAGAAACTATGGTAAAGTGGAACCATTTTGAGAAATATATTACTATATATCTTAGCAATTCATTTAACAGATCAAAAGCATAGATATCTAAGAGAAATTGTAAAATACAAATGCATATATTGCATTTAATTGATGCTATTAATGGCTACCCTTATAATTTCACTAGCGTTCTATTTTATTCTGTGTTAGCATTACAGTAAGAGGTTATATATAAAAATGCTATATAAAGTATAAGGTCTTATAGTTTTTTATTTTTCTATTTGTTTTTTTTCTTTCTTAGTAATGTTATTAATATCTGAAATTTTATAACATTTTTCTGAGATTTTCATATTAATAAATGTCTATATTACAGATATAAATATATGTGGGAGTGCATGTGTGTGTGTGTGTGTGTCTGTGTCTACATTCATTTTGAGAAATTCAGAAAATAAAATGAAGAAAGGCATTTAATTTAACCCTTCCACTGCATCTACCATATTTTTTCATATAGAAAGCAATACATATATGTACTCACATTTTACAGAATTAGGATCAGTATTCTCTTTAAAGACCATAAACATTTTTCTGTGTCATTAAATATTCTTTGAATATAAGATTTTTAATACTTCAGATATTTTGTCTGTAATATAGCAACTTTAATTAGCCATTTCTCTTTTATACATTTACATTCCCACTTTTAAAAATTAGTATTTTAATATGCCACAGAAAGTTTTGTGCATACACTTTTATTCTGATATTACTGAATATTTCCTTAGAATACATTTCTTCAGTATTTTAAATGACATTTTTTTACTTATAAAGAAAGACTATATACATGACTTTTTTAGTGATAGAAAAGTAGTAATATATGAATAGTACAGTAATATACTTATCGTGAAACATTAGCAAAACAATAAGGGTATTCTCTTTTTTCTTCAGGAGAGAAGTGTATAGTATTCTTCAAGCTGAAGGTATTTTGCTTCCTCGTTATGCAATTTTGAACCGTGACCCAAATAATCCCAAAGGTAAGAGTAAGAGATTTCAAACAAGCTGTCTTTTAAAAGTCTCTTAATAAAGACTTCTGAGCCACTCTCCTCTATAATAGAATTTAAACAACTTATGCATTCTATTCAATTTTTTTTTAAATGATCCAAATAGGCAATTAAATTTCAATTAAAATGGGACAATTTAAAATTTCAATTAAATAGCTAGAAGGCTAACTATAACTAGGAGATGTATATCATATATTTATTGGGTCCATACTTGATATATCTGAGAATCATAAGGAAGAATCTTGACATAATAAATTTGTATTGATTGGGGTAAGTGAGTCTATAACAGTTGAATTAAGTGTTAGAAACTTCATGCTAGTATGCCACAACTAAACTTCCGATGAGTAAGAATTTTGAAATAATATTTTAAAGCACCTTTTGCTTCATTTTCCTGCTTATTTACAGCATAGCATGTAAGTTACACATAGTGTAAAAGGGCAAGATAAATGCTTATTTGTTTTAATATTGAATGTTCTGATAACAGTGGGGAATTTTAGTGACCATATTGTACATTAGAGCAACTTTGATTAAAACCCAGATACCAGCATTATAGCAGGTCCTTTAGATTTTTGAAGAATATAGTTCCTTATGTCATCATAGATAATAAATGCTGGTATACATTTGCATAAATATTTTTAACTAAAATCAAATCAAGGACTTCCTGGTAGTCCATTGGTAAATAATCCCCCTGCCAACGCTGGAGACAAGGGCTTGATTTCCGATAAGGGAAGGTTCCACGTGCCACAGAGTGACTAAGCCTGTGTGCCGCAACTCCTGAGCCCAGACACTGCAGCTGCCAAAGCCCACACACCCAGAGCTGTGCTCTGCCTCAGGAGAAGCCAGCTGAGAGAGGAGGCCCGCATGTGGCACTGAAGACCCAGCGCAGCCACACACACAAAAATCAGTGCGTCATCCACAGCTAGGTTTCTCTGTAACCTCTGCTCTAGTGAACAAGTCCTCAATAATGCTGTGGTTATATTATATCTAGGTACTGAGCAGTATGTAACTTTTTTCTTGCTATTATGTTTGATTTATAGAATGCAGTCTGATTGAAGGGGAAGATCATGTAGAAGTAAATGGGGAAGTTTTCCAAAAGCCATTTGTAGAAAAGCCAGTCAGTGCAGAAGATCACAATGTTTACATTTATTATCCAACCTCTGCTGGTGGTGGAAGTCAAAGACTTTTTCGAAAGGTAAACCTTTGTTAGCCTAGTGACTACTGTTCTTTATACATTGTTGCATAAATTTTACTAAAAGTAATCAAATATTTAGTAAAGCTATGTTTAAGAATGTATCATTGAGAGATAAATTAATAAACTTAATGTCATAATTTGTTAGAGAAACAAGGCATCATTCTAGTTATTAAATTTACGTACAAAATACCAAGAAAGTTATTAGATCTTCTTTCTGCCTTCCATTTATGAATCTATCATATGAGAATTTCAGGTAAAGATCAGCATTTTTTTAGAAAAAATGGCCTACAAATGAACAGTTCCTAGAAAAAATAATACCAGTGGTCTTTTAAATACATGAAAGCATGCTCAAAATTGCACCCATAATAAAAAAAAGTAAAGCAAGTCTAAAAGATAATGACATTAAAATACTTTTTGAGTCAGCAAGATCAAAAAGATTGAGGTAGTTGGGAAACGAGCATAAGCCCAGATGTTGTTAAATCGCAATATTTCTTCTAAAATATAACTTGGCAGCATGTCAGTATTAAAAGTGCACATGTACTCATAGGCAGTCATTGAAATGCGAAGCAGAAGCACACCGAGGTACGTGTTCTCTGTCCATTAGGGTGGCAAATATTAAGTCTGACAATGCAGAGCTGTACATAACTATAGATAAGTGGGAGCACCTACACATTGCTGGAGAGACCCTAATTAATTAAAAATGGTTTTTAAAAGGTTTTGGCATTATTTTGTAAGTTGAATGTGAGCATAGTCTATCACTAGCGGTTTCACTTTTGAGTATATGCCATGGAACACTCCTGCACATAGTTGTCACAGGAATATTTAAAAGAACATTTGAAGCAACATTGCTTTACTAGCTAAATCTTAGAAAACAGCCTAGATATATGTTATAGGCAAGTGAATGAATTACTGAATATTTATACAGAGGAAAATTCTGTATTTTATATGACAAAGCAGACTTCACCTTCAGCAATATGGTCGAATCTTAGAAACACTGTTCTAAGTGTTCATTCTATTTTTATGCTATTTAAGTTATAGCAGGAAATAATGTAGTGTCAGCTACATAATGTGTTGTTAAATATTTGTAGACTAAAAAATTTTTTGGAATATCAATGATAGAGTAGAAATAAATGGTAAAAGAGAATATTTTATAAAGAGAATAATTTGGTTTTTACATTGATAGACTCCTTTTATTTTCAGATTGGCAGTAGAAGTAGTGTTTACTCCCCAGAAAGCAATGTACGAAAAACAGGCTCATATATATATGAAGAGTTTATGCCTACAGATGGTACTGATGTTAAGGTAGGACTGATTAAAGTATATTTTAAGTTTGTATTTTGAGTTTACCAGTGATATCAGAAAAAGAGTTTACAATAGCTGTTGTTGTTATATAGTTGCTAAGTCATGTCCGGTCTTTTGCAACTCCATGGACTGTAGCCTGCCAGGCATTTCGGGCCAGTGGGATTTTCCAGTGAAGAACATGGGAGTGGGTTGCCATTTCCTTCTCCAGGGGATACTCCTAACTCAGGGATTAAACACAGGTCTCCTGCATGGCAGGCAGACACTTTACCGCTGAGCCATATGGGAAGTCCATTTAGTTAGCTATCTCTGACCTCTATTTTGTTTCTCTTTCTTTATAACTAGAGATTCTTAATCTATTTACATTATGAATGTCTGGTAATCTAAGCATATAGATCCTTTTTATAGAATAATATTCCTCAGTGCTTAAAATAAACCAACAGGACTACAGTAGAGACAAATTTTATTGAAATAAAGTTAATCAAACTATTTAAAAATCAATCCAAAATATAGTGGGTTAGAATCTAATAACCACCACAGTTTCTAAGCATCAATCAGTGTAAAAAATGTTTAGATAGCTTTGACAACTGTAATGTGATTACAAAAAAATAGGTGTGATTTCTGTTGGTGACAAGTAAGGTCTTAATTGCTTTACCTTTAGCCACTCTGTGTGTAACTTGTCATTCAGTTGCTAAGTTGTGTCGAACTCTTAGCGACACTATGGACTGCAGCACACCAGGCTCCTCTGTCCTTTACTGTTTCCTGGAATATGCTCAAATTCATGTCCGTTGAGTTGGTGATGCTATATAACCATCTCATATTCTGCTGCCCCCTTCTACATTTACCTCAGTCTTTCCTAGCATCAGGGAGTTTTCTAATGAGTCAGTTCTTTGCAGTAGATGGCCAAAGTATTGGCTTTTCAGCTTCAGCATCAGTCCTCAAATGAATATGCAGGACTGATTTCATTTAGGATGGACTGGTTTGACCTCCTTGCTGTCCAGGGACTCTCAGTTCTTCAGCGTGCAGCCTCCTTTGTCATCCAACTCTCACATCCATACATGGCCCCTGGAAAAACCATAGCTTTGGCTAAATGGATCCTTGTCAGCAAATTGATGTCTCTGCTCTTGTTACACTGTCTAGGTTTGTCATGGCTTTCTTTGCAAGGAGCAAGCATCTTTAATTTCATGCCTACAGTCACTGTCCACAGTGATTTTTGGAGCCCAAGAAAATAAAGTCTGTTTCTGTTTCCAAGTTTTTCCCCTTCTGTTTGCCACAAAGTGATGGGATTGGATGCCATGATTTTAGTTTTTTGAATGTTGAGTTTTCAGCCAGCTGTTTCATTCTTCCTCTTTCACTTTCATCAAGAGGCTCTTTAGTTCTTCACTTTCTGCTATTCGAGTGGTATTATCTGCTTATCTGAGGTTGTTGAAATTTCTCTCAGCAGTCTTGATTCCAGCTTGTGATTCATCCAGCCAAGCATTCTGAATGATGTACTCTGCATATAAGTTGAATAAGCAGGGTGACAATACTTTTTGAGTGTTACCTTGCTAGCACATGGACTTCCCTAATAGCTCAGTTGGTAAAGAGTACGCCTGCAATGAAGGAGACCATATTCAATTCCTGAGTCAGGAAGATCCACTGGAGAAGGGATGGGCTACCCACTCCCTTTCTTTGGCTTCCCTTGTGGCTCAGCTGGTAAAGAATCCACCTATAATGTAGGGGGAAACTTGGGTTCATTCCCTGGGTTGGGAAGGTCCCCTGGAGAAGGCAAAGGCTACCCACTCCACTATTCTGGCCTGGAGAATTCCATAGACTGAATAGTCCCTGGAGTCTCAAAGAGTCAGACACGACTCAGTAGCTTTCACTTTCCTCGCATGTGAAATGAGTGCAGTTGTATGATAGTTTGGACATTCTTTGGCATTGCCCTTCTTTAGGATTGGAATGAAAACTGACGTTTTTCAGTCCTGTGGCCACTGCTGAGTGTTCCAAATTTGCTGACATACTGAGTGTAGCACTTTAACAGCATCATCTTTTAGGATTTTAAATAGCTCTGCTGGAATTCCATCACCTCCACTAGCTTTGTTTGTAATGTTTCTAAAGGCCCACTTGACTTCACACTGCAGGATGTCAGGCTCTAGGTGAGTGACCACACCATCATGGTTACCTGGGTTATTAAGACCTTTTTTGTATTGTTGTTATGTGTATTCTTGCCTCTTCTTAATCTCTTCTGTTAGGTTGTTAGGCTTTTTGTCCTCTCATGTTTCCATCCTTACATGAAATGTTCCCTTAAAATCTCTATTTTATTTGAGACATCTCTAATCTTTCCCATTCTGTTGTTTCCCTCTGTTTCTTTGCCTTGTTCATTTAAGACCTTTTTATCTTTCCTTGGTATTCTGTGGAACTCTGCATTTAGTTGAGTGTATCTTTCCCTTTTTCCCTTGCCTTTTGCTTCTGTGAGTCTAATAGAGAGTTCTTTCTTAGGTGTAAACCGAATCATGAGCCTCCTCTTAAAAATTCTCTTGTGGATCCTCATTGACCACAAGGTAATAAACAGACTTTTAAGGCTGGCGTACAAGGTACTTCATGGCCTGCCCTCTGTACTACAAACCTTATTTCTTACAGTAGAAACCATAGCAAATAACATAATCTCATCTGAATATGTCATGCTGTTTCATTCATCTGCCCTTTGCGTTTATTAGCTTTGCTTAGAGTGCCTTTCCCTCTCTTTGTCTGCTTTTGAATTCTTGCTGCCCTCATAAATCTTCCTTCCATGCTTAGATCTTTATTTTGGCGATTACTTTCTTCTATAATTTTTTTGTCATTTATACATTTTGTTAAACTAAAACAGTTTGAGAAGGATCACAGCATTATGCATTCTAGTATTCCCTTATAATGTTGAGTATAATTATTTTTTAGAGAGAACAGAACCTCATTTTACCAGTTTTGCTGTATAATTACTTATAACCTCTTCCAGTGTTGAGAATTCTCACACGTAAAATAGAACGATGTGTCAAAAAATACCGCCTGGAAACAGAGGTATTTTTAATTTGAATTTGTTTCCTGCCGTTATATATTTACATATATATCTTTTTAAAGTAATGTATATATTTTAACATTTCTGAAAGGTTTATACAGTGGGTCCAGATTATGCCCATGCTGAAGCTCGAAAATCTCCTGCGCTTGATGGCAAGGTGGAACGAGATAGTGAAGGAAAAGAAGTAAGATATCCTGTTATTCTCAATGCACGAGAGAAATTAATTGCTTGGAAAGTCTGCCTTGCTTTTAAGGTAAGATGTTATGCAGGCCATGTAGACTTTTGTAAAAATTTGAATTTTCTTTTTTGAGTGAAGGATGTTTGGGCTTATAATTGGAAAGAAAAGTAGAGAAAATGAAGCGGTATATAAATGAAGTGGTAGTTTTTTTGAACTTTACAAAGGATTCTTGCAGTGCCATTAATAAGAATATATGATAAATGAAGGCCTTTTCTTCTTATTCTTTCTTCATTATATAGAAGGAAACTGACAGTTTATTCAGAAACTACAATTAGAGAAGAAAACAAGTGAAATGGTAGAGTTATAGGAGTATTTTTTCAGTATGTTCGTATAACAAAACTGGTTGTATTTACTCAGAATTGATACGATTTTTTTTTTTTTTAACGAAGTCTTCCACCTTTCATAGTTGATCATTTGGCCTGTTAAATATAGTAAAATATGTTCATGAAAACTACTAATACTTAAAAAAAAAACTTTTTACTTAGGTATTTGACTTGATCTCTCAGTCTGTATTATTAGGGTTTGATATACTGTGCAATAAAGATTAAAACAGAAGTAGTACAACTTGCATCTCATAGAGGATAAACTTTACTTTGTCTTGGATATGTAACTTAAAACTAGTCGTATATTGCTAGTTATTAAATAATAAATTCTTTGTGTCTTAATAATTTGAAGTCTCTCATGGAAGGAATCTTAACCTAAAGTATGTTTTAATAGCTTTATATTAATTGGTTTTTATATTAACTATTTTAACTTTGTAATGACCAGGATTCCAAAAGCCATAACTTAAAATCATTTTATACTAATACATGATGGTTTGAACATAAAACCTAGAAGATCAGAAAATCCCTAGAGCCTAAGCAGGAAATTTATACCTTTTTAACTATTATCTCCCAAATAAGGTAAATTTGTTTCAGGAGCTCACAAGTGTGTAGTTGTCAGACTTTAAAAGATTCATAAGAGTAATTGGACATTTCTTCTGGGCTGTGTCTTCAAAGCTTTCTCCTCTTTTTTTTTTTTCTTTTTGTGTGTTATGTACTAGAATGCATAATGCTGTAATTACTTTTTTAATTAAAAAAGTTAGAATTTCTGTTAGCATAAAATTTATCAAAGCCTTTAAAATTTTTTTACTTTTGTATTTTAATTAAACATTAGTTGAAAAGCTTCTTGAGTTCTTGGCCTCTCTAGTCTCTTAAGCATTATTGTTTTGTATTTACTTCATAGAAGAATTTAAATAATCATGTGGCATGTGCTGTATATTTTAGAGTACTCAAATTACAAATCAGTAGCTTTTTTGTTTTTTTACTTATTTTGAAGTAAAGGGCACTTATAAAATTTGTATTCTAATAAGACTGGAAAACTTAGCCTAATTAAATGGAATTTTAAAGTGTATAATTTATTTTAAATAGCAAACAGTTTGTGGCTTTGATTTGCTACGGGCCAATGGACAGTCCTATGTCTGTGATGTCAATGGCTTCAGTTTTGTGAAAAATTCCATGAAGTATTATGATGATTGTGCAAAAATACTTGGGTAAGATTGTTTTTCTTTATATTTTTTCCTCTTTACTTTTGTTATGTTAGTGCATACTCGTTATTCAGAAACCAAATAATTGTAAACATCAAATGATCAGGGCTTTATAAGCACTCTAGAGTAAAAAATCAGTGTTCGTAAAATGACATCCCCAAACCCTGAATTACACTTTGGGTTATGTAAGACAAATTAATTTATGAACAGTGTAAACTTTTAAAGGTATTTAACCTCATAGATTTAGAAATGCTGTATAGGAATGATTTATACACTGATGGTTGATCATTCATCAAAGTGGCTGATTTATTAGATTACCTTGTTTCTCAGGTTTTTGTTAGGTAATTATAGTATTTAATGGTACAGAACATTTGTGAAATAACAAGAATAAAATAGAAATAATTGGAATTTAGAGATCTTGAATGATTCAACTTTCTATAAGCATATGTTACTCAAAATAATCTTATGAGATTATCAAGTGAACATAAAAGAAATTATTGTGTACAGAAATGCCGTTTTTGTATTCTTTGACTTATTTTCATACATCTTGATTTGGAAGACTTGAAAGACAATTTATAACATTATTTATTTGTTTTTGGCCATGCTGGCTCTTCATTGCCATGTGCAGGCTTTCTCTAGTTAAGGAGGGAGGGGCTCCTCTTTGTGGCTCTGTGCAGGGTTCTCACTGGTGGCTTCTCTTGCTGTAGAGCAGAGACTCTAGGTACACAGGCTCAGTAGTTGTGGCACACGGGCTTAGCTGTGCTAAGGGGGACTCCACCAGACCAGGGATCAAACCCACGTCAGGGAAGTCCTGACAAAGACTTTTAACCATGTCAAAGTATATACGACAAAATACTTATATCAAAGCCATAAAAAACTTACACTTTAAAATATATCTTAATCATTGGAGTCAGCAGTTATAGTATATTTCAAAGGTTTGTGAACTTACCCTTAAAGTGAAATTTAGGGGGGCTTAGTTAAATTTTAGCACGAATAAATGCTAAATTTAAACAAAACAAATGATGTCCTGTAATTACGTAAAATTTTGTTAACCGTTTTAGCAAACTAATAGAAATCTGTTAAAAATGAACAGTGGTATTTAAAATAGCTTTATAGGTGATCAGTAAAAGCTAGTAAGAATTACTCAGTGTCCACAGAGATAATCTTGGATTTTAGAATCTGTGGAAGTAAATAGGCAGCTCTAGTGACATGAAAGTGAAAGTCACTCAGTTGCAACCCCATAGACTAGCCTGCCAGGCTCCTCTGTCCATGGAATTCTCCAGGCCAGAATACTGGAGTGGGTAGCTGTTCCCTTCTCCAGGGTGTCTTTCCCAACCCAGGGATCAAACCCAGGTCCCCTGCATTGAAAGTGAATTGCTTACCATCTGAGCCACCAGGGAACTTACTTGCATCCAATGTGATTTATATTTTTAAAAAGTAAATAAGTAAATTCCAAATTCATGATATCCCATTACTATGTTCTATATACCAGTTTAGCANTGTCTTTCCCAACCCAGGGATCAAACCCAGGTCCCCTGCATTGAAAGTGAATTGCTTACCATCTGAGCCACCAGGGAACTTACTTGCATCCAATGTGATTTATATTTTTAAAAAGTAAATAAGTAAATTCCAAATTCATGATATCCCATTACTATGTTCTATATACCAGTTTAGCACCGCTGATCTAATTTTTTTGATCAGGATTGATTTTTTTCTTAGTTTACTTTCTATGTACTGTATTCACATAATTACTAGATAGTTTGACTTTAACTTCTATGATTTTCTTTTGTCATTAACACCCAGGTTTGTGTTAAAATTAACTAGTTTAAGTTTTCTTTTTTTGTCTTGAAGGAATATTGTAATGCGAGAGCTTGCTCCACAATTTCATATCCCCTGGTCAATACCCTTAGAAGCTGAAGATATCCCAATTGTACCAACTACATCTGGAACTATGTAAGTTTGAATATTTTCATTTAGAAATTCCTTGTGTTTCCCTGTTGGCCTGTGCTATCACAATAAAGATTACATATATGAATAATATTAAATACTTTATATATTTTCATATAATTCACTTTCCAGATGGAAAAAATAGATTATAAGCTTTTACATAGGCTATTTAGAATGAAGGAGTTTCCCAGGTGATTCAGTGGTAAAGAATCCTGCCAACGCAAGGAGATGCAGGATCCCTTGAGTCAGATCCCTTGGTCCTGAAGATCCCCTAGAGGAGGAAATGGCAGCCCACTCCAGTATTCTTGCCTGGAGAATCCCATGGACAGAGCAACCTAGAAGGCGCGGGTCCATAGAGTCACGAAGAATTGCACACGACCAAGCAAATGAGCACTCACACACACATTTAGACTAAAGATCTTTTCTGTTGTTAAAATCCTGAAACATTTTTGGATAATTACAGAACTGTTGAATTAAGCCGTAAGAATAAGGGAGGTGCCAGCAGATATATTACTTAGAGGTTCATGGTCAGTGGTTTACAGTTTTGGTGCTCTTAGCATGTGAAGGAAAAATACACAGTTATGTCTTGAAGTCAATTAATTAGACCAGTATTGCCAAAGTATTTTATAAAATTTCTAGTGAAATTTACTACCTGAAATTCACTTGTTATTCATGTGAGCTAGGAGCTTTATGTTAGCATGTTCATTCTGAGGATTCCTGATTGGGGCGAAAGAGAGGACAAAAATACTTAATTTTGTTTTTAAACCAGTATTTCCAAACTTATTTAATACAAAGTATATTTTTGGGTAACTTACTCTAGAGAGTTGTGTTCTGTGTCTCATAATTTGACAAATGGTAGTTTAAACCCTCCCTTGTGGCTCAGCTGGTAAAGAATCCACCTGCAGCGTGGGAGACCTGGATTGAGAAGATCCCCTGGAGAAGGGAAAGGATACCCATTCCAATATTCTGGCCTGGAGAATTCCATGGGGTCACAAAGTTGGACACCACTGAGCGACTTTCACCTTCACTTTCTTTCGTTCTTACTAAGACAGTTTTATCTTCCAGTAATTTATTGAAATACTTTTCTTCTTACATAGGCAAAATAAATATAGCAGCTTTATTTTGTTTGATTTAATGAAATCTCCCTGTATAATGATCTACCACACTGGGCAGGTAATTAATAAAGTTAGGGAATTATAGTCTATTTGCTTGTATCCAAAGTTAGTATAATCATCTCTGGAGAAGAAGCAAATATTTCATAGCTTGATATTACTCCCTCTCCAGCCTCTTAAATTCTTTTTAGGATTGACTTCATAAAATTAAAGCTAGTTGTTACAATCTTGAAGTGGTAAAAGATAGTTCCAAATAAACGATTAGATGTATTAATCTCAGTTATATAACACAAATCTTTGTTAGAAAATTGAGAATGTTGTTTCTTTTTTAACTTAAGGATGGAACTTAGATGTGTCATAGCCGTCATTCGTCATGGGGATCGAACACCAAAGCAAAAAATGAAAATGGAAGTGAGGCATCAAAAGTATGTTTAAAGGGGAATAATTTATTTCACAAGATGTGATAATTCAAGATTTCTGATGAGTGCTTATCTATTTTGATTAATACATCATGAGGAAAGACTGCCACTGTTTCTTGACCAGTAATATTTAAACCACTGGGAAAAATAAAATCAAAACAAAATCCATCTTAAATTGTGTGTATCAGTATCAGAAAATTACTGTAGCAATATCCATAAATGGTCATAATCCTGACTTAGCTTTTATTTAGTGTTGTAAAGATGAAAATTAATAGAATGGAAGTTTATTACTTATTCAGCTAATCTAGTGATTATTAGCTTAATATGGTTTAGGAAAATACGAAGTTTTATCAGTCAAGTAAAAGAGTAGTACTGTAGAGTGAAAGAGGGCACACAGTATGTGCAGTACATAGACCCCCAGGTCGGTTATCTGTTACTGATTATTACCTTAGTCCCTTATCTACCATTCATTGTAGTTACTTGTTTTATAGGGATAATATTATTGCAAATGCCTAACAGTATTCTATCTCTTTTATAAGATTCTTTGATCTCTTTGAAAAGTGTGATGGATATAAATCTGGGAAATTAAAACTCAAAAAACCGAAACAATTACAGGCAAGTGTGTTTGATTTCTTGTAGGGTTTTAAATTTCTAATGGCAAAATTACATAAAAATTCAGTTCTTTATTCCTTTTACAGGAAGTGCTGGATATTGCACGACAACTTCTTATGGAACTGGGACAAAATAATGATTCTGAAATTGAAGAAAACAAATCAAAACTTGAACAACTTAAGACTGTGTTAGAGATGTAAGTATCTTTTTGAAACCCTTAATTTTGATAACTACTTATAGTGCTCTTTTTTTTAATATGTGTGACTTTTCATGTTAATTTCCTTCACAGTTCAATCTATTTTGCTTTTTGTCACTGTAAATCAGGTGAAATTAGTAAAAGTCTAGTGAGTTTTTATTTTTACCAGTGAGAAAAGAGATCGTTACATTGCAGGTTCTGTTTTATAATGGTATTAATTTTGATGAGACCATCAAAAGAGAACACATTTGGATTGTCGTTGAAGTACTACATAGAGTGAAGGCCACATTGTTAGGTTAACCATAGACTCAGTGCTGTTTAAATGAAAAATAACTTCACATTATGTTTTAATCAGGTGAAATTGGTGCCACCAATATTCCTCTTACAAGATTTATTTCTTTGACCACTCAAAATAAAAAAAAAAATCATTATTTTCATTTTTAAAGACAAGGTAGATTAGTAGGTTGTATTGCATGCTTATTAAATATTGTCTGTTGTATTTGCCATTTTATTTTTCAGGTATGGCCATTTTTCTGGAATAAATCGTAAGGTCCAGTTAACCTATCTCCCTCATGGTTGTCCTAAGACATCTAGTGAAGAAGAAGGTATGTCACTATTAATGCTTATTAGTTTCTAATTATATGTAGGAACTTGCTACTCATTGTTGATTACCTTTTTAATCTTCTGTCAAATAGTTTAGGGGTTGGCATGCTGAATAGAGGAAAAATAATGTATAGCTTTGGTAACTATGTTTTCTATCCTTAAAATAAAAAGTCTTTTACCTTTTCTCCTTTAAGTAAAAGGATACCTTTTGTTGTTTTAAAAACTGCTTAGGTGTGCTCTTTTATTCTTTAGAGAGCTTATTTCTTTATAAATAATTATTACTTAATGGGTCCCTAACCCATATAGGGTAAAAAGGAAGAAAACTCAAGAAGTAGGAAAAGAATATTTGAAAAAATACACCATCACCATGTTTCTAAAGCAGATATTTTTCTCCACTCAATAAATCAGAATAAGCATTTAAAATGAGTCTCCTAAGAGCAGTGAGCACAAAAATCCATAAGTTTATTTACTTTTCAAAAGAAAAATGGTCAAGGGTTGGGGAGCCGTTTTATGGAGAAATAGAAATGCCCAGTACAATAATAATCAGTCTTGCCTGTCACACTGGCAGAGTGTTTTCTTGTTTTATTCTTTTTTCAAATGGTAATAAGGAACGCTGATGAAAATGCAGTGTGACAGAGTTTTATCCACTTGTAGGCCTGTAAATTGACAATAACTCTTTGAAAAGTAATTTGGCAGCACACACCAAAAACTTCATGGGACTTCCCTGGTGGTCCAGTGGTTAAGCCTCCGTGCTTCCACTGTAGTTGGCATGGGTTCCATCCCTGGTCGGTGACCTGAGGTCCTGCACGTTGCGGGGTGCAACTGGAGAGTGGGGTGCAGGGGAAACTTCAAAGATTTCTCATATACTTTGACCTTAATTATACTTAAGAGAATCTATCCCAGTGGGATAGTCAGATCTTGAGAGAAAGATCTTCTATAGGGATATTCACAGTGGCCCACTGTTTATAGGAGCAAAACTTGAAGTAAAGATTAAATGCAAGCAGAAATTTGACTGTGTTGATCTTTATTCTGAAAGTTCATCTATTGCTCTCTTGTCACACCGTTTGATTAGTAACAGTGCAGATTAATTTTCTATATTTTGATGTTTATATCAAAAGCATTCTGTAGCTATAATTAAAAAGTCAATTAATTGCCTTTATTATAAGTGAATGTTGGCTTGCATGGTGAAGCACATACAATTACTGACTAGCCCCAGGGTAAAGGATGATTTTCTGTCACTTTTAGTGAATCATTAAATTCTGTAGTGTTTATTGTGGTATTTTTAAAATGACCTTTGTTTCTGGAACCCAGCACAGATGTTAGGACATAATAAAGAGTAGGTCAAAATTCAGAATAGAAACTCAGATGTCCTCTCTGTCTGAAAAAAATACTTTGTTCTGGAACATACAGATTCCACAACTCCAAATTTTAAAAGCTGTTCTTGGCTATATTTTATTGTATATCTCACTCTTAAGTGTAAATTATAATAAATATTAAGCTCTGTTGTCTCATATCTCCTTAAGAGTTATACAAGTCACTGGTTACTAATCGTAAACATGTATATAGCTTCTTCCCTTCAGATAAAATTACCTTTCGTGTGGCAGCACTGCAAAGACAAGCTCTGAACTTGTCATCAGGGAGCTCTTAACGTAGCATATCTAGTACAACTAAAAACTTCCCGCAAATACCATGGGCTCTCATACCAATTTGAGAGCAGGGAAGGGAGAAGTTTCCTTTCAGAAAACTGGAAAAGAGCCTTCTTTCTAGAGAATGGGAAAGATTTTGAAATTTTAGTAAGATTTTAGTAAGTGAAGCGAGTGATATTCCTAGTAGAAGCAACAGCCTACAAAGGATAGATAGGTTTAAGAAACAAATTAATCTACATAAGGCCTGCATTCCACTGCAGAAGAGACAAAAAAAGAGTAATCATGAAATATAACTGTTTAAAAGAAGAAAACTTGACATTTGCTTTATCCATTCACATATATCTTAGACAGCCGACGAGAAGAGCCGTCCTTGCTTCTGGTTCTAAAGTGGGGAGGAGAACTAACCCCTGCAGGCAGGGTCCAAGCCGAAGAACTCGGAAGAGCTTTCAGGTGTATGTATCCTGGAGGTCAAGGTAAATCTTGGCATTTCTTCACTTCAGTTAAATTCATATATCATCTTTCCAGATCCTCATTTTGAGATGTTATTAACTATAGAAATACAGTGAGATAAAAATATAGCTTAAGTGATTTGAGGATTTATTTTCAGGAGATTATGCAGGATTTCCTGGTTGTGGTTTACTTAGATTACATAGTACCTACCGACATGACCTTAAAATATACGCCTCTGATGAAGGACGAGTTCAGATGACTGCAGCTGCTTTTGCAAAGGTATAAATAAATGTTTTTAGAATTATTAAAATTTTCATCTGATATAACATTTCAAAAGATTTTTACTGAGGTAATATTTTAATATTCTAAAATCGAGACTTCAGACTAAAACCCTGAAATGACCATGACGATTTGTATTAGTAAAGTTTGTTATAACAGTAAGCATATACCCTGTGAAATTCTGCATGTAACAAAATAATAATAAAGATGCTTTCTGTTTTGCATACTAATTCTTAAATCTCTTTTGGCTTTTATTTAATGTGTTTAGGGTCTGTTAGCTCTGGAAGGAGAACTTACACCCATTCTTGTTCAGATGGTGAAAAGTGCAAACATGAATGGCCTTTTGGATAGTGATAGTGATTCTTTGAGCAGTTGTCAGCAACGTGTAAAGGCAAGACTTCATGAAATACTTCAGAGAGACAGAGATTTTACTGCAGAAGATTATGAAAAGGTGGGTCTTAGAAAATTCCTGCACTGTCAAATATTATGCTATGGAAACATGCATAAAACATAAACTCAGAGCTTGTTGCATTACAAAAGCAAAGGGACATATAATCCCTATAGAAGGGGACAGAATGTTGGAACCACTCTACCCTCTGTGCACCTCTTCCCAGTTGCAGTTCCTTCTTATCTGCTAGAAATAACCACTATCCTAGCTCTTTATACTCATTTCCAGAATGCTTATTCAGATAAGTACAGGTTTGTAGCTCCCGTAGTCTTGGTTTGTATTTTTTAGGCTTCCTGTCGTGGGATTTTTTTTTTTTTAATGTCTGATGTGTTTTTCTCAATATTATGTTTGTGAAATTCATCCATATTTTTGAGAATTTCCATAGTTGATTAATTTTCATTTCTATGTAGTATTGTTTTCAGAGGTTGGCTAACATTTTCTGTGAAAGGCCAGATAGTAAATATTTTTACACCTTGCAGATCACATACAGTTACTTGTTCCATTATTCTTTACTTTTTTTTAAACCACCTTTAAAAATTGTAAAAACCATTTCTTAGCTCATAGGCTATTACAGGTCATGTTTGGCCTATAGGCCATAGTTTGTTGATCTGTATTCTATTTTTTGAATATGCTCCAATTTATATATGCTTTATAATATTGTTATAGTTTGGGGCTGTTACAGGTAATGCTGCCATGAATATTTATATATACCTCCTCGTGTAGATGAGCATGTTTCTCTTGGTATATTATATTCTAGGAGGGCAAGTGCTGTGCCCCGCAGTCTTGGTATATTTCAGTATCAGTATATGATGTCAGACAGTTTTCCAAAGTCACTAAGCAATTTATACTTCCACCAGAAGTCCATGAAAATTGTCATTGCCCTACATAGTCTCTAGTCTCAGTGTTTTTGAACTATTGAATTTTGACTTTCTGAAGGTGGATGTATGGTAGGACCTTACTGTGGTTTTAATATTCATTGACCATTTAGGTACCTTCTTTCATGAAGCCTACTCTTCAATTCGTCCTTTTTTACTACTAGTTGCCTGTGTTTTGCTTAATGAATGATAAAAATTTCTTTGTATATTTTGGATATGAGCTCTTTGTTATGCATATTCCACGTATGACCATCTACTCTGAGCCTTAATGATTTCCTTTCTTAAAGTTCAGTTCAGTTCAGTCACTCAGTCATGTCCAACTCTTTGCGACCCCATGAATTGCAGCAAGCCAGGCCTTCCTGTCCATCACCAGCCCCCGGAGTTTACTCAAACTCATGTCCATCGAGTTGGTGATGACATCCAGCCACCTCATCCTCTGTTGTCCCCTCTCCTCCTGCCTGTAATCCCTCCCAGCATCAGGGTCTTTTTCAGTGAGTCAACTCTTTGCATGAGGTGGCCAAAGTATTGGGAGTTTCAGCTTCAATATCAAGCTTTCCAGTGAACATCCAGGACTGATCTCCTTTAGGACGGACTGACTGGTTGGATCGCCTTGCGGTACAAGAGACTCTCATGAGTCTTCTCCAACATCACAGTTCAAAAGCATCAATTTTTCGGCACTCAGCCTTCTTCACAGTCCAACTNTGGTGTTGTCCATGTGTAGAATCTTCTCTTGTGTTGTTGGAAGAGGGTGTTTGCTTTTTGACCAGTGAGTTTTCTTTGCAAAACTCTGTTAGCCTTTGCCCTGCTTCAGTTTGTACTCCAAGGCCAAACTTGCTTGTTACTCCAGGTATTTCTTGACTTGCTACTTTTGCATTCCAGTCCCCTGTAAAGAAAAGGGCCTCTTTTTGTGTGTGAGTTCTAGAAGGTCTTGTAGGTCATCATAGAACCGTTCAGTTTTACTGGTATAAACTGAACTGGTATAAACTGGTATGCATCCAGTTTTGGGGCATAAAGTTAGATTACCATGATTTTGAATGGTTTGCCTTGGAAATGAACAGATTATTCTGTCGTTTTTGAGATTGCATCCAAGTCCTGCATTTTGGACTCCTTTGTTGACTATGATGGCTACTCCATTTCTTCTAAGGGTTTCTTGCCCACAGTCATAGATATAATGGTCACCTGAGTTAAATTCATCCATTCCAGTCCATTTTAGTTCACTCATTCCTAAAATGCCAATGTTCACTCTTGCCATCTCCTATTTGACCACTTCCAATTTGCCTTGATTCATGGACCTGACATTCTAGGTGCCTGTGCAATATTGTTCTTCACATTGTTGGACTTTACTTCCATCACCAGTCACATCCACAACTGAGTGTTCTTTTCACTTTGTCTCCGTCTCTTCATTCTTTCTGGAGTTATTTCTCCACTGATTTCTAGTAGTATATTGGCACCTACCGACCTGGGGAGTTCATCTCTCAATTTCCTATCTTTTTGCCTTTTCATACTGTTCATGAGGTTCTCATGGCAGGAATACTGAAGTGGTTTGCCATTCCCTTCTCCAGTGGACCACATTTTGTCAGAACTCTCCACTATGACCCATGACCATGTAGAGCTTGGGTGGCCCCACACGGCATAACTCATAGTCTTATTGAGTTAGACAAGGCTTTGGTCCATGTGATCAGTGTAGTTAGTTTTCTGTGATTGTGGTTTTCATTCTGTCTGCCCTCTGATGAATAAGGATAAGAGACTTACGGAAGCTTCCTGATGGGAGAGGTTGACTGTGGGCAAAACTGTATCTTGTTCTGATTTGCAGAGCCATGCTCAGTAAATCTTTAATCCAGTTTTCTGTTGATGAGTACATTGTTTGGCCACTCACAGGCAAGTCTGGCTCAGTCTCCCACTGTCCTCCAAAGTCAAATTCTATGGGGCTTCTCAGTCCCTTTGCCGGATTCCCACGTTTGGAAATCTGTTGTGGCTCCTAGAACTTTCTTAACAGTGTATTTCATTGGTATAATTGTTCTGTGGTTTGTGGGTCATCTGCTCGGCAGCCCTCTGGTGGGGCTAGTGACGACCTCCTCCAAGAGGGCTTACGCCCCAGTCTGCTGCAGCCAGATCCCCTGTCCCCACAGCAGGCCACTGCTGATCCATCCCTCCTCAGGAGATACTCAGACACTCACAGGCAGGTCTGGCTCAGCCTCTGTGGTTCAGTGCATTTTAATGTATTATTTATAATACCCTTTTTCTAACAAGGGGGTCATAGGATATGTCCGTGCATCGGGAATTTTGGTTTTTTATGCTCATTTATCTGCCATACAGCTGAAAATGGACTTTTGTGTTTGCCATTAGATAAGGATATCAAAGTTGATATTTCCCTGCAACCATATGTACATCCAGGTGTCTCAACATCACTTACTGAAAAGACTATCCTTTCCCCACTATCTTGTAGGATCAGCTTTATCATATGTGTTTAGTTTCTGGCACATACTTCTTTGTTGGCTTTTGTGCCATTGAATTAGATCTCCCAAATCCTACATGGGTCCTTCAAGTTTTCTTGACTTTTCATGTATTCCCATATGAATTTTAAAATAAGCTGGCCAAAAGTCTTATTGGGATATTGATTTAGATTGAATTAGATCTTTAGTTCGTGGAGAAACATAGTTTTAAACAAATATTTGTGTTATAAACGGTGCCTCTAAAACGGTTACTCTCTGTTGCTGCTATGTACAAAGTCTTTTCATATTGACTTTATATACGTCAACTGGATTAAACTTATTTATTAACTCGGTAATTTATGTCGGTTTTTTAAAAAACCTTTCCAAAGGATATCCACAGGTTTTTGTCTTCCTTTCCAATCTTTATGCTTTTAATTCTTTTTCTTGCTTTACTTTAATTGCTAGCACCGTCAAAGCCATATTAAATGGAGTGGCTTTTCTGTGTTTGTTCATATTCTCAAAGGGAAAGCCTTTTTAACACTGTACATTAAGTATAATCTCTGTAGATTTTTGTTAAAAGTTTTTGTCATGACAAGTTTTTACATTTTATATTCTCTTTTTGTCTGTTAAATATATGATTTTGTAAAGAGTCTACTTTGGTTCCTAGAATAAAGTCATTTCAAAAATACCTTTCTCACTGGTTTGGGTTTACTAATATTTTTGGTCAGGAGTTTTACATTTGTGTTCATGAGTCGAATTGACCTTTATTTTTTTTCCCTGTTGTCTTTGTCTGCTTTCAATATCAAGATTATGCTGTTTTCATAAAATCGGGAGTCCTCCTTGGGGGGAATAATTCATGTATATATGTTTCATTAGATGTTCAGTAAAAAATTTACTGATAAATCCCATGGGCATTTTCTTTATAGGAAAGCTTGTACTTATGGTTCCTAGAGTAATTTAGTAATTTTTATTTATTGTATCTTGTGTCTGATATTGTTACATTCATCTAGAAATTGTTACATTCATCTAGAAATTTGTTTATACAGTCCTCTTCAAGTTCTTTGTAGTGTCTGCAGGACCAGTAGAGTTACTTCTTTTTGTTTCATAATATTGTACAGTCTTTCTCTCTCCTTTTTTTCTTAATCACTTTTGCCATAGTTGGTTACCTTTATTAGTCTTGTAAAACAACTGTCTCTCAGATTTATTGGTTCATTAAATTATATATTTGTTTTCAGTTTTATTAATTTTTATTGTTTAATTTATTCCACATCTACAGTTTTATTTTGCTCTAATTCTTAAAAACTAATGTCCCTAGAAGGATGCTTATTAAATCATGAATGTTCGTCTGTTCTAAAACACACATTCTGTGTCATAAATTTCTCTTTATATACTGTTTTGACTGTATTCATAAATTGAAATTTATGTCATTTGAGGCATTTTCTAATTGTGATTTGCTTGATCATAGGTTATTTAGAAGTATACTTGTATAATTTCCAAAACTATACATTTTTAAGTTATATTTTTGTTATTTCTAACTTTATATCATTTTGGTAAAAACAGATAGTCTTCCTGATATTTTTTGGTCTGTTTTTTCTTTCTTTACTGTTGTATGTTAAATTTCCCACCTGTAATTACGGATTTTTCTTGTCTTTGTAGTCTCTTAATCTTTGTTTTATGTGTTTTGATGCCATGCTATGAAGTACATACAAATTAAGAGTATGTTTCAATGCATATTATTTTGCCTCAGAATGCTTTGTCTGAGATTAATATAGCTGCAAAATTTTTTTCATTTACTTGGTGTTTGTATAATACCCTTTGTATCTCTTTTAGTCTTTTCTGAAACTATTTTTAGATGAATCTCAAAATCTGCATGTAGTGTTTTTTAGTTTGTTATGAAAATCTTTGTTTAGGGCAGTTATTTACTCAAATATATGTATGACTCTGTTATCGTTTTAAGTGCTTTATATTTATTTATACTGCCTGTTTTTATTTTTCTCTCCTTTCTTGCTTCATTGGAATTGGTACTTTTTATTTATTTATCTTCCTGGTAGTTTTAATATTGTGTTTGATTTTATTATTTGTTTTGTCATTACCCCAGAGGTAACAGTAGGCTTTAATGACATCTACCAATTGAATGTTTACATCATGCTCTTACCCTTTTCCTGGATAAGGCAAGAACTCTAGAACTAGAGTGTTTTTCAAACTTATACTTGAATAAGAATTGTCTAAGGTCTTGTTAAAAATGCAGACTGCAGTTTATAACTTGTTTGATCCCCAGATGCAGAGTTTACCAGAGTTCTACCTCTGGAAATCCTGGACTTCACTTTTGTCCAAGCTTCAGTCTTTAGATTGACCCAAATGAACTAGTTCACCATAACAAAAAGTGGAATTCCACTTTACATTTTTTGTCTTTATAGAAACTTATTTAGGGTTAAATTGCCAAGCAAAGTTTCAACAGTGAAAATTGAAACTGTTTTGTCATTAATGGCTTTTTGTTGACTTGGAAGAAATCTCATCACAAAAGCATTTACATGGTGATTAAGAGCTCAGATCTCTAGCCAGGTTACCTAGTTTTTTATGCCACTGTTTACATACTGGTGGTTTGATCTTGGGAAAGGTCCTTTAATCTCTCTTAAGTACCTCATCTGGAAAAGACAATGATAATCATAGGGTTATTACTTGTCAATATGTGTCAAATGGTTAAACCATATTTTCAAATACCAAGTGAGTCAGTTAAATATCACTATGTTAGAATAAAATGTCTTTGTAAGATAGAGCACTTTTATTAGATTTTCCATGTAATTATTATTTTCTGGATAATCTAATGTTAACTAAGGCTTAGAATTTTTTTAACATGAAATTTTTAGTTTTTTATTTCCTCCTCTATATCTGGGGATTTAATTTGTAGGTTGAATTTAATCTCCAACTACTAGAAAGTTTTGTATATTGTCCTTTTGGTCAGTTGAGCATAACTAGATATAAAAATGTATACTCTGTTCATTTATAGCTTACTCCATCTGGAAGCATTTCTCTTATCAAATCAATGCATTTAATTAAAAATCCTGTAAAGACCTGTGACACGGTGTATTCCTTGATACAAAATTTGACTTCTCAAATCAGACATCGAATGGAAGATCCCAAATCATCAGGTAAATATTTTGTTTTCCTGGGTCAGAAAATAAAAATCACTATCCCATTGCTGTAAACATTTTAAAATAAGATGCACCAAGCATAAAAAAGCTTTAATGCTATCAGTTCATTTCATTTCAGTTGCTCAGTCACGTCTGACTCTTTGCAACCCCATGGACGGCAGCACACCAAGCCTCCCTGTCCATTACCAACTCCCGGAATTTCCCAAAACTCATGTCCATTGAGTCGGTGATGCCATCCAACCATCTCATCCCTGTTCCCCCTTCTCCTCCCGCCCTTAATCTTTCCCAGCGTCAAGGTCTTTTCAAATGAGTCATTTCTTCACATCAGGTGGCCAGAGTATTGGAGTTTCAGCTTCTGCATCAGTCCTTCCAATGAATATTCAGGACTGATTTTCTTTAAGATGGACTGGTTGGATCTCCTTGCAGTTCAAGGGACTCTCAAGAGTCTTCTCCAACACCACAGTTCAAAAGCATCAATTCTTCAATGCTCAGCTTTCTTTATAGTGCAACTCTCACATCCATACATGACTACTAGAAAAACCATAGCCTTGACTAGACAGACCTTTGATGGCAAAGTAATGTCTTTGCTTTTTAATATGCTGTCTAGGTTGGTCATAACTTTTCCTTCCAAAGAGTAAGCTTTCTTTTAATTTCATGGCTGTAGTCACCATCTGCAGTGATTTTAGAGCCCAAAAAATAAAGTCTGCCACTGTTTCCCCGTCTGTTTGCCATGAAGTGATGGGACCAGATGCCATGATCTTAGTTTTCTGAATGCTGAGCTTTAAGCCAACTTTTTCACTCTCCTCCTTCACTTTCATCAAGAGGCTCTTTAGTTCCTCTTCACTTTCTGCCATAAGGGTGGTGACAACTGCATATCTGAGGTTACTGATATTTATCCCGGCAATCGTGATTCTAGCTTGTGCTTCATCTAGCCCAGCGTTTCTCATGATGTACTCTGCATAGAAGTTAAAGAAGCAGGGTGACAATATAGCCTTGACCTACTCCTTTCCCAATTTGGAACCAGTCAGTTGTTCTATGTCCAGTTCTAACTGTTGCTTCCTGACCTGCATACAGATTTCTCAAGAGGCAGGTCAGGTGGTGTGGTATTCTCATCTCTTTCAGAATTTTCCACAGTTTATTGCTATATCTAAGTATTGTTTGAGTTAATATATATCCAGCAAAAGAATAATAGCAAAGTTGTAGTTGCTTTTAATTATGGTAGCATGAGAAAATTAATAAAACATAGTTAGTTGATTAATTATGTAGCATTACCATACAGTTGGGGCTTCCTTGGTGGCTCAGTGGTGAAGAATCTGCCTGCCAATGCAAGAGACAGGTTCAATTCCTGGATGGGGAAGATCCTTTGGAGAAGGAAATAGCAATCCACTTCAGTATTCCTGCCTAGGAAATCCCATGCATAGAGGAGCCTAGCGGCTATAGTCCATGGGGTCATAAAGAGTTGGACATGACTGAGTGACTAAACAACAAAAAACTATACAGTTGAGTAGCAAACAGGCAGCATAATAAGAAGGAGAAAGCAATAGGAAGGTGATCTGTGCTCTGGTGCTGAGAGTGGATTAGTTAATAATGTGGGAAACTGATGTATATAACATATGGCAAAAGGTCTTTAACAAAAACAGTTCCTAACCCATGTATTTATACCTTTATTCAGATCTACAAAATATATGGTTGCTAACAGTATATGCCTGTGATATTTCCTAGCTTGTTAACAAGTTTAATATACTAAAATTGTTATGCTGTTTTAGATATTCAGCTTTATCATAGTGAGACCTTAGAGCTCATGCTCCGTAGATGGTCCAAGCTGGAGAAAGACTTTAAGACAAAAAATGGAAGATATGATATTAGCAAGATCCCTGACATATATGACTGTATAAAATATGATGTCCAACATAATGGTTCCTTGAAATTAGAAGACACAATGGAATTATATAGGCTTTCAAAGGCATTAGCAGATATAGTTATCCCTCAGGTAAGTAATTTCTGCATATCAGTTTTCTGATACTATTATATAGATACTTTTAAAATATCTATTCACTGTTAGGAGAGAGTTGGTTTCTGTGTGCCAGTAAACCTATAAATTTAAAAAGGAAATTGAGTCGTTATGAATTTACAAAAACTTGCATTAAGTCACTGTTTGATTTTTAATAGTTTGTAATGACCTTTTAAAATTTAAGAATTGATACTCTTAATTAAAGAATAATTAAAAATAATTAAAGAACAAACAACTGAAAATACGATGGGATAAATCACTGTAGTATTTATTGAGCGTTTATTGTGCACATGCCAGTGCTATGCTATGGGAATGAGTGCAGAGTGGGAGAAAAAGGTAGTTGTATCTCTATATTAATTTTGGAAGTTTTTTTTTTTTTTTTTTTTACTTTATGTGAAAGTATTTTGAAAAGAATATTTAGAGGTCAGGATGTAAATGGTTATTTGTATGGTGTGGTAGAGGGATCTTTTCATTATAGGAAAGTAAAAATAACGGTGTACTAAAATTCAGATAACTGAAATTAGACATAGATTCAAATTGATAATAACAAGTCAAGTGACAAAACAAGTTGAGATAAGAGGTATGTTAGAAGAAAATAGTGACAGATGCCGTTTGGAGATCTTTTATCACCTTCATTACTCAGATTATTTGGATATTGTAAAAGGGAGATTGGAGTAAATCACACATTTCCACCTGTGAACCGAAATTAAAAAACAGGAAAATGAAATACAATGGATTCTTGAACAACGTGGGTTTGAACTGCAGTGCATTCACCTACATGTGGATTTTTTCCAGTAGTAAATACTGCAGTACTGCACGGTCCACAGACCATGAGCCACAAATCAGTTACACTTAAATTTTCAATGGCATAGAGGGTTGGCAGCCCTAACCTCCACGTTGTTCAGGAGTCATTGTACGTAAAAAGTATAAGGAGTGTATATTTTTTAAAAGCCTCACTTAAAGATACTCATATATAGAAAACAATAGGGAGGTTCTTTAATAACTAAAACTGGAGCTACTGTATGTTCCAGCAATCCCTTTCCCTGCCATAGATCCAGAAAAGATAAAAACTTTTTTCAAAAAGATGCATGCACCCCAGTGTTCATAGAAGTGCTGTTTATAATACCCAAGACATAGAAACAGCTGAAGTGCCCATCAGCATACGATTCATTTAGGACATGGTGTATACATGTATACTTACATGTGGAATACTGCTCAGCCATAGAAATAACATATTGCTGTTTGTAGCAACATGGATGGACCTAGAGAACATTGTACTAAGTGAATTAAGTCAGAGAAAGACAAATGTTACAGCACTTGCAGGTGGAATCTAAACAAAATACAAATGAATCAATATTAGAAAGTGGAAGCAGACTCATATACATAGAAAACAAACTTACAGTTACCAAAAAGGAAGGAGAGAGGGGAAGGAATAAGTAAACAGTATGGAATATAAACTACTATGCATAAAATAGATAAGTAACACAAATTTACTGTATAGCATAGGGTACTATATTCAGTATCTTGTAATAACCTATAGTGGAAAATAATCTGAAAAAATACATATATCAAACTGAATCACTTTGTTTCAATCACAGTTGAAACATTGTACTGTAAATCCACTACAGTTAAAACTGCAGTTTCCCTTTCCTAATATTCACAGAATGTCCATGAAAAACTATAGAGACTTTGAAAAAATTGGGAATTCAGACTTCACAGCTAAGTATGTGTGTACCTGTTAAAGTTTAGCTTATCCTTTCAGTATGAAAGAGCAATTTTTTTTCTTTTTGGTCAGTATATATAATGCAGATAATTATAAATACATTGTATAAGTCAGTGATTTGAAAATAAATTCATTTCAAAAGAGGGTAAAAATACCTCATACTTCAAGAATATGCCTTTGGGACTCATTTTAAGAAACACAGAATTAGAAAACAAGGATTGACTCTGACAGCATCCTCATTTGTTAAATAAGTTTTATTCTGCAAAACAAATTTTATTTTACACAATAAAAATTTGTATTTTTATAACATTTTAAGATTGATATCAAAATGAACACAATAAATTCTGCAGAACTCGGTTTTAGCTACATGATATACATAGAAGATTATAGAACTAACACTGATTTGATTATATCTCTTTCAGTAAAGTTACTAAATCAGCATCTGTCTTTGTTATGAAATTCAAGAGAGAATTTATTCAGATTTTACTTACTAAAAAACTTGAGAAGAATGGTTACTCTTAATTCTGATAAGCACGTAATTAGTTTGCACTGGAAGCATACATAAGACTGACTTTTATTTTTCATTGTATTGAATTGCTTTTACATTATTCCAGGCTCAATGCATCTTAGTTGCACTTAAAATGAAGATTATTTTAAAGTATACTTTTAACAGATAAGCTGTAAATATGTGACCCTCTAAAATATTTTTTTGTAGCTGTATGCATTTGTCAAGGTAGGCTTTCAGTATATCTTAATGTCTCACCTACTTGATGGCTAAATAGATACACTAATGATTTATTAACATAATCATGTCTTGTACATGGCTTCTTTAATCTCAAGCCTTTTCTTTCTCAATTATGTATACTAAGAATTCTAGAATTGGGAATGGAAAGTTTGTTTCTAAGACTTGGGCTCAAAAGAAAAGTAACGTATTAATGAGTTTTGGATGATAATTTTTCCTCCTTCCATGGTGTATGTATTTTAGGTACATTACTTACATAGATGAAGAAAATTTTCACCATGTCCTTGTAATTTAAATATTTATAATGAATTTTTAAAGCTTTGTAATTAAAAGAAACACTATAAGATTAGAAATGATTAAGAAAAATTTGAGATATTTACCTCCCTAACTATTTGGTTTGACATTACTTATTACGACAGAAACTTGGGATTTCCTCTTTTTTTTTAATGGACATTTGAATTCAGTTACTTAAATTTTGTTACTAAAGTCTTCATAAATCTAAAATCATAGACAAGAGATAGACATTTTCAATCACTGAACAAATAACTAAAGTTGTAAACATTTAATTATAATGAAGCTGTAGTTTGTAATATAAGAATGAGAAATATATATGTTTCCTTGACAAAGATATTTCAAGCTTTGAGACTTGATGACAGTCAAATAATGTATTAGTTTGGCTAACTTAGATTGAGAGAGGATCAGTATATTTGTAAGAAAAATGTATGTGTGTTCTGCTATGCCTCAAAAAAAATCTGTTTTCACTCTTACATTGCATTAATTGTTATAACTATGCTTTGCGGATTATGTAATTCTAATCACGTTGCTCAGTTGCTAAGTCATGTCCTTCTTTTTGCAACCCTATGGACTGCAGCACGCCAGGCTCACCTGTTCTTCACCACCTCCCAGAGTTTGCTCAAATTCATGTCCATTAAGTCACTGATGCTATCTAACCATCTCATCCTCTGCCACCCTCTTCTCCTTTTGCCTTCAGTCTTTCCCGGCATCAGAGTCTTTTCTTACATACGATAAACATGATTTATTACTTTTAGTTACTTTAACAGTTAATAGTTGTGATTATGGTATGTATGTTTGCTGTGATAGAATCAACTTTTCAGCCTCAGTCCTCTAAAAACCCTGGCAATCTAGTGGTTAGGACTTGGCACTTGTACTGCTGAGGGCTTGGGTTCAATCCCTGATTGGGGAACCAAGATCCTGAAAGCTGTGTGGCACAGCGAAAAAAAATAAGGTGCTTTAAAAAGCACAGTGTAGTCACAGTGGGATGTGACATACAGCATCGTGGCTGCGTAACATGCTCCCTTTGTCTATCCCCTTCAATCTACAACCAGTAAAATGTATACAACTCAACAAAGGTGCCTCTGTGTAACACACCAGGGCACCACAAAATTCTGTCCATCTTATACCTGGAAGTAGCTGGGCTAGAAAACAGAGGACGTGCCTGTGTTCCCAGACCCCCGGTGATAGTTGGCTGAGCCTTCAACCTTGGAGGACACAGTAGCTTTAGGAGTGTTGGCACATAGGACTCCAGCGTCTCAGGTGCAGGGGCACATGGCCGCCAGGAATGGGCGTTAGCGGTCCTGGGGCCTGCGACCCCATCCTTCCAGCCACGGAGGTCCTCCCACTGTGGAGACGAGAGCTGCCACTCTCACCACCCCAGCAGTGGCAGTGCCCCTGAACACTAACAACCTTGGACATGACAGCGGTACCTTTGACCCTGGCTCCCTTCCCCCACCTCATTAGTCCCCTTGTAGGGCGACAGCTGAGAGCTAGGAGACCCTGGACGCAGTGTAGGGGCTCCCTTTCCCGGTGGCCTAGGCAGAGATACTGGCAGCACCCATAGAAACAAGGCACCGGTAACCTTGGCGGTAACAGCAGCAACAAGGATAACGGTGATCACACCTAGCAGATGCAGTGGAGTATGAAAAGTTTCTCAGATACAACCAGTGGCTTAAGAAAACCCAAAAGCTTGTGCTACAGTGCCACCTACTGGAGAAGAGATCAGGATTGCCAGGAGAAATATCAATAATCTCAGATATGCAGATGACACCACCCTTAGGCAGCAAGTGAAGAACTAAAGAGCCTCTTGATGAAGTTTCAAGGAGAGAGTGAAAAAGCTGGCTTAAAACTCAACATTCAGAAAATGAAGATCATGGCATCTGGTCCCATCACTTCATGCAAATAGAAGGGGAAACAATGGAAACAGTAACAGACTTTATTTTCTTGGGCTCCAAAAATCACTGCAGATAGCAGCTGCAGCCATGAAATTAAAAGGTGCTTGCTCCTTGGAAGAAAAGCTATGACAAAAGTAGACAGCATATTCAAAAGCAGAAACATTACTCTGCCAACAAAGGTCCATCTAGTCAAGACTATGGTTTTTCCAGTAGTCATGTATAGATGTGAGAGTTGGACTGTGAAGAAAGCTGAGCGCCAAAGAATTGATGCTTTTGAACTGTGGTGTTGGAGAAGACTCTTGAGAGTCCTTTGGACTGCAAGGAGATCCAACCAGTCGTCCTAAAGGAAATCAATCCTAAATATTCATTGGAAGGACTGATGCTGAAGCTGAAGCTCCTATACTTTGGCCACCTGATGCGAAGAGCCGACTCATTAGAAAAAACCCTGATGCTGGGAAAGATTGAAGGTGGGAGGAGAAGAGGACGACAGAGGATGAGATGGTTGGATGGCATCACCAACTCGGACATGAGTTTGAGCAAGCCCTGGGAGATGGTGAAGGACAGGGAAATCTGGCATGCTGCAGTCCATAGGGTTGCAAAGAGTTGGACATGACTGAGTGACTGAGCAACAACTGAAGAAGAGAACAAAAACTAACAAATGNGCATCACCAACTCGGACATGAGTTTGAGCAAGCCCTGGGAGATGGTGAAGGACAGGGAAATCTGGCATGCTGCAGTCCATAGGGTTGCAAAGAGTTGGACATGACTGAGTGACTGAGCAACAACTGAAGAAGAGAACAAAAACTAACAAATGGGACTGCTGCTGCTGCTGCTAAGTCGTTTCAGTTGTGTCTGGCTCTGTGCGACCCCATAGTTGACAGCTCACCAGGCTCCTCCGTCCATGGGATTTTCCAGGCAAGAGTACTGGAGTGGGTTGCCACTGCTTTCTCTGAACAAATGGGACTACATCAAACTAAAAAGCTTCTGTACATTAAATATTGAAAAATTACCAAATGAGACAAGATGTTTGCAAATCATATATTCAATTTGAAGGTAATATTCAAAATATATGAAGAACTCCTACAACTCAACAAAAAAACCAAATAACCCAATTAAACAGTGAGCCAAAATCTTAAGAATTGTTCCAGAGAAGACATACAGACTGCCAGAAGACTCATGAAAAGATGTTCATCATCACTAATTATTAGGAAAATGCAAATCAAAAACAGAATGAGAGATTATCTCAGGCCTGTTAGAATGGCTTTTAAGTAACAAGTACTGGAAAGGATATGGAGAAAAGGGAACTCTGGTACCCTGTTGGTGGGAATGTAAATTGGTGCAGCCACTATGGAAAATGGTTTGGAGGTTCCTCAGAAACTTAAGAATAGTACTAGTGTATGATCTAGCTATTCCACTTCTGGGTATTTATCTAAAACATATGAAGAGAGTAATTTGAATAGATACATACAACCCTGTGTTCATTGTGGCATTATTTACAATAGCCAAGACATGGAAATTGCCCATTGATGAATGAATGGATGAAGGAGGGTATATAACACAGTGGAATACTACCCAGCCATAAAAAAGATATGTATCATCTTACCATTTGTGGTAACATGGATGTACCTTAAGAATATTGCATTAAATAAGTCCTTCAGATAAAAATTAATACTATATGATTTCACATAAATGTGAAATATTAAAACTTTTTAAATAAGTGAGCAAACCTAGCAAAAGAAACACATAGAGAAAAGAGTAATAATTACTAAAAGGGAAAGGAGGTGAATAAAGGGGGTCATTTGTATGGTAATGGGTGGAAGCTAAGCTTTTGGTGTTGAGCATACTGTAGTTTACACAGAAGCTGTATGCATGAAACATGTTATAAACCAACATTAGCTCAATAGATTAAATAAGGATATTTTAAAGATTGTAGTAATATTTGATATAGCTTAATTATCCTTTGGAAATGTTTAAAATACTTTAGCATTTGCAGAGTTTTTAAAATTTATAATTTATATGTATTTTTATGTGTACATTTTAATTAATATAATTAAATTTAAAATAAAAGATTATATTTAGTATTAATATTCTCTTAATTAAGATGGTGACTGAACTAAACTGAACTGAATTGAGATGGCACACATTTGTTGAAGTTGGAAGATCATTTCTTTGGTTATTTGTAGATAATGAAACATAGAGAGTTCTTTGTAATAGTATTTGCAATATAAATTGCAGTGATACTTATTAAATGTGTCACATAATAAACTTTAAATATCTTCAGCTGTATATTAGTCAGTTTTTTTTATGGCAGAAATATTATAAGAGAACTTGGGCATCTAACAGTTAATTATTTGGTCCTAACTGGTTGAAAACCACTAGACCATTCAGGTATGACGCAAATAAAATCCCTTATGATTATACAGTGGAAGTGAGAAATAGATTTAAGGGACAAGATCTATCTGATAGAGTACCTGATGAACTANAGAAGGGGAGGACCGAGAATGAGATGGCATGATGGCATCACTGACTCGATGGGCGTGAGTCTGAGTGAACTCCGGGAGTTGGTGATGGACAAGGAGGCCTGGCGTGCTGCGATTCATGGGGTTGCAAAGAGTCGGACACAACTGAGCGACTGAACTGAACTGAACTGGTTGTGGCAACTTGCTTTTTCAGTTCCACAAGATATGTCACTGTTTTGAAGGGAAACAAGTCTTTACTATGAAAATAATATATCTTTGTTGTAAAATTAGAAAATATATGGCCAGAACAAATCAATATGGCATTACCAATCCAACAGAAACATTTCACAGTTGCAGAAAATTCTGAAAGGCCTTTTCCCTTAAATTCATGGACTTTTTTTTTTTTTGTAAATTCACATATATAACAAATATGTTCTTCACAAAAATGGAACCAAATAAGCGTACTGTTTTACAACCGGATTTTTTTTTTTTCTTGGCCTCAATTTTTTTCCAAGTCAGTAAAGCTAAATATACTTCATTATTCCTAATAGCTGATGAAATAATACTATTTAACCAGTTTCTCACATTTGGAAATGTGGATTCCTTTAATTTCTTTCACTTTCCTTATATATATGTCTTTATGTGCAGTCAAGATGACTTCTTTAGCTCAAGATCTCTTTTACCAGCTTTCTTCCAGGCTCTCAGTGTATGAGAGTGACTATTTACTTGTACCTCGCCCAATATCCTTTGATTTTAAATTTCAGCATTTTCCTTTTGTTTACACATACATACGCAGTTACATACACATTTCATATTTTTCATGCCCAATTTCTTTATGTTGGTGAGATTACCGAACCAACCAAGCTTTTGTGTTTAAAGATAAATGACCCAAGAAGTTCCATTTTTATACATCTTCCATATGTAATCTGTCAACCTTTTTTTTTTTACTAGGCAGTTTTAAGATTTGTTGTCTGTATTAATTTTTTGCCATCTGGGAAGTACCTGATGTAACCTTTAAAATGCAGATGTCCCAGAAAAATCTTGAGGAGAGAATGTATGCCTGTTTCTTCTCCTTCTTTCTCTGTCCCTACTTTCCTCTGCCTTCACCCCATTTCTGCCTTTTTCCTCTCAAACCTTCTCTTCCTATTTATACACTCATCACAGATTTTTTTCTTCAGTTCAGTGGCTCAGTCATGTCCGACTCTTTGCGACCCCATGGACTGCAGCATGCCAGGCCTCCCTGTCCATCACCAGCTCCTGGAGTTACTCAAACTCATGTCCATTAAGTCGGTGATGCCATCCAACCATCTCATCCTGTTGTCCCCTTCAATCTTTCCCAGCATCAGGGTCTTTTCCAATGAGTCGGTTCTTCACATCAGGTGGCCAAAGTATTAGAGCTTCAGCATCAGTCCTTCCAGTGAATATTCAGGATTGATTTCCTTCAGGATGGACCAGTTGGATCTCCTTGCTATCCAAGGGACTCTCAAGAGTCTTCTCCAACACCACAGCTCAAAAGCATCAATTCTTCGGCTCTCAGCTTTCTTTATGGTCCGGTTACCATTTACGAAGACAAAGACATGAGCAGTGGAAGACAGACCATAGAATTAAAGATCCCACTTCCAGGTGGAACCCTCATCTGTCCCCCAGCTGACCGCAGAGTGTCCCCCTACCTCCTCTCCGGAGCATCATTCCTTCGTATCTGCTGCCAGAGCCACGTCCAAGGACTGACTTTCCAAAATTCCACACCTGGAGTGACCTCTAGTCTCCCAGCATGCACTTTATGTCTCCAGATTGTATAGGACTGCAATCTTTTGATCATTTTCTGAGAAAACGCAATGAAGCATTTCACTCTTTTTAAAGCCACTAATAAAATACATAGTTGGTCAGCCCAACAGTTTCTTACCCTGCCACCAATACCAGTGTTTCTTGTCATTCCCTGGGCTTCGACAAGTCGTATCCTAGCCAGTGTTCAGTCGTACTCCCCCAATTTCGTGAAATAATTTTCTCCAGGATTTTGGTGAAGGGTGGGCTGTGTCTAATTTTGCTAATGCATCTCCCAGATTTCAGAGAACTACCAGCTTTGCCATGAGTCAAAGCTTAAAGATCTAGTTCTGCTGTTCAGTTTCTCAAACCAAAGCTCATTGGAAAAATAATGTATAGTGTTACTTGTTTTATTGTAGCAATTTCCTAATTAAAGCAGTTAATTAATGCAAAAAATTATTTTTTCATGTCAGATCATTTTCTCATCTATCCCTGAGAACTGTAATTTTTATTACTATTATAATTACTGTTGTCTTAACACTTTTGATTTTAATTTCTCATAAATTTAATTTATAATGCAATATAGCTCACTAAATTTGATAATTTCATGGCATTTTTGGCTCACCACTCGTTAAAACTTTGTATTGGCCAAAGACAAGTAATTTGTTAACCTTTTTAATCGTTGACATTCAAATAGACAAAAATTTCATGGTTTCAATTTGTATTTCTTTGTGTTTATTGACTGTTCTGTGCTTTACTAGTTGTGCACTTAATCCATCTTTCTTTTAGGGTTGTTTCTACATTTGAAACCTTATTGAGCTGAATACTTATAATGGTTGCATTCATCATTCATCCTTTCCTCTTTAGAAATTACTTGTTTTTTCAGTTCCACCAAAAAATATTCTTCTAATTATACTTAATAATGTGGGGACTAATATTCTTGAAGTTATAGAAATGTAAATTAGTAATTGTGTAATGTTCAAAAGAGGCTTAATAAAAATATTTGTCACTCACTAAAATTCTTAAATTTAGTAATACCTTTATTGGAGTTCTTTATTATTATACGCTTTTTCTAATAGTGTGTATTTTCTGCTCAGGAATATGGTATAACTAAAGCTGAAAAACTGGAGATTGCCAAAGGCTACTGTACTCCTCTAGTTAGAAAAATTCGCTCAGATCTTCAAAGGACACAAGATGATGACACTGTAAATAAACTCCATCCTGTGTAAGAGACTGTACTGGTATTTAAGTCTATAGGCATCTGTTTTTGCATACTTGAAATCTAAATTTTTGTTGTTCCTATGACTAAGGCAGGAGTGTATCACTCGGTACACTGTGAAAATACAGATTACCTAGATGTTCCTAATAGTGAACTTTTCAACCAGTTTTCTTTTTGGCTCCAAACTGGAGGAAAAAACTGAGGGACACAGGGAAAGGGGGTGTGTGTTACCATTCACATGCGATCATCAGTGATCATCCTCATTCAGCAGTGTTAACATCTGTGAGCTCCTTTAGTGCTGTGATCTCTTTCAGTGTTAATAAAGGTGCTTAAATGACCATCTTACAGTTAACTTGACTAATATTAACTCTTCTTTGACTAATCTCAGTGGTCTCAGTTAGTTTCAGTTATCTTCATATTAGAGAAATGTCTACTAAGAACACCTCTGTTGTGATGGAAAGAGTGATAGATTCACTATGCTCTTTTACTTCTAGAAAGATTAAATTCCATTTTACAAAATAATTTCAGTACTTAATAAGTCTTAAATGTGTGGTTTTGTTTTAACACTGTCTGCTCCTGACTTTTAGGTATTCCAGAGGTGTTCTGTCACCTGAACGTCACGTCCGTACCAGATTATATTTCACCAGTGAAAGTCACGTACATTCTTTACTGTCCATTCTTCGCTATGGTGCCTTATGCGATGTAAGTAGAATAAGTTACATCCATCTATTTAACAAGTATGTGTTACTGAATCTGTAATCAAATCATGACATCTTTTTTTATTGTACAGTTTTTAATAATTCATTATTTGCCATCATTTGTCAAGAGTCTACTGTTTACCAAGCATTGTACTAGATGTTGGAGATACTGACGTGTTTTCTTCCTTCTGGAGAAAATCCCTTTAAGGCAACAATAATACAAAATATTGTAAGTGATCTACAAGCTGGTGACAGTAAGATGAAGAGAATCTGATGAATTTGGAATTAAATATTGCACTAAATAATCACTAAATGTGATTAGTATCGACAGGATTTGGTGTTTGGACGTTGTGACTCTTATTTACTGTAACATAATGAGTCAATACCAAACCTTACAGTCTTGCATTGTGTCTCTCATGAGACTGCAGTCAAACAGTGGCTGGAGCTCAAATCACCTCACAGCTTTCTTCTCATATCTCACATCTTGATGTGCTGACTGTCAAGTTGGGGCTTGGCTGGGATTATGGACCAGAATACCTACCATGGCCTCTTCGTGTGACCTCAGAATACAGCATATTCCTCAGAGGATAGCAGCTGAGTTCCAGAAGTGCACTAAGAGAAAAAAAGAGCAAGCATAAAGTATTTTTATGATCTAACGTACAAGGTTACGTCCTTTCACTTTTACCGAGCATTTTTGGTTGAAGCGGTCACAGAGGTCCATCCAGGTTCAAGGGAGGGAAGATAAACCCATAGTACTAGATAAGTGGAATATCACTTGTCACTCGCTATAAGATGAGTCCTTGGGATTGGATATATTTTGGTGGCCATATTTGAAAAACATGGTCTGTCGTGGTATGTTACCATACAATCCCTATTTCTCCCACGTGCAGAATTCACTTAATCTCCTCTACAATATTCCTCCAGGCTTATCTATTATAGCATAAACTTGACCTCCAGTATCTCATTATCTAAATTGTTCAGATATGGGTGGGACTCCTTGGGTAGAACCCTTTGAGTCCCCAGGAGAATTCAGTCTCATTTCAGAGATCTATGAAATGAGGACACCAATTATCTGTCTGTCATACATTGGACATACAGTATTGAGAAGCATAGGATAACTGCTGTAGGCAACCTTTTCAAAAAGAGGGGAAAACAGAAGGTACACCATGGTCACTGGTCCATGGCAGTTTTGAAGTGTGCCTAGGTACTTAATGCCCATTCCTTAATCAGGGCTCTATCATACTACTAGGAGTTGTTTTTAATGGTTCATGGCTTTATAGTTTTGATTCTTGATGGCTTCATGTAGGTTATCCTTTCTTCCTTTTTAAAAAGTAGTTCATGCTTGCAGCTAAGTAGTTTTTTAACCTGCTTCCTGCCTAAAGAAGTTTGGAGATACAGAGGTCTGTTTACTTTTAGTTCAAGATGGTGTAATTAAAAAAAAAAAAAGGAATATATAATCTATTAATTCACACCCACAGATCTCTTAAGAATAAGTCAGTTTATACATTGGACTCCCTCTTTGTCTGCTGAGAGAGTACTCAGCAGTCTTTATTGTTTAATAGGGAGTATCTGAAAGACATGCTCATATGATCCTGAGAAAGTCATTGTGTCTTTGAAAAATCTGTGAGCCTTGAGTCTTTCCGAAGTCTTAGCAAGTATTTTACCATCATACCCATGTTTTCATGACAGATTCTTGTGTTTCCGTTCTTCCTAAAAGCCACTTTTTAATTATAGCATTGTTCACTCTCTGGAGAGGCTGGAAATTAAGAAACAGTTTTATTTCTGATTCTGCAAGTCTTGGCTCCTTTTTAATTAACCATTTCCTATAGCTTCTCTCTCTCTCCTCAATGTTTATCAGAGGCAACGAGAAGAATCTTGGTGGTGTTTTCAGAATTTTTTCTGGAAATCTTGGTAGCTAGCTCATTGAATTACACTGTCTATAGGCTATAGTATTTCTATATTTTATTCCACTATGTAGCAAGCATTTTTTATCCTATAGTTTCCAATAAGGTTTTTTTAACCCTCCTATGATCCCTCACCAACAGTCTCCTCAGTGTTCTTTAGGCTTTCATTAACACTTTTTTGAGACATCTTAACTTTCCTTAACACTCTCCTTGAGGCCCTTCCTGTGCTTACAGGTATGGAAAGTAAGAAAGAGTCAAGGAAGATTCCCATATTACCAACATAGGGTCATTTATAAAATTATCCATCATTCACTGAGAAGAGTAACATTTGCAGAAATATCAGATATTAGAAGGAAAGCAATGAGTTTAGTTTTCGACAGGTTGAGTTTGAGGCACTAGTTCTCAAGAGAACTCAATCTCATTTCAAAGACCTATGAAATGAAGACACAAATTTTCTGTCTGTCATAGGTTCAACATACAATAGTGAGATAAGTGAAGATAAATCAAGTGGAGATGACCAATAGCATGTTGATATGTAAGGCTAGAGGTATGGGTTGATGGCACAAGAGTTGGGAAGCCAACAGATTAAATGATGGCTGAGGCAGTAGCTGTAGATAAGATTCCCTGGAAGTCTGTATTTGAAAAAGTGAGGAAAATGACATTTTAGAGATTAGCAGTGGAAGTGCTAACCAAGCAGATTTAGAAATTATAATACCCCTTTCTCAGTACACTCAAACCACAGATTATCTAGAATACACTGTCACTTCTAATATATATCAAAAATATCTTTTCAGCCATCTCTAAGATACCAAAAAAATAATAATTAAAAAATATATATATATATGGGTATATACATTTATGCACATCTATAAAAAAGTAATCCTTAAAAGAAAATGAATTCAACTTTGTATTCTTTCATACTTATTAAAATAAAGGGTAGTGAAATGTATGTGAAGATTTGGCATATGTCTCTTGATTCTTAATCTCTGTTATCATTGGGCCTGATGAATAATTATTAACAGAGTTACCCTAAGGCTGTGTAAGTGTTCTGTTCACATCAAATTTCCAAATTCATCTGTTCTTTCCCCCTTGTTTTTATTTCTTTTTTTATTCCTTAATGGAATAGCAAAGTGGCATCCCTTGATTACATATACAGATTATGTGTGCTCAATCACTCAGTCATGTCTAACTCTTTGTGACCCATGGACTATAGCCTGCCAGGCTCCTCTGCCCATGGGATTTTCTAGGCCAGAATACTGGAGCGGGTTGTCATTTCCTACTCCAGGGCACCTTCCCAACCAAGGGATCAACCCAGGGATCAAACCCACGTCTCTTGCATCTCCTGCATTGACAGACGGATTGTTTACCACTGAGCCACCTGGGAAACCCATGTGGATTAGTGGAGCTTTAATAAAAGAAATGGAAAAAAATGACTCTTAATTAGCAAAAGCAAGAGCTTATATATCCATTAATAATGATGGAATTGTTTTTGGTGGGGAGAGATACATTTCTTATGTGGTCACCCTTTAACCTTGCACTTAGTTATAAGATAGAAAGAACAAAGGATATGGGAATGGATAGGAAGCCTATTGTCAGAGAATAAAAGTGAATGATGGATAAAATTGTGGCAGATAAGATTGGAGAACCATTCCAGGATTGAGAAGCCCTTGAAATGTTTTAAGCAAGGGATTGAATGGCTTTGGTTGCTGTATAGGCATTAGATAGGTAGAAGTAGATTTGAGGAAACCAGTTAGGAGGCTCTCTCACAGTGATCTAAAGAGTGTGGTGGCTGTAGTATATATTGCATTCAGCTACATTTCTAATACAAAAGCTGAACAACTCCACTGTCAAAAGTCTGGGCTTCTGGGGTTTTAAAAAATTAAAGTGAAAATTAAGCTCTATACCAAAATGATGCCCTATTTTCTAATTTTAAAACTTTAAAAAATTTATTTGAACTATAATTAATTATCTCAGCTCATATTATCCTAATAAGAGCCTGTAGCTAATATAATTAAAACCTTGTATGATCTCTTCCCAGTTGAGATTTTTCAATGTAAGCTTGGTAAAATCTGTCTCTCCATAGTAGATTTTTTTTTTAAGATTTATTAAGGAAATAAAATTATAAGATTTCAAGGAATATATTTAATGATCCTTAATTGTTTAAAAAAGATTTTTATGAATTCTTGCATATTAATTGTGTTTAGAAAGATGCTACAAAATATTTTATCTTTTCATTACAGCAGACCTAGCAAAGTCTGTATCTGTACCACTGAATTAGATATTACATGGTGTTCTTATTAATAATACCATATCACAGAATCTAATAGATATTTTCAGTCTTGAAAATTTTCAGCATTTAAGCCCATCACTTACAGTAATTTACATCTAGTGGTATTCAGTAATGTACATACATCTTTGCACATATCCCCTCCTCAAACATAGATAGACACACACAAACACACAGATGCGGTTTTTACTGTGGAGTGTTGCTTAAGTTGGGAGCAACTGCTCTAGAGCATTTAAACGTATTAATATCCATTTGTTGAAATGAAACTTAAGTATACATGTAATTACACAAATGACAGAATATTGCTTTAACTTTACTTTCCAAAAACTTGGAATGCTTCCTCAGAGACAGATGATGTCCAAATTTAAAAAGGACATAGGTATTGAATTTTTAAAAAATCAGCGTGTGGTCTTTACTTTTGGCTTTTGCTTGTCAAATTTTATTTTTTCTTAAAACACATTCTGTATTAAAGCTGAAGCTCTTATATACTCTCAGTGTATATACAAAACCCTTATATACAAAAAAATTGTTGGATGCTTTTATATATTTGTAATGTTTATGACATGAGATGAAGGACATTATCTCTGGTGTACATAAAGTGTCAGTAGACCTTGTTGATTGTTGACTGTACAGTTTGAACTTTGAGTAGTTTTGCCTTTTGAGATAGAATTTTCTACTTTGAATGCTTGTAATACATGTTCTGTAAGGTCCCTTTCAGTTCTGATGCTCTTTAATTACATGTTCAAAGACCATTTATTCTCTAAATGATGGTGGAGTGATTTTAGGAATGAAGGAGATGGTTTTAAGAATCTGCCTGTACTTTCTCCTGCTAATTGTTTTAAAATATCTACAGTTTAAAAAACTACAGTGGAATGAGAGATATTTAATTATAGTCATTACTTTCATGGGATAGTGTTCTGTTTATGAAACATGACACTATATTAGTTACATTGGAACGTAAGGTTAACAACTGCCCCTTAACCTCAAAATTCAATTAATAGGTATCATATCTCAAGATAGTCTTTATTTTTACTTTCTATGAGTTACTAAAAAAAAAGTACCACTAACACTACTGGTAAGAGAATTAAAATTATTTAAGCTTAGGTGATTTATTAAACTAGTGGAGTTGTTTTGAAAGATTGTGTGTGGAAGCATTTCATTTGTGTGATGTCAATCAGGATTAAATGAACTGTCATAATGAAAATAAAGTGACTTTCAAGTAATATGAGAAAATGCTTACTATATACCTTTGTTCAGGAATCAAAGGATGAACAGTGGAAACGAGCTATGGATTATTTAAATGTTGTCAATGAGCTCAACTACATGACTCAGATTGTTATCATGCTGTATGAGGATCCTAACAAGGTAACAGAGTTCTTGATTTCCATGTGGTTCAGTCTCCAAGTCGTGTCCAACTTTTTGAAACGCCATGAACTGCAGAACACCAGACTTCCCTGTCCTTCACTATCTCCCTGAGTTTGCTTAAACTTGTGTCCATTGAGTCGGTGATGCCATCCAACCATCTCATCCTCTGTTACCCCCTTCTCCTCCTGCCTTCAATCTTTCCCAGCATCAGGGTCTTTTCCAATGAGTCCGTGCTTCGCGTCAGGTGGCCGAAGTATTGGAGCTTCAGCAGCAGTCCTTCCCATGATTGTTCAGAATTGATTTCCTTTATGATTAACTGCTTTGATCTCCTTTCTGTCCAAGGGACTCTCAAGAGTCCTCTCCAGCATCACAGTTCGAAAGTGTCAATTATTCCATCCCCAGCCTTATTTATGGTCTAGCCCTCACATCCATACATGACTACTGGAAAAACCATAGGTTTGAGTATATAGACTTTGTCAGCAATGTGGTATCTCTGCTTCTTAATACACCGTCTAGGTTTGTCATAGCTATTCTTCCAAGGAGCAAATGTCTTTTTAATTTCATGGCTGTGGTCACTGTATGCACTGATTTTGGAGCACAAGAAAATGAAATGACGCTGTTGCCACTTTTTTCCCCATCCATTTGCCATGAAGTGATAGGACTGAATGTTACGATCTTTTTTTTGAATATTGAGTTTTAAGACAGCTTTTTTACTCTCCTGTTTTAGCTTCACCGAGAGGTTCTTTAGTTCCTCTTCCATTCTCCCATCTGCATATCTGAGGTTGTTGATATTTTTTCTGGCAATCTTGATTCCAGCTTGTGATTCATCCAGCCCAGCATTTCATATGAAGTACTCTTCATATAAGTTAAATAAGCAGGGTGACAATATACAGCCTTGATGTACCCGTTTCCCAGTTTGGAACCAGTCTGTTGTTCCATGTCCGATTCTCACTGTTGCTTCTTGACCTGCATACAGGTTTCTCAGGAGGCAGGTAATGTGGTCTGGTATTCCCATCTCTTTAAGAATATTCCACAGTTTGTTGTGATCCACACAATCAAAGGCTTTAGCATAGTCAGTGAAGCAGCATTGGATGTTTTTTTAAATTCCCTTGCCTTTTCTATGATGCAGTGTATGTTGGCAATTTGATCTCTTTGACCTTTTCCAAATCCTACTTGAACATCTGCAAGTTCTCAGTTCACATACTGCTGAAGCCTAGCTTGAAGGATTTTGAACACTATCTTGCTCACATGTGAAATGAGTGCAGTTGTGTGAGCATTCTTTGGCATTGTCTTTCTTTGGGATTGGAATGAAAACTGACCTTTTCCAGCTATGTGTGACCACTGCTGAGTTTTCCAAATTTGCTGGCATAATGAGTGCAACACTTTAACAGCATCATCTTTTAGGATTTGAGATAGCTCAGATGGAATTCCATCACCTCCTCTAGCTTTGTTCATAGTGATTCTTCCTAAGGTCCTCTTGACTTCACATTCTGGGATGTCTGACTCGAGGTGAGAGACCACACCATCGTGGTTATCTGGGACATTAAGAGCTTTTTTGTACAATTCTTTTGTTTATTTTTGTATGTGTTACCAGAGGTAAATCAATAATTTGAAGTTTCTCATTTTGAAGATGTTCTATAATATATTTTTAGGATCTTTCCTCTGAGGAACGCTTTCATGTTGAGTTACATTTTAGTCCAGGAGCCAAAGGATGTGAAGAAGACAAAAATTTACCCTCTGGCTATGGATATAGACCAGCTTCAAGGGAGGTAATGAAGATGAAGTTCTCATTGCATAGTTATTACAGTCCTAAATTTAAACATGACTTCTTTAAGAATTTTCTGTTACATACTATAATTCTTATCTCAACTACTAAATAGCATGGTTTAAACTTCTTGAGGTATGATTTGGATGGATACACATTTTTAAGCATATTAGAATTTTATATTTTGTCCTTTCTCTAGATTTTTGGGGGGCGGTTTAAGATCATTATTTAGAATGGATAACTGTAGTTTCTGTTACTGCCTGTTGTTTTACTTTAGGACAGTCCATGCTTTACTAAACACTTGGAGTTAATTACCACATTTTAATTCTTATAACCTTACAAAGTTAAATATGTATTCAGTTTTAAACTTTTTTTTACTAAGCTATGATACATATTGGTAAACATTCCTAAATCATAAACTTGTAGTTTAATGATATATCACAAAATAAACACAGTTGTAAAACAACTAGCCAGGTCATAGAATAATATCATTTGAGAAGAAATAATTGTGTCCCTCAATATTCTCCCCAGAGATAACTACTATCTTGACTTCTGGCACATAGATTAATTTTGTCTACTTTTGGACTTTATATAAAGTGAACTCACAAAATATGTGCTTTGTTAGGGATAGGAAGTAGATTTGGCTTCTGTCATTATCTGTTTGAAATTCATCTATTCTTCATTTCTGTTGCCATATAGTATTACATTAAATAAATATGGTTCAGTTTGTTAATCCATTTCACTGTGATGATCATTTGGTTTGTTTGCAGTTCAGGGTTTGAAGATAGATGCTTTTATGAACATTGTTTTTCAGGTCTTTTTCTTAGCATATGTATGCATGTCTTTTGGATATAAATGTATAAAATTGCTGGGTTATAGGGTATGCATATGTTCAGTTTTTAAAAATATAGTCAAATAACTTTCCAAAGATACTGCCATGTCTTTATCAGCACTTGGTATGATTAGTGTTTTTAATGAATTGTTTGGGAGATTGTGGCTTAAATTTACATTATCCTCACAACCAGTAAGGATTAGTACTTTTTCTTATATTCATTGGCCACTTGAGTATGTTTTTTGTGAAGTGCTACTGGCTAGGACCAGTAGAGTGCTGAGTAGAAGTATTGATAGCAAGCATCCTTGTTCATTCCCATACTAAAGCAGAAAGTAATGTTTGAGGATTTTTGCTGAAATTAGATAACCTCTGCAGATCATGTTGAGAGATATAACACTTATAGTTTTCTCTGGATATAACACTTGTTCAGAATTCAATCTTTTAGTCTTCAGTTCAGTTCAGTTGCTCAGTCATGTCTGACTCTTTGCAACCCCGTGAATCGCAGCACGCCAGGCCTCCCTGTCTGTCACCAACTTCCGGAGTTCACTCAGACTTCTAGTCTTAGGACTCGGTATATATATATCTGAATTTAGTTGGCTATTCTTTATATCTTTTTGATAAAATTAAGATTGTTTTAATTTCTTTTGTCAGTTTAATTCCTAAATTCTTTTTTAATATTGTCATAAATGACTCATTTAAATTTTATTTTGTTTGCTATTTTCAATTGAATTTTAACTCAATTTTTGTATAAAGATTTTATAACTGGCAACCTTACTGTATGCTGTTGATCATTCTGATAATTTATCCAGTCATTTTAATTTTCTATGTATATGATCATATCTCTAAATGATGACAGATATCCAGTAAAATGTTGAGTAGATTTCATGATGAGGGGCATTCTTCTCTTTAAGTGATTTATTATTAACCATGATGATTTTTTCGAGTTATTTAGATATCCCTTACCTGGGTTGAGAAAGTTTATTTTTTATACCCTTTAGTTTAATGAAGGTTTTTACAAACTTTGGCTTCTTTTAGCCGGCGTGTATTTGTGAGGTTCACTGATGTAATTGGTTTTAGTTTGCCCATTCTTACTGGTTTAAAATATGTGTTTCACTGTATGACCATGCCCCAATTTATCCATTCTATTTAGATGAATATTTAATATAACCTTTTTAAACTTACCTGTTTTCTGTACTATACTGTGAGACTCTTATAATCCGGGGACAGTATCTTATTCATCTGAGTCTTGACACATGGTAGTACTCAGTAAATATTCAGTGAGTCATCACATGGTTGTTATTTAAGTGTGCAGTCATCACATTTGTTGGAAATATTTGGAATAGAATTTGAATTTTCTATAACCAGATATTGTTTCAGTTTGTGCTTGCGTTACTGACATTACTCGTAACAAAACTGACCTCTGTTTTTTTTTTCTTTTAACTGTCATTTATGAATATTGCTTGTTTATTTGGGCGTTGGATGAAATTTCATTAAGCATTTTGTTTTATATGGCTTTTTAATTGTTTTATTATTTCATTTATCCAGAGAGTATATGTGTTTCTTGAAGTTAGGAACTCTGTCATCTGTCTTACAATACTCAGAATAATACTAGATTTTCATAAGAAGTCATTTATCAATCTATTTGAATAAATAAATTTATATATAAGTACTTCAAGTGACCATACCAATTGGTGGTTTAATTTGTTCATCTAAAAAGAGTGGTTTGTTTTATCTGATTTTTATTATGTTATATTCTTTCTGCATAGAATGAAGGCAGGAGAGCTTTTAAAATTGATAGTGATGATGAACCACATACGTCTAAAAAAGATGAGGTTGATCGAGCTGTGATATTGTTTAAGCCTATGGTGTCAGAGCCAATTCATATACACAGGAAATCTCCACTTCCAAGATCTAGGAAGATGGCTACAAATGAAGTAAGTATATTTGTCAGAGCATGTTTGTTTAATGAAGTAAACTAACTATATTTTAATATAACAGAAAAGAAAATACAGCTTTAATTATTAAGCTTGGGAACCTACCAGATTTTTAATTGTCAACTTTATCAATTTTTCAAATACATTTTTTAAAATGTAGAGGCAGAAAATACAAAGGTCACTTTTAGAATTTGGAGCTTTATAGATTTCATAACAAAGTTGAATATAAGTAGTAAAATAAGGCCTTTCTACAAACTGATCCATTTTTTTCCTTGTCACTTTAGGTTAGTCTAATAAAGAACATTAAAAAAAAAATCTGATATAATAGATCAGGAATAATTTTTGATTAAAAGTAGTGAGGAATTGCCAGAGACACTTCAGCACCAGCTGATTCCAGTGACACTGTAGGTTAAGATGTGACATTCCAAATTGTTAACCTGATTTTAAAAGTCAGAATCGGAATTTGAAAACTTGATGCTGCAGTTGAAAACTTTACCTGTGTATTTAGATCTGTAATTAAATAACTTAGGCTAATTCTTATGCTCACTAACAAAATAAGATTTAAATAGCTACTAAAAAAGCATTTAAAAGGAAAGTTGAGCAGTTGGAATGAAGTTTGTTAAGTAAATCTTTAACATCTGTATACATTTTTATTCTTTAAATACCTTCATTTTGGGTTATTTATAGTTGCTGTAGGATGATTCAGCACTGATCTGAAATCAGTGCTTATGTTTTCTAAATTCTCAAGTAAAAGTATAAAGATAGGAAGTACCATAAACTTTTAAGCTAAAATATTTTTTGATGATCAAATACACCAAATCTTAAGTTAGGTATACTGTCTAGCAGTTGGTAAGTAAGAACGTATACACCAAAAAAAAAAAATTATGCTCATTTCTCTCACTCCAGATTATGCAAGTATATGTGTTTTTGATTCTCCCACTTCAATAATTATGCATAGGAAACATCATCTAAATAAAATAGATTGTTGTAGTTTTATAATGGAAAGTGCATACTAGTTAGAGTTTCCCATGAATGGGATATTTTAAGTTAATTATAAAAGGATAATTAACAATTTTAGGATTTGGAGTTATTTGTTCTATTATAGCTTAATTTAAGAATAAGAAACCTGGGGTTAATTTTAAAAAATTGGGAAATGACATTTATTAATATAACCTAAAATATCACTTGTGTGAGGGCAGTGATTTTGATGATTTTGAACAAAGCAATCTGTAATTTATCAGGTTGTTTAGAATTTCACCATTAAACCTTTTTCTGCACTCCAAAAAAATTCTGTAACATTGATACAGTAAATGTATTCCTTGACTACATTTTCCAACAGAACTATATTTGTGAAATCTTCAACAAAATCACTGCCCTTTGTTAACTCTTAAAACACAGAACATGTTGCTAAACCTTTTTCTCATAAATATTTAAACAGTTGCTTTCAAGAGATTATTTCTATGCCATGCTAAACTTTTACTTCCATAAGGGAAATTATTCAAGTAAAACCTTGAAGACTTTTTCAGCGTCCATCATCTCCATGGATATCAGAAGTTTGTTCTTCCCAAAGACACACAGAGAAAAAGACTATTCTCTTCATTTTGTGCAAGTAGATTTTACTGTGTCCTCACTGTCTGAAATCTGAACATGCAAACATGTAAAATGAGAATGTTTGCTGCATGTTTTGTCTACTGAACTCTACAAATAATCTTTGGAAGGAGTAAATAAATAGATAACATATAAGTGTAGACAAGTGCAGTTTGAATTGTCTCTAATTTTTTGTCTGACGAACAAATTTTCCTTTATACATCATATACACTGAAGTCTCTTTAACCCTTTGAAGGATTCTTTAGTGCTTTGGGTTGGAAAGTTTACCCAGTATAGCATAAAACCTCGTGAATATCTAAAATTAAGCAGAATATATTCAAATTTTTAACTTTGCCAAGATAAAAAATTGTTAAAATCTTTCCAGTTCTAAGAGAGAAAGGACAACTATTAAGCAGTATAAATATTTTGTATTTTAAGATAAGAAAGTAATTCTCATAATTGTTATTGCTCACAATTAGATTTATATATAGATTTACTTGAGAAATTTATCAATTTCTCAAATATTAAAATATTTGGCTCCCAAATTACTGTTTAATAGTTTTTTTTTAAAAAATTGATAAGCGCAAACTGTATTTTTTTTTCTTTGTGATCATTTGGCTCTGTCGTATCTAACTTTGCATGCTCTGCTTTTTTTTTTTTTTTTTTTTTTTTTTTTT